>OW569404.1:61263488-61863488 GCA_937654795.1 Cistogaster globosa
ATGTCTGTTACGTGATATACACCTATCCTCTTACCGTCCAATGCTTCAAGCTCATACATGTTATAACCTACAGGCCGAACCACTCTACATTTTAGGAACTTTCTGCAGAATTTTGCATTTACGTTTTTCTCGAAGTTACTCGAGAATAGAATTCCTTCTATACACTTCTTGTCCAGGAATAAATTACACTATTCTAGCTCTCTTGTTATATATTCTGGCACTTTTCTCATACGCTTTATTCATATTTTCCTTGATTTGCTCTCTTATAAGTTCCATTCTTTCGTTCGGTTTAGTTAGTACACGGTGATCTGAAATAGATTGCAATTTCCGAGCCAAATTATAATCTGCCCCACTCGTGTACATATGGTACCCGAACAACGCATAAAAAGGGGTAAATCCTATTGCGCTGTGCAAAGAGTTTCGTAACGTGCAATCTATCTCGGAAAGATACAGATCCCAGACCCTGTGGTCTTCTTTTAAATATGCTCTAATGGCCGCTAAAATACTCTGGTTAACCCTTTCCGATGCATTACTGCTGAGTTGGTAAACAGGCGTTTTTATGTGTTTTATTTTATATGTATGAATCAAATTCTGAAAACTTTTGGACACAAACTGGGCTCCATTATCTATGTGTATTATTTCTGGTACGCCGAACTTGTGAAACACTTCGTGTAATAAAAACTTGATCACATTTCCGGCCGTAGCTTCTTTCATTGCCTTTATAAAGGTATATTTTGAAAAATGGTCAACAACAATAAACACGTAACAATTCCCACTTTTTGATCCAAATACAATTTCTAAATTGGCCGTTCAGTGATTACTTGGTTTCCTATTTCTGGACGAAGATTTTGATTGTATGGTTTTATCCCCTTACAAGTTTGGCAGTTCCTAATATATGCCTTCACTTGCACAAACATTTTTGGCCAGTTAAACAACCTTCGCAGACGTTCCATTGTTTTTGCGACACCACCGTGAGCCGATGTTATGCTGGCGTGTGCTTTTTAATTATAGGCAACGTTACATTCGGAGGAATCCATAACTTCCACTGACTTTCGGATTCATCACCTCGATCAAAATCAACATGTTTGTATACTAGCCCATCTTCGACTTTTAAATCTGGCAAACTGTTTTGTTTGTTATCTATATGTTTTATTAAATCCAGATATTCGTCGCTTTCAAATTTTGTTGTTTCAAAGTCAAATAAATCTTCATGTCAGTTTTCTATGTTGTATTTCGAAATCAAAGGCCTGTAGTTGAAGTGACCACCTTGCTAATCTTCCCGATAGGTCTTTCAATGACATTAGCCACTTCAAGCTAGCGTGATCGGTAACTATTGTAAAAGGCATCATTTCTTTATAAGGGCAAAACTTTTTGACTGCCATAACCGCTGCTAAACATTCCTTTTCTGTTACGCTGTAATTTCTCTGACACGCGTTTAGCTTTTGGCTGTAGAAAGCTATGGGATGTTCTTCATTCTGGTCGTTAAGCTGATACAAAACTGCACCTATCCCATAATTGCATGCATCGCACTGTATCCAAAATCTCTTTGAAAAATTTGGATGTCGTAGTACTGGAGCTTATGTTAGTGTTTTTTTTAAGTTTTCAAACGCTTTAATTGCATCCGGAGTCATTTCGAACTTCTTCATCTTCTTTAGCCTATCAGTTAAGGGAGCAGCTATCCTAGCAAAATCTTTAATAAAGCGGCGATACCATCCCGCTGTTCCAAGAAAGCTGCGCATTTCACGGGGCGACTTTGGCACTCGTATTTCCTTTATGGCTCCCACCTTTTCAGGGTCTGTCCTTAGACTTCCACCACCTATGACGGAACCAAGATACCGCAATTGCTCAAAACAAAACTTTGACTTTTTAAGTCCTATTGTGAGATTTGCCTGTCTTAAGCAAGAAGCCACATCTTTTAAAATTTTCAAATGTTTATCAAAAGTGACAGATATTATTAAAAGGTCATCTAAATATATGAACACATTCTCCTTAAGCCGCTGTGGTATAACTTTGTCCATTAATCTGCAAAGTCGTTGGGCCGCATTGCAGAGACCGAATGGCATATCCCGAAATTGATAGAGTGGCCGGCCTGCTACAGTAAAAGCTGTGTATGGCTTACTCTCTTCTTCTAACTCTACCTGCCAGAAAGCAAACTTTAAATCGATGCTACTAATATAAAAAGTTTCATCAATTCGGCTTAAAATCCCATCTATGTTCTGTAAAGGGTAAGCGTCTTTAATCGTTATTTTGTTCAACTTTCTGGCATCAAGGCAGAACCTATTTTTACCAGGCTTCTTAACCACGGTTTTCCTATTACACGAGGGACATTCGCTCTCTTCAATTACATTCAAAGCTAACATGTCATCAATTTCCTTATACACTATTTCTTGCATTGCTGGGAACAAAGGGTAGTGTCGGTCTTTAAACGGAACTGCGTTTTCCACTAACTTAATCGCATGTTTATCAAGAGAAGTGCATCCTAATCCTTCCTTCTCATATGTTGGGAACAGTTCTATGACATTATTTAATTTTTCTTGTTGTTCTGAATTTATCGCTATTGGTTTAGATTTATGATCTTCTACATGAAAGCCTTCTTGCAATTTTTGTTGATTAACTTTCTCAGCTTAAATATTTGTGGTGCTAAATTAAACATTCTGAAAAATACGCTTCCTGTTCCAAATCAGGACACAAATAAAATAATATCTTCTTAGATACGTTATTAAATTCAATGTCTAACTCAATTTTTCCTATAAGTCTGTGTTCTTTGCCAGACGCAGTGGACACAACTGAAAATATTGGTTTACAATTTAGTCCTAAATTTTCTAACAACTCTCTACACCCTTTACCTAACAAGCTAATTGATGCTCCTGTATCTAATAACCCGTTTATAACTTTGTTACCTATATTAATTTCCGCAAAAGCTCGCGGATCGCATTTTTTTCGCCCCATTTAATAGTTTCTGAAAATAATTTTTATTATTTTATATGAAATTTTTTTTATAATAGCCTCGCTAAAAATTCTTTCTCTCACTTTTTGATAATTTGACATACATTCCTCGTATGTAAACTTGTGCCGCAATTAAGGATTAAACTTATTAGAATTTTGCACTATTTTTATTGAATTTATATTTTTACTTTCTTTTAGCGCAGGACTGATAATTGGTTGTTCTCCGGTGAATGACTCCCCTTGGCTAACTCGCTCCGGTGAAATTTTTTCTCCTTACAATTCGTGCAATTTGGAGACTTCACACCTGGTTTGCCACACCTATAACAAAACAAGGATCTTTCAGCCGAAGGACAATCCATAAACATATGTCCATTTTTATGGCAGTTCCAGCGCACAAGTGAATTTCTTTAATTTTTGTTCGCTGCACTGGCTATCCGACTGGTTTGTATTTCATCAATTTGTTCAATGGGTTCTATTACTTCATTAGCTGGCTTTTCGAATATCTCATTCACTTGCCTAGTGTATCTGTTTACCGGCATTGATGTCTGCACATTTAGCGGTCCTTTACGGCCAAATACCTTTTCCGCTTCAATACATTCTTGCCGTAGCTCTTCAACTGTATTGACAGCAATTGGGTAAACTTTGAACCTGATATCATCTCTTAAATTTTTGTTTATCATTTTAATCATTTCTTTTTCAGATACGGCCATGTTTAGTCTTGCATTTCCCAAAATTTTTGGAATTTATTTTCTTCCTTTTTTTTTTTTTTGATAATTCAATAAACGAATTTCTTTAATTACAAACTCAACCAAAAATTACGAAAACGCAATATCGAACAAATTCTGACAAGAACCAAAAAAAACTAAACTGATTCAATAAAAAATTCCTATGTAACACAAATAATAACAAAAAAAGCTAACACAAAATGATCTAATATACAGGCATGTCACAAATTCCGTTCGGAATTGGAATGATTCCGAATTTACTATTCCGATCGAAATGGTTTTAGCTTCTATAGATTCCGTTCGGTTTTAGTAAACCGAAGAAAGTTCAAAATCACTTATGTTTGTGCAAAATATGGCAACATAACAACGAATGTAGCAAAACAAAAAAGAGCGGAATAAAAAAAACAATAAAAATTCAAGAAATATTTGTGTTTCAGTGCGAATTGCTAAAAAAGTTAAAATAAAAATATCAAACATGCCCGGAAAATCTCTAATTGCAACAGCAGAAGAAAATAGAAGCAATATTTTTTGAGTGCTGTTACTAAGAAATTTTTTGAAAAAGAATAAAAGTACGGCAAATCTTTTAAACAAATTCCGTTTATTTTTTTGTTTTTCATAAAGGATTAAGAAAAAGTTAATTTTTTTTATTAACATCATATTAAAATAAATTTATTTTGGATCAATAAGTAAGGTAAAGAATAGCCTTACCTATAAAATAATGTTTCGAATGGTTTTTCTGTTAACAAAATGCTCAAAACAACAATTCCACATAGCAAACTGAAAGTGGTTTCATTCCGAAAATTTTTTTCGTTTTACGTTTTCTATAGAAGCAAAACACGGAATCAATTCCACTTCCGAACGGAATTTTGTTCTGTGACATGGCTGATAATCAAAAAATATAATAATAAAAATAATAATTTAAAAAGATAATAATAATAAACAGGAAACAAAAACAAATAATATAAAATAAATTATAATTAAGAAAATAATGACAAAATAATTTGATAAAAAGAGAATAAATAAATAAATTATAAATAAATAACATAATAAGAAAACTAAACAAAATATATATGTATGTATGTATAGATAAGTAAATACAAGTAATATTCTACAATTTGTTTACTAAAAAAGAAATTCTTCCAGCAGTTTTTGGGGGTGAAGTTATTGTGGATCTTTTATGGCACGATATAATAGAACAACACTCATGTGCATGTTTCAATTATTTTTATTAATTGTATTTCTTTTCTTGTCAAAAAAAATAAGGGTTGAAATCAACAAGAAAAAACACTTTTTGTTTGTTTTACACCAAACCTCTTTGTTTTGCCATTTTATTTTGTTTGTTTTTTATATAGTTGCTTCGTTTTTATACACTTTAAGAGAAATTAACACTTTAGTCTTTAGACCGCTTTGTTTTTTTTATAATTTGTCGTTTACAAATAATTTTTTTTATATAAATTGATTTCTTTATTTTTTTGAACACTTATCAGCCTGCATGCTGCTTCTTTTTCTTTTTCGTTTTGTTTTGGTTTCATTTTTTTACATGGATTGTTCTTAGTATAACATAGTACACATGGTACTGTTGTCACCACTGTAGTGTTGGTGTAGGCCGGATTAAGAATTAGGAAGGTTGGCAATAATCAAGCAAAAAAATATATATATAAAAAGGTTAATTTTAAAAATCAAATTAATGAATGGAGTGAGTTGTCCGTATTGAAAATTATGATCGCCTGATATAAGAAAATTCTAGAGTTTTTTTTTTTTACTTATCGAATTCATATTTTGATTATATTATAGATAGAAAAAAAAACAGGAAAATATGTAAATTAAAAAAAAAAACAAAATAAGATTTCAAAATTTCTTTTTGTTATGCTCCAGAAATAAAAGAAAGTATAATGTTATTATGTAAGAAAAAAAAAATAAAAATAACAATATGGAGATTTTGAGAATAGAAAGCTCTAGAGAAATTTAAAGAAGAAAAAGATGGACGGAAAGGCGCGAAGAGCTTAGGGAAATTTTGGAAAATAGTTCGGAAATGTTAAGAAAATTGGAAGATTCGTAGGTGAGGTGAAAAGCAAAATTTTTCTAAATAACCAGAAGTGGTGTGGCTTTCAAAGTGCAGTGGTTAAAAGAAAAAAAGTTTTTAGCGAAAAAGAATAAAAAATAAATTAATAAGTTAAAAAAAAAGGACATTAAGAAAAAATTATTATAATTTGTGAAGGATTAATTCATCCTGTGAGGCGGTATAAAAATAATTTTTGAAGAGTCCTTGGTGAAGAGCGAAAGAAAACCCACTTTGAAATAAAGTAATCTTTGAATGATAATCTAAACACCTAGCAGTGAAATTTGAAAAAAAAAAAAAAAACTTAATAAGAAAACGTAAGGTTTTTGTGTATTGTGTGTGTGGTTAAACAGTTTTTAAGTTTCAAACCTTTTTTTTTTTAGCTGGCTAAATTATCAAAAGGTTGTTAGAAGGGCTCTCAAAAGATCAGGAAAAAAAGCTCAATTCCGCAATTTAGCCAGGTAACATTTTTATAGTATTTTCTTATGAGTAAGATAAAGGAGCAAAGAAGAAATAAGTCCTACATCAAAAAAATAAAATCGATAAAAAAGATATCTCCTAAAGAGTGAACTGTATAAAAAAAAGTAACCTTAAAAAAAAGGAAAAAAATAAGAATATTTCCAAATTTTAGTGTTTTGATTGATTTAATTGATTCTTGTGCTTATTTGTTAAATTATTTATTTATATTATTTATTAATTTAATTATTAATTTATTTTATTTATTTGCTTGTTTTATTTACTTATGTTTTTCTTTTGCAATTTTATAATTTAGAAAGCTTTTTTTTGGTTGTGAACAGGTTAATTTAGTTAATTTCAATAGCGCCTACAAGTAAACATAGGAAATTTCAAGTTGTTTCTTTTGGATATTTTAGTACGGACATATCCCCACAGAGGACAGTGTGTTATCGTAGATAAATCTTATATATAATACCGGAAACAGAAAAGTAACAAGCAGCTTTAGTTCAAGGAGAGATGATTTTTGTTTAGAATAACCCAGTAGAAAAGGTGTGAGGGGATTAAATAACCTTAGGGAGCTCCTTCAGGTGAAGATTGAAAAAAAAGTTAAAAAAAAGAAAAAAACAAAATTTGAATATTCCACTTGAGCTAGCTATGTAAAGTAAATATATTGTTAGTTTTGAGCTGAAAAGGGAAGAAAATTTTAACAAAGGAAACAAAAGTTTTTTATGTTTAGTTTTGGTTTATTTGCTTATATATTTTAATTCAAAAATTTATTGTGTATGATATTATATAAATATTCTTTTTTTTTTGGTTTCTTGTTGATTTTTAATTTCTTTAAAAAAAAATTTACATTCATAGTTTACATGGTTTTCTGTATTGAGTAGAATTGATTTAGTTTTGAATAAAGAAATATGAATTATAACGTCTGAAAAAAAAAATTAAATATGTTTTGGAATTAATTTCGAAAGGTTAATGGCATGAAGGTAAGCTAAAGGTGGAGGATGAAGTAGGTTAGGTGTTGGGGTCACATAAGGAACGTTAATGGATATATTTGTGGCTTGGATGGGAGGGCCACGTAGGGCAAAACATCTGCCTGAAAAGAGAATTTAGTGTAAGTGGTGCGCGTTTGTTTAAGTAAGAGAATTTGTGTGTTACCTGTAATTAATTTTTATGTCCAGCGTACCCAGTGGAACCCACTGAGATGTGTTCACCACACCGGAAACCTCACTGGTCCATACGGCTGTAACATAAATGGCGCCCAATTTGGAAAGAGAGAAATCCCAGGATATCAAGAAAAAGCAACTCAGAGTCCTGCTGAGTTACCTTAACACGTGGGAGACGTGTATTCCAGCCAGACACGTTATTCAATAGACCGCTCGTTTTGTTCAATAGCCCAGCGGAAGAGTTGCTAAACTGGAATTAAAAAGTTAGTCGCTTAGTAGCCCTTAAAATGATAGAGGTCAGACTAGGTAGTACTGAGTGTCTAAAAGTTTTAAGTATTCGGAGACCCACTACTTTCGACCAGTTAAAGCAGGAAAAGAGCACCAATAGCTTAGAAAACTATATTTTAAATTATCTAATTGTATTGTGTCACTTTTCCTGTTATTTGTATTATTAGTAGTTATAGAATCAGTTGACATTGTAGGGATTAAATGACAGCGTCGATAGCCGCCTGTGATGGAGCGATCTTCATAACCACAGGGTCTGAAGTATCAAGCGTCATCTGGAACCTCTCATATCTTATTTATCCTTAGCCAGTGCTTATGAGAAATAATTGTATGAAAGAGTTCTATGGGTTTTATATTTATATACTTGTTTTTTGTTAATATTGATTTGTTGCGTACCACACACTAAATATAAAAAAAATAAAAATAAAAATCTAACCATTCCTCGAACCGCTGAACTACCTTCATGCCAAAACCGAAAATAAGTTTTTTTTGGCTGAAAAAGTTTTTTTTTTAAATAAATATTATAAAAGTATTTTTATTTATATTTTTCTTTCTTTTATTGTTTTATATAATTTTTTTTTTTTTTGTTTATTATCGTTTTATTATATTATTAGTTTTTTTATTATTTCATCATATTTGGTCTTTTATGTATTTAGTTAATTTTTCATATTATAGTTTCTTTTGTTTTATTTATTATATACATATATTATTTTTTTAAATATATTATTTTTTTATTTTGGTTATATATTTATTCATTCAGTTATTTAATGTTTTATTTACTTATTTACTTACTTACGCCTTTATATTTTTTATTATTATTTATTTGTTTTTATTTTTTTAGTAGTGGATTGTGTTTTTATACATACTCCTTTTTTTGTGATTGCTTTTCGTTAATATAATATTTTTTTTGGTTTCGTTGCTGTATATTTTTATTAAAAAAAATCAGTTGAGAAATTGTTTGAAAAAATTTAATCAAGAAATCAGACTTGTGATAAAAGTGATGTCCCACAGCCCGCATGAGACTAGATCTAGAAAAAGAAATAGAGAAGTACAATTTGATTTAAATAGATCCACACCTTTTTCTTTCGGAAAATCTTACAAGTCCAATACGCCTAATCGAAAGCTTAGTATAATCAGAAATTTAGAAATGGAAGAAGCTTCAGGGTATTCGAATGCTCAGATTATAGATAAATCTCAAACTATTAACGGTAACAAGCCGACTAGTAGTGATATTTCTCAGGAAATGGATAGATCACGACGAATAGAAAAGGCTGAGGAATTCGAGAGGGCACAGCACGCTGCACAATTAAATGAAATAAAAAGGCAGATGTTAGAATTAACCGTTTCAGTAGGGAAATTAAGCACGGTTTTGCAGCATACACAATCGGAAAATAAAAAACTGCGAGAGGAAATAATCCCCAACTTATTGAAAAATAAGGAAAGCACAGAGCACCCGATAAGTAACTCCCCTAGAAGTTCAGCCAGCTCTTCTAGAGCATCCGTGGAAAACGTTGTATGGGGGAATCAGACAAAAAGCTATCAAAAAATAGAGATAGACAAATGGGGCCTGGAGTTTGATGGTAATATAAATAAATTGGCTGTAGAGGATTTTGTTTTTCTGGTAGAGTGTTTGCAACGGCAATATGGAGTTTCATGGGATGAGATTTTAGACAACTTTCATTTATTTGTCAAAGACGTGGCCGAAAAGTGGTATTCGCTGTTTATACAGGCCAATTATGTGTCAGAATGGTCAACGTTAAAAGACGCGTTATTGAGACAGTACCAGTCCACCAGGTCTAGCTTTCAGCTCATTAGTGACATGGTCGAGAGAAGGCAGCAGCCTGGTGAAGGCATTGATGCATTCTTCTTCGCCATGACGCAAATGAGATCAAGGCTAAACATAGCCGTATCTGAAAAGGAAATGATAAAAATAATTAAAAAGAATTTAAGAGATGACATTAGAAATAAAGTTTACCCGATGACTGTCAACACAGTAGAGGAACTACGGCAGGAATGCGTAGAAGCAGAAAAGGTTTTTGGACGTAAAGGACCTCTAAATATGCAAACCTCTGTGCCAGTAAATCGATACACTAGGCAAGTCAATGAAATTTTTGAAAAGCTTGCTGATTGTTATGTTGAACCCAATGAACATGGCGAAGAAATAACGGCCAATAGATTTACACATGCTTTAAATCAAAATTCCAGAAATCCACTTATTTGCTGGAACTGTCATCAAAACGGTCACACGTTTATGGATTGCCCTTCGGTCGAAAGATCATTTATAACAAAATAAATGTGGAAAGCCAGGTGTAAAGTCCCCAAACTGTACTAACTGTAAAGAGAAAAATTTTCACAGGAGCGAGTTGGCAAAGGGGAACCATTCACCCAGGAACTCCCAACCTTCCATCCTGTAATAACACATCAAAAAAATATTAATTTAATAAAAACCATTAAAAATTTTAATAAATTTATTCCTCAATTGCGGCATAAGCTTACCTACGAGGAGCGCCTGTCAATTTATCAGACAGTGAGGGAAAGAATTTTCGGCGAAGCAAAACAAATGGCATCAACTTCAAACAGAATAAGGAAACTGAGGAAAAAATTCGCTGAAAAGAGAAAAATAAGAAAATTATTTTTGGAAACCATTAAGTGTAGGAAGTATAATTATAAGAGGTTTATTAGACACAGGAGTATCGATAAGTTTACTAGGTAAGGGATGTAGAGAGCTTTTAGAACAATTAGGACTAGTATGAAAACCGATATATTCAGTAGTGTCGACTGCGTCTAGCAAATTCCATAGATTAATAGGTAAAGTAGAATTAGAAATTAATTTTAAGAACATAGTCAAAAATATAGTATTCTACTTGTGTCCAGATTTGGAACAGCAAGCATATTTAGGAGTAGATTTCTTTAGAATATATAATTTAGCACCGGAAATATTTAAAGCCGAAGAAATAGATCAAGAGAAATTAATGGAAGATTTTCAAGTAAAAGATTATAGATCTAAGCCAATAGCGTTAAATCCAGAACAGCAGGACAGATTGAATAATCTTATAGAACTGTTTCCAGCCTTTGAAAAAGAAGGATTGGGTTGTACTTCTTTGGAAAAACACTCAATAAAATTATTAGAAGGTTCAGTCCGATTTTAGGACCATCACTACCCCGTATCTCCCGCAATACAGGAAATATTATACAAAGAAATCGATACAATGTTAGATTTAAATGTTATTGAAGATAGCGAAAGTCCCTGGTCCAATAGGACAACAATTGTTAGAAAGCCTGGCAAAAATAGGTTCTTCCTTGATGCGAGAAAGCTCAACAAAATTACGGTTAAAGATGCATACCCTCTACAAAACATCGAAGGAATTTTAAGTAGAATTGACGAAACATTTTATATTAGTAGCGTCGATTTAAAGTTTGCTTTCTGGCAGATAGAGCTAGAAGAAATGTGCAAGCCATACACCGCTTTTACTGTAGCAGGCCGGCCACTTTATCAATCTCGAGTCATGCCATTTGGTCTCTGCAACGCGGCATAGCGACTATACAGACTAATGGACAAAGTTATACCACAGCGGCTTAAAGATAACGTTTTTATCTACTTGGACGATCTGCTAATAATTTCTGACAGTTTTGATAAACACTTAAAGATATTGAAAGAAGTTGCTTCGTGTTTAAGACAGGCTAATCTTACAATTGGCCTCAAAAAGTCAAAATTTTATTTTGAGCAACTGCGCTACCTTGGTTTCGTCAAAGGTGGTGGAAGTCTAAGAACAGACCCTGATAAAGTGCGAGCTATCAAAGAAATAAGAGTGCCAAAATCGCCCCGTGAAGTACGCAGCTTTCTCGGAACAGCGGGATGGTATCGGCGCTTCATCAAAGATTTTGCGACAATAGCTGCCCCTTTAACAGATAGGCTGAAAAAGATGAAAAAGTTTGAAATGACTCCAGAGGCAGTTGAAGCTTTTGAAAATTTAAAAAAGGCGCTCACATCAGCTCCTGTACTTAAGCATCCAGATTTTTCAAAAAGGTTTTGGATACAGTGTGATGCATGTGATTATGGGATAGGTGCAGTACTCTATCAACTCAACGACTACAACGAAGAGCATCCCATAGCTTTTTATAGCCAAAAATTAAATGCCTGTCAAAAAAATTACAGCGTAACTGAAAAAGAATGTTTGGCAGCAGTTATGGCGGTAAAGAAGTTTCGGCCCTTTATAGAAATGATGCCCTTCACTATAGTTACGGACCATGCTAGCTTGAAGTGGCTTATGTCATTAAAGGATTTGTCAGGAAAATTAGCGAGGTGGTCACTTCAACTACAGGCCTTTGACTTCGAATTACAACATAGAAAAGGTTCTGATAATATTGTTGCAGACATGCTTTCGAGGCTGCAAGAGGATGAGCTAAATGTTGCAGAAGTTGTGCTAGAAGATTTATTTAATTTTGAAACAACAGAATTTGAAAGCGATGAATATCTAGATTTAATAAAACATATAGAAGACAATCAGAACAGTCTGCCAGATTTAAAAGTCGAAGATGGGCTAGTATATAAACGTGTTGATTTTGATCGAGGTGATGAATACGATTGTCAGTGGAAGTTATGGATACCACCAAATATAACGCTGCCTATAATTGAAAAAGCACACGCCAGCATAACATCCGCTCACGGTGGTGTCGCAAAGACAATGGAACGTCTGCGAAGGTTTTTTTACTGGCCAAAAATGTCTGTGCAGGTGAAGGCATATATTAGGAACTGCCAAACTTGTAAGGAGATTAAACCATCTAATCAGAATCTTCGCCCAGAAATCGGAAACCAAGTAATCACTGAAAGGCTATTTCAGAAATTGTATTTGGATTTCTTAGGAAAGTACCCCAGGTCAAAAAGTGGGAATTGTTATGTGTTTATTGTTGGTGACCATTTTTCCAAATATACCTTCGAAATGCTATGAAAGAAGCTACGGCCGGAAATGTGATCAAATTTTTTATTACACGAAGTGTTTCACAAGTTCGGCGTACCAGAAACAATACACACAGATAATGGAGCCCAGTTTGTGTCCAAAAGTTTTCAGGATTTGATAAATACATATAAAATAAAACACATGAAAACGCCTGTTTACCAACCCAGCAGAAATGCGTCGGAAAGAGTTAACCAGAGTATTTTAGGGGCCATCAGAGCATATTTAAAAGAAGACCACAAAGATTGGGATCTGTATCTTTCTGAGATAGATTGCGCGTTACGAAATTCTTTACACAGTGCAATAGGATTTACCCCTTTTTATGCGTTGTTCGGGTATCATATGTACACGAGTGGGGCAGATTATAATTTAGCCCGGAAGTTGCAATCTATTACAGATCACCGTGTACTAACTAAACCGAATGAAAGAATGGAACTTATAAGAGAGCAAATCAAGGAAAACATGAATAAAGCGTATGAAAAAAGTGCCAAGACATATAACAAGAGAGCCAGAATAATGAAATTTATTTCTGGACAAGAAGTGTATAGAAGAAATATAGTGCAGAGTAACTTCGAGAAAAATATAAATGCCAAATTCTGCAGGAAGTTCCGAAAATGCAGAGTGGTTCGGCCTGTAGGTAATAACATGTATGACCTTGAAACATTGGACGGTAAGACGATAGGTGTTTATCACGTGAAAGACATTAAAGTATAAATTGCTGACAATTATTTCGTTTTTTTTTATGAGTTTAACTTAAAACATTTCTAGTGCAATATTAGGACGTAAGAAAATTATTTAATTCAGTTATTTATTTGATTATTTATTATTATTCTTATAAATTCATTTATAGTAATTATTTATTTATTTTTATTTTTCTTTTTATTAAATTATTTGTCGTGTCGTCCTGCACTTTGTTAAATCAAGCAATTTCTACTTTAATATCTGTGATAATACTTAGGTACCTGATTAGATTAGAGTATGTTTTTCTGTGCAATATTAGTTTTAGAAATAAAAACCTGTGATCCATCTGTGATATTGATGTTTGCATGTAAGTTGAATTGTCCGTTTTTTTTATAAATGAGATAATAACATCAAGTTTTGTCCTTATCTGATGATATTGGGTTTAACCGTATTATCTAGAAAAGAAACAAAAATATACGACACAAAGTAAATACTTATATTGCTTATAAGTCATAGGTATACTTCCCGTGATCGATTCCGGTAGAAACATGAATCAATTGCATGGAAATCCTGGTGTCTTTAGGTCCTTTTTTAATAAAAAGTGTCCATAAGGTATGCCGAGATCCTTAAAGTAGTTGTAGTTTACCATAGTGAAAAAAATAGAGGCGTTGCCTAGGTAAAGTAAAAGATCTAAGAGAAAATGAATGAATAATTGACGAAATTATAATAATAATAGTGATAAAAAGATAAACATAGATTTAAAATATTAACTGAGAATCAAATTTAGTTTAAAAAAATTGATTTTTAAGATATCAATGGAAAGAAAAACTGTTTGTATAATTAAGAGTTTTGCCTCAAAATGCATTTTTGCAGGCGCTCGAATTTAATTACATACACTGTACGGAAGTGCACAATTGGTAAATCCAATTAAATGATAGTTAATTTAAGAAAGATCTTTTATTATGGGTTGCCACTATGGTTTTCTTTATGAGAAAATTCTGATGTTGGTTCTTAAGCTAAATGAAAGTAGGTTCGGTTTCCAGCGGTTGAATGTAGTTTTTTTTCTAATTGGTATTGCACCTAGAAAAATAGTTTAGCTCTGTGAGGTTACTTACCGATTTTATGTGGTCAAAATAAGCCCGGCTAGAGATTATCTCAGGGGTGGGTGTTCCCCACGTTGGGTATTGCGTCAGTTCAAACACAAAAATTTTGCATAGGACCGCACACCGATTCCTAATGCGGTGTACTTTTAGGACTCGGAGTTTTGTTGCGGGTGAAGTTATTGTGGATCTTTTATGGCACGATATAATAGAGCAACACTCATGTGCATGTTTCAATTATTTTTATTAATTGTATTTCTTTTCTTGTCAAAAAAAATAAGGGTTGAAATCAACAAGAAAAAACACTGTAACATCATGCTGGTTACTATTGTTTTTTTTTTTTTTTTTTGTTTGTTTTGAACCAAACCTCTTTGTTTTGCCATTTTATTTTGTTTGTTTTTTATATAGTTGCTTCGTTTTTATACACTTTAAGAGAAATTAACACTTTAGTCTTTAGACCGCTTTGTTGTTTTTATAATTTGTCGTTTACAAATAATTTTTTTTATATAAATTGATTTCTTTATTTTTTTGAACACTTTTCACCCTGCATGCTGCTTCTTTTTCTTTTTCGTTTTGTTTTGGTTTCATTTTTTTTACATGCATTGTTCTTAGTATAACATAGTACACATGGTACTGTTGTCACCACTGTAGTGTTGGTGTAGGCCGAATTAAGAATTAGCAATCAAGCAAAAAAATTATATAAAAAAGGTTAATTTTAAAAATCAAATTAATGAATGGAGTGAGTTGTCCGTATTGAAAGTTATGATCGCCTGATATAAGAAAATTCTAGAGTTTTTTTTTACTTATCGAATTCATATTTTGATTATATTATAGATAAAAAAAAACAGGAAAATATGTAAATTGAAAAAAAGGCAAAATAAGATTTCAAAATTTCTTTTTGTTATGCTCCAGAAATAAAAGAAAGTATAATGTTATTATGTAAGAAAAAAAAATAAAAAGAACAATATGGAGATTTTGAGAATAGAAAGCTCTAGAGAAATTTAAAGAAGAAGAAGATGGCCGGAAAGGCGCCAAGAGCTTAGGGAAATTTTGGAAAATAGTTTGGAAATGTTAAGAAAATTGGAAGATTCGTAGGTGAGGTGGAAAGCAAAATTTTTCTTAATAACCAGAAGTGGTGTGGCTTTCAAAGTGCAGTGGTTAAAAGAAAAAAAAAGTTTTATTTATTTTTTTTTTTTTTATTTATTTTATTTATTTATTTATTTTGTCAATTCCTATACAACAAGTTTTATCTTATATTTAAAGTATAGGAAAGTGGTGGATATGAATTAAATTTAGGGATTACACATTAATACAAGGACATACACTTAAGCTATATTAACATAAGAAGTTTTTACTTAACAAATACATTACAATTAAGAATTGAAATTCAGCGTTGTGCAAAAAAATCAAATAAAAAATGTTTAAAGCTATTTGCGTTGCTATTGAGTTGTTGAGTTTGGGGAAGAATATTCCAAAGACGAGCCGCGTGTATAAAGAAATGCCATTCAGACACATGAAGACGGTGTGAGGGAATTATAATCTTTCTTCCTCTAAGTGATCTGGGAAACCTAATCTTGTGTATAAGATATTGTGGAGCTTCTAAATAGATAATCTTATGCAGAAATAATAGAACGCGTATGTTTAGAAGAAGGAAACACCGTAAAGTTTAGCGGAAAAATTAGAAACATGGTCATATCTTCTTAAGCCATACACATATCTAATTATGTTATTATATAAAACGTTTAATTTCCTTTTACTAATTGAGCCGCAGCTTGCGAAAAGCTCACAGCCGTAAATTAAACCTGGAAGAAGATAAGATTTTGCAAGAAGTTTTTTTATCTCTAAGGGGGTTTAATATTGTATCGGCCAAAGACACCTTAGCTTATTATAAATTTGGCCTACGAGTGTATTAACATGGTTTGTCCAGGTAAGTGTTTTATTAATTATTTATCCAAGGTTTTTTGTAGCATTAACGATGTCGATATTTTCCCCATTTATCAGAATGTTAACATCGACAACAGAATCGAGCGTTCTCTTTCGAGTTATTAGGCACTTTGATTTATAGGGGGTTTAAACAAAGACCATTCGCTGTTGCCCAACGAAAAATTCTATCCAAATCATCATTAACCCTAGCAATATTTTCATCAATAGATTGAACTGGACTGCTCAAATATAACTGTACATCATCTGCATACATGTGGACTTTGCAATGCAAAAGCTGTTTTGGCAAATCGTTGGCATAAATTGAAAAAAGTAGCGGTCCTAGAATGGATCCTTGTGGCACACCTCTTGTTAAAGGTTGTAAAGATGAGTGCAAATTTTTAAAAGATACAAATTGAAAACGGTTCGACAGATATGAAGACAAAAGACGTGTTGAATTGTTAGAGAACTTAAAGAAATGCCGAAGCTTTTTGCAAAGTGTACCATGGTCAACGGTGTCAAAGGCTTTTGAGTGGTCAAGAAGAATTAAGAAATTTAATTTACCTTCATCCAGTTCACGTCGTAAATTTTCGAAAACATCCAATAAGGCAGATACACAGCTATGGTTAGAGAGAAAACCTAATTGCTTTTCAGATAATAATTTATTTTCCCTGATATGTCCCGAGATTTGAATTTGTAGAATTTTTTCGAGCTCCTTAGACAAGTAACACAAGATAGCTATTGGCCTAAATTCTGAATTGGTTTTCGGTATAGGTACTACCTTTGCACACTTCCATCTGTTCGGAAAGATGCTGGTCATTATGATGGTATTGAATAAATGTGTTATATATGGCAAGAGTACTGGAAGTAATATCTGAATAAATTTTGGGTGCAAATTGTCGCAGCACACTGCATTTGACTTAATTAATTTAAAACATGAATAAACTTCAGATTGACTTACGCAAGAGAATTAAAAAACATTTTTACCAATTTCAAAAGTGTTTAAATCTAAACTGGAAAAATTATAGAATCTTTCGTCAGCTGCTACAAATGGTATATTCATGAAGATACTATTTAGCTCTTCAGCATCTACTTGGTCGTTAATAACATTCCGTGTACAACCAATACCAATTTCCCTAATGTATTTCCATGTTTGCTTGGAACTAGCTGCAGAGCCAAAACGTCTTGAATAATACTCAGTTTTTGCAATTCTAATGGTCATATTCACTTTTTTTCTGGCGGCTTTAAATACTTCTTTCAACTCTGGAGTTCTGAAACGTTTCCACCTTAAGTAAGCAAGGTCCCGTTCATGAATTAGGAATTTTATATGAGAAGAAAACCAAGGTTTTGTACTAGCGGATGTATTTATAGATTTAACTGGAACTATGTTTTCATACAGACGCTGAATACTGTTTTCCAGAAAAAACACTTGCTCATCTACAGATGGCATGTAATACACCTGTTCCCAATCGAAATCTGATATATTTTCTTGTAGCAAACTATAGTTTATGTTCTTAAAGTCGCGCAAATAAATTTTGTTTTGTGACAGAGGAACTCTAAAGTTGTATGTCAAAAATATTAAATCATGTTCCGAAAAACATGAGGCAGACACCTGGTCATATAATAAAACGTTTGATATGTTGGAAACAAAGAAAATGTCAAGCAAAGTTCTATTGGTTGTAGTATGGTGTGTTGGGTTAACTGTATTGGTAGGAGTAAGTCCAAAAGATTGCATATTTTCATTTAATACAGATTCTAAAAGAAGATTCGAATTAAAGTCCCCAGCTATGATTACTTCGTTATATTCAACATCAAGTGTTTCTAGCGCTGCAAAAAAATTTGTAAAAGGAATCATTTTATTTGGCCTATAGGCACAACCGACTAGAATTTTTTTACCGTCAGAAAATATTTCTATAAAAATAAATTCTACGTTACGCTCATTAGATACTAAGTTTGTTGAAGACCTTAAACAAACTCTGCATGAAAAATTATCTTTGACAAAAATAGCTACTCCACCAACATTTCACTTCCTATCCTTTCTAAATATTTTATAGCCACTCAGACAGATAAGTTTATCTGCAGTCGCAGATGAAAGCCAGGTTTCGGACACACAAACAATATCAACGCCAGAATTTTCAAAAACAAATCTAAATTCATCAAGTTTATTATTTAGGCTTTGGGCGTTGATATGCGCTAGAGTTAGTCCTCTTTTACATTTAGCTAGGATTCTAATTAAGTTCATAGTCGTGTCTTTAGAACTTCCTCCTACAGTAACATTATTATCATCTGCCTCCATTCTCAACTAAATAATAAGAAAACCTAAAAGCAACGCAAGGAAAAAAATTCTTGACAATGTCAAAAGTATGACATAGTAAATAAGTATATATAAATTGAAGTGAATACTTAATAATAAAGAAAAATATTTCAGTAAAATAATAAAATTTCAAAAATAACAAGCATAGCTTAGGTATGAAAAAATTGCGTTAATTGATTAGCGAAATCAATTTTGATAGGATCATCACTATCGTATTTTTTCACGTATACAATTCCACGTTGTGTGTAGGCAGATTTAATGCACCTATTCTTTTTTAGGCCTAAAGCTGTTTTAAAAATACCGTCATTGTACGGAGTCAAATTCTCATTAATGAAGAACGGCATGTCACTATCAAATCCTGCATTGCACAAACGTAAAGGTGTTTTGTGTTTACGCCGATAGCTAGCTGAATTTTTATAAAACGAATTTTTTTAGAGAAAAAGAATTAAAAAAGAATTTATAAGTTAAAAAAAAGGACATTAAAAAAAATTATTATAATTTGTGAAGGATTAATTCATCCTGTGAGGCGGCATAAAAATAATTTTTGAAGAGTCCTTGGTGAAGAGCTAAAGAAAACCCACTTTGAAATAAAGTAATCTTTGAAGGATAATCTAAACAAATAGCAGTGAAATTTGAAAAATAAAAATAATAAGAAAACGTAAGGTTTTTGTGTATTGTGTGTGTGGTTAAACAGTTTTTAAGTTTTAAACCTTTTTTTTTAGCTGGCTAAATTATCAAAAGGTTGTTAGGGCTCTCAAAAGATCAGGAAAAAAAACTCAATTCCGCAATTTAGCCAGGTAACATTTTTATGGTATTTTCTTATGAGTAAGATAAAGGAGCAAAGAAGAAATAAGTCCCACATCAAAAAAAATCGATAAAAAAGATATCTCCTAAAGAGTGAACTGTAAAAAAAAGTAACCTTAAAAAAAGGAAAAAAAATAAGAATATTTGCAAATTTTAGTGTTTTGATTGATTTAATTGATTCTTGTGCTTATTTGTTGAATTATTTATTTATATTATTTATTATTTATTAATTTTAATCATTTATTTATTTTATTTATTTGTTTGTTTTATTTACTTATGTTTTTCTTTTGCAATTTTATAATTTAGAAAGCGCCTAAAAGTAAACATAGGAAATTTCAAGTTGTTTCTTTTGGATATTTTAGTACGGATATATCCCCACAGAGGGCAGTGTGTTATCGTAGATAAATCTTATATTTAATACCGGAAACAGAAAAGTAACAAAAGATAAACAGCAGCTTTAGTTCAAGGAGAGATGATTTTTGTTTAGAATAACCCAGTAGAAAAGGTGTCAGGGGATTAAATAACCTTAGGGAACTCCTTCAGGTGAAGATTAAAAAAAAGTAAAAAAAAGAAAAAAAAATTTAAATATTCCACTTGAGCTAGCTATGTAAAGTAAATATATTGTTAGTTTTGAGCTGAAAAGAGAAGAAAATTTTAACAAAGGAAACAAAAGTTTTTTTATGTTTAGTTTTGGTTTATTTGCTTATATATTTTAATTCAAAGATATATTGTGTATGATATTATATAAATATTCTTTTTTTTTTAGTTTTCTTGTTGATTTTAAATTTCTTAAAAAAAGTTTACATTCATAGTTTACATGGTTTTCTGTATTGAGTAGAATTTTTTTAGTTTTGAATAAAGAAATAAAGAAATTAATTTCAAAAGGTTAATGGCATGAAGGTAAGCTAAAGGTGGAGGATAAAGTTGGTTAGGTGTTGGGGTCACATAAGGAACGTTAATGGATATATTTGTGACTTGGATGGGAGGGCCACGTAGGGCAAAACATCTGCCTGAAAAGAGAATTTAGTGTAAGTGGTGCGCGTTTGTTTAGGTAAGAGAATTTGTGTGTTACCTGTAATTAATTTTTATGTCCAGCGTACCCAGTGAGAGGGTTGGAACCCACTGAGATGTGCTCACCACAGAATGGGAGAGAGCTTGCCGGAAACTTCACTGGTCCATACGGCTGTAACACAGTGAATATCAAAATTTATTTTCGGTTTTGACATGAAGGCAGTTAAGCGGTTGGAGAAATGGTTAGATTTGTTTGTTTTAATTTTATGTATGTGGTACGCTAAAATCAAATTTTACTCCAAAGAAACAAAAATATATAGAACCTCTCATACAATTAATATTTCCTAAGCCTTGCTACCAAATTGAGCTATGAGGGATTCCAAATGACCATTGGTACTTCAGACCCTGTGATAAATCTAATCACAGCCGGCTACCGCTGCTGTCATTTATATCCTACGAACAAACTGATACTACTGTAGTAAAAACAAAACAAGGAAAGTGACACAATACAATTAGACGATAAAAAACAAAATCCCCTAAGATATTAGTGACCTTTCCCATCTGAACTAATCGAAATCCTTGCTTCACCAAGTGTTTAAACCTTTAGACGATTAGTACTACCTAACTTTGGATTTGATTCATTTTAAGGGCTACCAACCGGTTAATGCTCCAAACACTGGTTTATCAGCCTTTTCGTTGGGCTATTGAACATAACTAGTGGCCTGTTGGATTTCGTGTTTAGCTGATATATACGTCTCCCACGCGATTTGACATTTCTTATCGAATTTAAAGTTTCGCTTTCATTGATATTCTGGGATTTCTTTCATTTTAGTTTGGGGTCCATTTATGTTACAGCCGTAGGGATCAGTGAGGTTTCCGGCACGCTCTCTTCCTTTTTTTTTTT
Organism: Cistogaster globosa; assembly: GCA_937654795.1. Lineage (NCBI taxonomy): Eukaryota > Metazoa > Arthropoda > Insecta > Diptera > Tachinidae > Cistogaster > Cistogaster globosa. The sequence continues at coordinate 61,284,815 of OW569404.1, forward strand.
TGTTTGCGGTGAACACATCTCGGTGGGTTCCAACCCTCTCACTGGGTACGCTGGACATAAAAATTAATTAAAGGTAACACACAAATTAACTTAAATAAACAAATGCGCACCACTTACACTATTTTTTCTTTTCAGGCAGATGTTTCGCCCTACGTGGCCCTCCTAACCAAGTCACAAATATATCCATGCTCGTTCCTCATGTGACCCCAACACCTAACCAACTTCATCTTCCAACTTCAACTCACCTTCATGCCGTTAACCTTTTGAAGTTAATTCCAAAACATATTTAAACTTCTTTATTCAGACGTTATAATCCATATTTCTTTATTTAAAACTAACTAAATTTTAACCAATACAAAAAAAAGTATATACAAACTATAAATATAAAAATATTTTATTTTTTTTAGAAATTAAACATCAACACAAAAAAGTTATATATAATCTCATACACAATAAATCTTTTGAATTAAACTATAGAAGCAAATAAACAACACTTAAACATAAAAAAAAAAATTTGTTTCCCTTGTTAAGTTTTTCTTCCCTTTTCAGCTCAAAAATTAACAATATATTTACTTTACATAGCTACTAGCTCAAGAGGAATATTTAAATTTTGTGTTTTTTTTTATCTGTCTTAATCTTCACCTGAAGGAGCTCCCTAAGGTAACTTAATCTCCTGACACCTTTTTTTAGGGAATATTCCTGAACAAACATTATCTCGCCTTGAATTAAAGCTACTGTTTATCTGATTATTACTTTTCTGTTTCCGGTATTAAATACAAGATTTATCTACCAAAACACACTGCCCTCTACGGGGAAATAGCCGTACTAAAATGTACAAAAAGAAACAACTTGAAATTTTTATGTTTACTTTTAGGCGCTATTGAAATTAACTAAATTAACCTATTCCCTAAAATAACAAACTTCCTATATTATAAATTGCAGAGAGAAACAAAAATAAATAAAATAAATAATTAAATAAAATAAATAATTAAATAAATTAAATAAATAATTAAAATAAATACATAAAACAAATAAATAATTAAAAAAAATAAACACAAGAATCAATACAAATAACCAAAACACTATAGTTGGGAAATATTCTTATTTTCTCCTTTTTTTAAATAAAAGTTACTTTTTTTTATACTATTCACTTTTCTGAACTCCTTTTCAGGATACAAGTTTTTTTTCTTTATTTTTTTTTTTTCGAAATTTCAAAACTTTAGTAGGAGATTCCTCATTTATTGCCGAATTATTTTTGCTGCAGGACTAACTTTTTGTTTCTTCACATCACTCATAAGAAAGTACAACAAAAATTGTTACTTGGCTAAATTGAGGATTTGGGCTTTTTCATCCTGATCCTTTGCGACATACCCTTCTAACCTTCAGATAATTTAGCCAGCTAAAATAAAGGTTTAAACTTATAAATTTTGTTCACACACAGAATACACAAAAAAACCTTACGTTTTTTATTATTAAGCTCTTTTTTCAAATTTCATTTTAGGGAACTACTTTATTTCAAAGTGGGTTTTCTTGTGATCTTCACTAAGGATTCTTCAAGAGAAATTTTATTATGTCCAACCGGACAAATTAATCCTACAAAAATTATACACAATCCTTCGTTATTGTCCTCTTTTTATAAAACTTACATATATAAAATTTTGTTTTATTTTTTTTTAAACACCGCACTTTGAAAGTCACACTACTTCTGGCTATTTAGAAAAATTTTGCTTTCCACCTCACCTACGAATTTTCAAATTTTCTCAATATTTCCAAGCTATTTTCCAAAATTTCTCTAAGCTCTTGGCGCCTTTTTGTCCATCTTTTTCTTCTTTAGGTTTTTCTAGAACTTTCTTTTCTCAAATTCTGCATACTGTTCTTTCTATTTTTTTGCCTTGAATAAAAACATTTTACTTCATGTTTATTTCTGGAACAAAAAAAAATTTTAAATCTCATTTTGCCCATTTTTTCAATTTGCATTATTTTCCTGTTTTTTATCTATAATATAGTCTAAATATGAACTCCATAAGTAAAAAAAAACTATTTTGAATTTTCAATAATATTTACAATATGGATAACTCACTCCATTCATTCTTTTAATTTGATTTTAAAAATTACCCTTTTTTTATAAATTTTTTTGCTTTACCATTGCCAACCTTCTTAATTCTTAATCCGGCCTACACCACCACTACAGTTGTGACAACAGTACCATGTGTACTATGTTATACAAAAAAAAAAAAACAATGCATGCAAAAAACAAAACAAAACGCAAAAGAAAAAGAAGCAACATGCTTCTTTCGGAACAAAATAAACTAGACAGAATCTTCCGGAACGCGCAGCTAAACTTCCATGGGTACATTCGGCGAAGAGATTTTGAACTGTTACAGCTTGCGGATGATCTGGAGAGTATCCCTACCACAACCTCACAGACTCGCGGCGAACATCACAGGATGCTGCTCAAAACTACTCGGGAAGCCACTCGACGCCCACGGGAGAAGCGAAAGGCCCATTATAACCCAGGAAAGTTACCAGAAACTAGTCTACACTGGGAAAAAGATAAGCTGAAGGCGGTGGTTCTCATCGAAGGACAGTCCATCGCTACAATTCTGGATACGGGCGCCACCCGCAGCTTTATCACACCAAGTCAGGTTAGAAGGTTAGGTAGCAAAGCTGCCAAAATAACCGTGAATACTGAAGTTTTGCTGGCAGATGGATAAAAAAAATATGTCGCAGGTGGTACGGCTAAAAGTTACTCTGGGAGAAAGACAGTGACGTGCGAATTTCTCATCCTAGATGATGCTACCGAGGTTCTAATATTAGGATTGGACTTCATGCGGAAGTTTGGTCCACCATAAGCTGTGCAGGTTTAAAAATCCGCAGGAAGAATCACCAGAGTTTGAATTCACCGGTGACCATGGAGCCCAAAATGAAAAGGTAAGCACGCTGTTTGAAAAGCAAAACCATGACCCAAAAGCAGTAAAACAGACTGTGCCTTAGGGGGTTACCAAGCGAGAATACTACCTAGAAGCCGCCCGATTCTTAGAACGGGAATTGCCCAAATTTGAAGGCATCCAGGGATTGTCCAATATCACGAAACATAAAATCGTGATGAAGGATAAGCGTCCAATCAAGCTCCGCTACACCCCTCGAAATCCGGCCATGCAAGCCATTATCGACAGTCAGATAAACCGACTGCTGGCACTGGGATGTATTGAGCCATCCTGTAGTCCGTATAGATTCCCCGTGACTTTGATTAAAAAAAACCGGCAGTTGGCGAACTTGTATGGACTTTCGGCAGCTGAATGCTAGATCGGAACCCGATGCTTACCCCTTACCTCGAATAGACACCATCTTAAATCGATTACGAGATGCACATTTTATTAGTAGCCTAGACCTTAAGGATGGCTATTGGCAGATTCCTTTGGAAGAAAACAGCAAGAAATACACCGCATTCGCCGTCACGGGTCGAGGCTTATATCAATGGCGAGTGATGCCCTTCGGGTTGCATTCGGCACCAGCAACATTTCAAAGAGCTTTGGACAGCGTCATTGGACCAGATATAGAACCCTACGCATTCGCGTACCTGGACGATATCATCGTGATAGGGAAAATCTTCGAAGAGCATTTCGCAAACCTCCAAAAAATATTCCGACGTCTACGAGCCGCCAATCTAAGAATTAACCCCGAGAAATGCGAATTTTTTAAAGCCGAAACCAAGTACTTAGGGCACGTCGTTACACGCGAAGGAATAAAAACCGATCCCGATAAAATAGCCGCTATTAACGACATGACCGCCCCCCAAAATGTGAAGAGATCCGCCGTTTCTTAGGAATAACCTAATGGTACCGCAGGTTTGTTCCCGACTTCGCCACACTGACCCAACCATTGACGCAGTTGTTGAAAAAGCGTAAGCACTGGAAATGGGGGCTCGAATAACAGAATGCGTTTGAGCAGCTAAGAACAAAACTTACCGAGGCTCCGATCTTAGCATGTCCGGATTTTACGAAGACGTTCGTGTTGCAGACCGACGCCAGTGAATATGGACTAGGCGTGGTACTAACCCAAGAACTGGACGATGCAGAAAGGGTGATAGCCTATGCCAGCGGTTATTTAAATTCTGCTGAGAAGAGTTACTCAGCAACGGAGAAGGAATGCTTGGCTATCATTTGGGGTATAAGGAAAATGCGACCCTACCTTAAAGACTACCAATTTGTAGTGATAACCGATCATTTATCATTGAAGTGGCTCAACAATATTGAAAATCAAACTGGTAGATTGGCACAATGGGCCCTAGAGCTTCAACAGTACCAGTTTTCTGTCCAGTACCGGAAAGGAAAACAGAATGTGGTAGCAAATGCCCTGTCGAGACAGCCTCGGGATATAATTAATATGGTGCAAGCCATTCAGCCAGCCCCCTATCCGTGGGTAACACGTCGAATGAACGAAGTACGCCAGCAACCGGATAAATTTTCAAATTTGGCCATCGTCGATAACCAGCTATACAAGCATTCAACACGAAACGGGAACGACGAAGATTGTACCCCGTGAAAATTGTGTGTAGCTACCCCGCTGCGTAAGCGGGTGATCCAGAAAACCACGACACCACAGCAGGTGGACATCTGGGTACGAAAAAGACACTCAATAAGGTGGCCAGTCGTTATTATTGGCCAGGGATGTCAAGAGACATTAGCCGATACGTGCGCAACTGCGACTCCTGTCAGAAATACAAGGTAATGCAACAGCTCCCGGCTGGTGAGATGCTCACTCGAGTACCAACGGAGCCCTGGGCAAACCTTTGCGCCGATTTTGTAGGGCCACTACCCAGAACAAAACATGGCAATACGACTCTGCTTGTTTTTTTCGATAGTTACTCAAAATGGTGCGAACTGGTGCCATTAAGGAAAGCTACCACTGAGGGACTTGTGAAAGCCGGTGCACAATTTACCTCTCGAGTGTTCCAAAAATACCTGGATACGGTTGGTATCAGGTAACAATTTACCGCTCCATACACTCCCCAGAAAAATCCTACGGAAAGGGCTAACCGAACCATCAAAACGACTATTGCACAATTTTCCGGCCATACCACAATTGTTGGGACGAATTTCTGCCCGAAATCATGTTAGCCATCAACACCAGCGTATCCGACTCAACCGGTTACTCTCCTGCTTATATAACCCAAGGACGAGAACCACGTCTGCCGAGTGAGTGCCTTATACGATCAAGGCACCGTGGGTACCGGGGCGAGAATGACTGATCCCGACAGCCGTAGTCACGAATTACGGGAAGTGTTCACCATTATCCGGAGAAATTTGGAAAACGCATAACAGAACCAGCAACGCCATTACAATTTACGTCGCCGAAAGTGGAGACCAAAAATCGGTGATCGGATATTGGTACGATAGCACCCCCTCTCAAAAGCCAGCTAAAACTTTGCGACTAAGCTCGCACCAAAATACGGGGGACCCTATATCATTGTGGGATTCGTGTCCCCCCTAATTGTGATCATTCGCGAAGAGAAGACGGACAAAGAACGAACGGCCTACCTGAGCGAACTTAAAATTAACTACCACGACGACCATTAATCACCGTATTTGTTCTCTCATTATTTCATTATAGATCTGCCTTTTAATAGAATCGTACATGAGATTGATGTTCAACAAACAGCGAAAATTCGAGGAGTCACGTCGCAAGTTTCGGCAGCACCTGGAACGGGAGCAAGCGAAGGATCGCCGAACCATCTTTCTGGCGGATGACGAGGTACCCCAAACTAGCCGGGAAAATCCGCGGGCAAATAGACGACGAAGGCATTCACCCGCTCCAACACAGCCAAAGGTTGATAACGGCTGTAGCCGAGCTCCAAAGCCCCGCCCGATGGACCACCTCCGCCGTATGATCACCAGTGCCGCCACAAGCTCGGTCGATCCCTCCGCCAAGCAGCGACCAGATACCATCTAAAGCCCGGAAAGCTCCGAAAGCCACGGAAGAAGATGTCCCGCAGGTGAATCCATCATGCCCCGTAAACATATTTATTTATATATATGTATAATTTATATATTTGAACAAAAAGCGCGAAAAAAAACCGCACTTTTACAAATACTCCTAAAATATTGCCATAATTACATGATAAATCAAGGCTTAACGTATTTTAATATATTATATACGTAAATAATGGTTTAAGCCTACTGGGGAAATCAGCCAATAAAAACAATTGGCAATGCACTAAGTGTAGTACCTCAATGGTAGTGTGAAAACCTACACATAAAAATTCTTTATTTTTAGGATGTCTTACACAAGTCATCTCACTGTGTATGAAAATTTGGATGTCTAGCTTTGTTCTAATTACTGCAACAAATTTAAAAGTAATCCTGCTACTAAAAATCAACACTTATTACTTACTCGAATGTGCAAGAAAGTTATGGTTATGGCGAAAATCAAGTATTAATATCTATACATAAATATTCTAAATCCTTAATAATATACAGATTCAAAATAAAAAAAACGTTTTCCAAAGTTTTAAAACTTATGTGTTTCAATTTATTAAATAAAACTATTTGCGATTTTATTTGTAATAACAATTATTTAAATTTTATTTTGTTTTAGTATATATTATTTTAAAGTGTATTATTTGCAAATGGAAATAGTAAAATGTCGATTTAAGCTTACTTTATATTTTTAGGTTTTATTTGTTTTTTATTTATCAGTCTTCAACATTCACATTCAAGTGGTTTACCCTCTAAACTATAAATATTCTTCCAAAATATTCATTGCCGCCTGGAAATGATTTAATAGTCCAAATGACGGCATTTTGCTCAGGTGCATACCCGAATAATTTCAACATAGTTTGCTGTAGAACGGCGTTTAAACTGTGATTTTGCCTTAATCATATATTTAACACGAGCGTGTTCACGTCATTCAATAACTGATTCAATTCACAATAGAGGTTTAACCTAAAAATAAAATAATAAAAGTTTGTTTGCTTCTTATCCATACGTTTATTTACTTACATACGTATTCAGTCTGTATGACATCAATTCAAGTTCGCCGTCCGGAGGTATAAGAGATATAATGAAATTCGACACCTTTTAACCCAACGGATTTGGATTTGCCACAGCCAGAAAAAGAAGCAACATGCAGGCTGATAAGTGCTAAAGAAATAAAAATAAATGATTTTTATCTATAAAATTATTTGTGAAAGTGAAATTATATTAAATTAAATAAGTTAAAACAAAGCAGTATAAGGCTAACGTGTAAATATTCGGTTTTTCTTAAAGCGTTGTAAAAAACAAAATAAAATGACAAAACAATAAAAAAAAACAGAATGATAAAACCAAAAATAAAATTTTACTTTGTTGACTTCAACCCTTAAATTTTATTATTTTTTTTTATTCTTACAACAAGAAAACAAATACAAATATACCAAAATATTGAAACCTACAAATGAGTGTTGTTTTATTTTGTAATGCCGCAAAAGACCAGTCAATAACTTCACCCGCAACATTACTTCCTCTTAGTATTATTTATTATATTATATATTAGCACAGCGAGTGAAAAAATCGAACTTATATTGTAACACCAAAAGTCGCTAGGCTCGTTTTCAGCACCATTATATTTCCCTACGTATGAATTGCTTTTGCTTTAACCAAAAAAAAATTTATTGTTTGAATAAAAAGTTTATTTAGGTTCTTTTGTATCATAATTAGTTTTAAGAATGAATTCTTCCCTACTTATACAATTTCGTTATCTACCAAAAAAATTATTATTTGAATAAAAAGTTTATCTAAGTACTGTTGTATCATAATTAATTTTATGAATGAATTCTCCCTACTTATAAAATTTCTTTATTTGAATATATCTTATCAACTTTAGTATCATGCTTAGTTAAGCTCGAATGAATTGTTAAAATACTTCATGTTGTTCCTTATACTTACGTTCTGAATTTTTTGAATGTAACGGCGGGATTGCTTTGCGACGCCATCTACATCTGGGGTTGATAAAAATTAACCATTACTGTATACTAAACACAGCCACCAGCTGTTAACTAACTGACGTCAATAACATTGATGCAAGTGTGTGTATACGTATGTGTGCTCCTGCTGAGTATATAAGGCAGAACATTGCAAATAAACAGGCAGTCAGTGCGAAGGCGGCCAAACGATAAGAGGTAATATTTTACAAGGCAGGTTATACCCCTAAAATATTGAATTTAACTTTGGCTACCATTGAAAGCCAACAGGATTGTACAAAGCAATTGGTATGAGTTTATAATTCTCCGGCTTTCTGTACAATCTTGGGGAAATTCCTAAGCTGACGAGCAGCAAAAAGGCCGCCGTGCCAAGCGCAAGAGACGAGCCGTATAGCCCGCAGCCTACAACTGCGCTGCCCGAGTGCCGCCGTGCCAAGCGCAAAAGACGAGCCATATAGCCGCAGCCTACAACTGCGCTGCCCGAGTGCCACCGCGCCGAGCACAAAGAGACGAACCGTCTAGCCCGCGACCTACAACTGCGCTGCCCGAGTGCCGTCGTGCCGAGCAGCCATAGAGACGAGCCATATAGGCCGCAGCCCACAACTGCGCTGCCCGAGAGCCATCGCACACCAGACCGACCGCAGAGCTAGTCAGCCGGCAGCTCAGAACTATGCTTCCCGAGTGCCGCCGAAGCCGCTGCGCCAAGGTCCAGAGGCGACCTACTCAGCTCACAGTCAATAACTGCGCTGCTTAAGACGCTACAAGCCTCACCACCGAGCGCGACCTTCACTGCGCCTCCCTACAGCCGACAAAGCCACGCTGCGGAGCGCAACTATAACCGAGTATACCACAGCCCACGTCAGCCCAGCACAATCGTTGCAAAGCGGTCTGCCGAGGCCACGCTGCAGATCAATAACAATCAATCTGCCGAGGTCACTCTGCAGATCAATAAAAAAAAGCAGAATTTATAACGTTTAATCAACGTGTTTTATTTCCTTTAATTGAACGACCCTGGACGCCGCTGAGCCTATCCCAGCACCCAGCGGAAACGTATCGTTACAATGGCGTCCGAGCAGGGACACTAGAAGTGTCCTATAGAAACATTTATATGTTATTCAGTAAAGAATAAAATATCATAATCACAAAGTAAAAAAAAAAAAAGAAACAAACAACAGAATGTTGAAAACTTCATGGGCATACGCTCTAAGGAAAGAGGAACTTTTTAAAACACCTGGGCCACTTTGAGCTGGATTACGCCGGGAATGTGAAAGAGATGAGAAAGCGCTTTGCCAAATTTTTAGCAACCGAGCATGCTGAAAAACAAAAGCGGGAACTGTTGGAATTGCAAACTAAACACGACCCCCTTTGTAGCACTGTGCCAGTAACGCTGTCCACGCAACTGCCTGTACCTACTGACGGCGGACGCACTACACCGATTTCTCCCTTTAAAGATGAACTACGCCCGGCATCAACCGTCCTAACCTTAGCGGCCAACCAGCATCCTGAGCAGTCACAACACTGCGACAATATACCTCATCTGGTGGCCACTAAGCCTATTATGGCACCCAGAGAGTTGTCGCGTGGTGAAGACCCGGTACTGGTGGTAGAAACGGTTAGAAAATGAGGTCTAAAGTACAATGGGGGAAAGGACCCTCCGGAATTCATAGAAAGAGTCGAAGAACTCGCAGACATGTATAACCTGGATTTAAACCAATTGCCCCGCGTGATGCCAGAAGATTTAAAAGAAAAGGCCCTGACGTGGTTTCGAAATAATAATAGGTACTGGGACCAGTGGAGCACATTCAAGAAAGACTTCTACGTCTTCTTCTTTCCACCGAACTATTTTGAGAAGTTAGACGATGAAATACGTAAACGCACTCAGCGTTCGCGGGAATCATTCAGGGATTATGTTCTTTCCATACAAGAACTCATGAGGCACACCAATCTTTCGGAACAAAACAAACTAGACAGAATCTTCCGGAACGCGCAGCCAAACTTCCAGTGGTACATTCGGCGAAGAGATTTTTGTACCCTCAGTGAACTGTTACAGCTTGCGGATGATCTGGAGAGTATCCCTACCACAACCCCACAGACTCGCGGCGAACATCACAGGATGCTGCTCAAAACTACTCGGGAAGCCACTCGACGCCCACGGGAGAAGCGAAAGGCCCATTATAACCCAGAAAAGTTACCAGAAACTAATCTACACTGGGAAAAAGATAAGCTGAAGGCGGTGGTTCTCATCGCAGGACAGTCCATCGCTACAATCCTGGATACGGGCGCCACCCGCAGCTTTATCACGCCAAGTCAGGTTAGAAGGTTAGGTAGCAAAGCTGACAAGATAACCGTGAATACTGAAGTTTTGCTGGCAGATGGATAAAAAAAAATATATCGCAGGCGGTACGGCTAAAAGTTACTCTGGGAGAAAAGACAGCGACGTGCGAATTTCTCATCCTAGATGATGCTACCGAGGTTCTAATATTAGGATTGGACTTCATGCGGAAGTTTGGTCTGCCATAAGCTGTGCAGGTTTAAAAATCCGCAGGAAGAATCACCAGAGTTTGAATTCACCGGTGACCAAAAATGAAAAATGAAAAGGTAAGCACGCTGTTTGAAAACCAAACCATAACCCAAAAGCAGTAAAACAGACTGTGCCCGAAAGGGTTACCAAGCGAGAATACTACCTAGAAGCCGCCCGATTCTTAGAACGGGAATTGCCTAAATTTGAAGGCATCCAGGGATTGTCCAATATCACGAAACATAAAATCGTGATGAAGGATGAGCGTCCAATCAAGCTCCGCTACACCCCTCGAAATCCGGCCATGCAAGCCATTATCGACAGTGAGGTAAACCGACTGCTGGCACTGGGATGTATTGAGCCATCCTGTAGTCCGTATAGATTCCCCGTGACTTTGATTAAAAAAAACCGGCAGTTGGCGAACTTGTATGGACTTTCGGCAGCTGAATGCTAGATCGGAACCCGATGCTTACCCCTTACCTCGAATAGACACCATCTTAAATCGATTACGAGATGCACATTTTATTAGTAGCCTAGACCTTAAGGATGGCTATTGGCAGATTCCTTTGGAAGAAAACAGCAAGAAATACACCGCATTCGCCGTCACGGGTCGAGGCTTATATCAATGGCGAGTGATGCCCTTCGGGTTGCATTCGGCACCAGCAACATTTCAAAGAGCTTTGGACAGCGTCATTGGACCAGATATAGAACCCTACGCATTCGCGTACCTGGACGATATCATCGTGATAGGGAAAACCTTCGAAGAGCATTTCGCAAACCTCCAAAAAATATTCCGACGTCTACGAGCCGCCAATCTAAGAATTAACCCCGAGAAATGCGAATTTTTTAAAGCCGAACCAAGTACTTAGGGCACGTCGTTACACGCGAAGGAATAAAAACCGATCCCGATAAAATAGCCGCAGGTTTGTTCCCGACTTCGCCACACTGACCCAACCATTGACGCAGTTGTTGAAAAAGCGTAAGCACTGGAAATGGCGGCTCGAACAACAGAATGCATTTGAGCAGCTAAAAACAAAACTTACCGAGGCTCCGATCTTAGCATGTCCGGATTTTACGAAGACGTTCGTGTTGCAGACCGACGCCAGTGAATATGGACTAGGCGTGGTACTAACCCAAGAACTGGACGATGCAGAAAGGGTGATAGCCTATGCCAGCGGTTATTTAAATTCTGCTGAGAAGAATTACTCAGCAACGGAGAAGGAATGCTTGGCTATCATTTGGGGTATAACGACCCTACCTTAAAGACTACCAATTTGTAGTGATAACCGATCATTTATCATTGAAGTGGCTCAACAATATTGAAAATCCAACTGGTAGATTGGCACAAAGGGCCCTATAGCTTCAACAGTACCAGTTTTCTGTCCAGTACCGGAAAGGAAAACAGAATGTGGTAGCAGATGCCCTGTCGAGACAGCCCCGGGATATAATTAATATGGTGCAAGCCATTCAGCCAGCCCCCTGTCCGTGGGTAACACGTCGAATGAACGAAGTACGCCAGCAACCGAAAAAATTTTCAAACTTCGCCATCGTCGATAACCAGCTATATAAGCATTCAACACGAAACGGGAACGACGAAGATTGTACCCCGTGGAAATTGTGTGTAGCTACTCCGCTGCGTAAGCGGATGATCCAGAAAACCACGACACCACAGCAGGTGGACATCTGGGTACGAAAAAGACACTCAATAAGGCCAGGGATGTCAAGAGACATTAGCCGATACGTGCGCAACTGCGACTCCTGTCAGAAATACAAGGTAATGCAACAGCTCCCGGCTGGTGAGATGCTCACTCGAGTACCAACGGAGCCCTGGGCAAACCTTTGCGCCGATTTTGTAGGGCCACTACCCAGAACAAAACATGGCAATACGACTCTGCTTGTTTTTTTCGATAGTTACTCAAAATGGTGCGAACTGGTGCCATTAAGGAAAGCTACCACTGAGGGACTTGTGAAAGCCGGTGCACAATTTACCTCTCGAGTGTTCCAAAAATACCTGGATACGGTTGGTATCAGGTAACAATTTACCGCTCCATACACTCCCCAGAAAAATCCTACGGAAAGGGCTAACCGGACCATCAAAACGACTATTGCACAATTTTCCGGCCATACCACAATTGTTGGGACGAATTTCTGCCCGAAATCATGTTAGCCATCAACACCAGCGTATCCGACTCAACCGGTTACTCTCCTGCTTATATAACCCAAGGACGAGAACCACGTCTGCCGAGTGAGTGCCTTATACGATCAAGGCACCGCGGGTACCGGGGCGAGAATGACTGATCCCGACAGCCGTAGTCACGAATTACGGGAAGTGTTCACCATTATCCGGAGAAATTTGGGAAACGCATAACAGAACCAGCAACGCCATTACAATTTACGTCGCCGAAAGTGGAGACCAAAAATCGGTGGTCGGATATTTGTACGACAGCACCCCCTCTCAAAAGCCAGCTAAAACTTTGCGACTAAGCTCGCACCAAAATATGGGGGACCCTATGTCATTGTGGGATTCGTGTCCCCCCTAATTGTGCTCATTCGCGAAGAGAAGACGGACAAAGAACGAACGGCCTACCTGAGCGAACTTAAAATTTACTACCATGACGACCATTAATCACCGTATTTGTTCTCTCATTATTTCATTATAGATCTGCCTTTTAATAGAATCGCACGTGAGAAGGATGTTCAATAAACAGCGAAAATTCGAGGAGTCACGTCGCAAGTTTCGGCAGCACCTGGAACGGGAGCAAGCGAAGGGTCGCCGAACCATCTTTCTGGCGGATGACGAGGTACCCCAAACTAGCCGGGAAAATCCGCGGGCAAATAGACGACGAAGGCATTCACCCGCTCCAACACAGCCAAAGGTTGATAACGGCCGTAGCTGAGCTCCAAAGCCCCGCCCGATGGACCACTTTCGCCGTATGATCACCAGTGCCGCCACAACCTCGGTTGATCCCTCTGCCAAGCAAGGCCCGAAAAAGCAACCAACCACCACGCATCCTGCAGCCAGCGACCAGATACCATCTAAAGCCTGGAAAAGCTCCGAAAGCCACGGAAGAAGATGTGTCGCAGGTAAATCCATCATGCCCCATAACTAAGAATGTTGCGGTCGAAAACAACATTCCCAACATCCCAGAAACCTCCGGATCAAGAAGTCAATCCGACTCGGATGGGTGCACCGAACTACTGGACGATCCATTGCTGGAAGAAATCAGCCGCACCTTCTTCGGGTTTGACGACCGGACGGTCGACGTTCGACCCCCTTCACCACTATCACCACTACCCCCACGCTCACCATCATTCCTCGACTGGAAGAATGAAGACTTCCATCCTCCTACACCGCCACGGAGACAAGGGTTTGGTACGGTTCACATGGAAGATCGCCAATACCGGCATTTGAGGCTTAAATGTTTTAAGAGGACTATGACAGTGCGCTTATTCGTGCCAGCACACACCCAACACCTGAGCTGGAGTATGAAACCGGACCAGAGCACCCCAAGGCGGAAGACGGGAATAAGGAGGCCGCGATACTACCGCCCTGTGGACCACCAGACGCGAGCCCGAAGCGCGGAAGCCCGACGGTGGAAACCCCAGTCACCCCAGGGAGGGGATGGTTACTACTAGAGAACACTAACACCACCGCTTCTCCGTGCCAAGGGAACTGCTCCCCGGAGGGCGAGAGAAAAGAGGGCAAAGCCGAGCTCACTAACCCAACACGAGGTTCCAAGGTAGAAGCGCCACCACTACCCGCACAAATGCACTCTTCACAGAAATCGACGCCCTCCTTAACGAGCAGAGCCACGCCCATGCTGCCACCTGACAAAGAGCCCTGTACTATCAAAGCAGTTAACGTAAGGTACCCAAACAATCCCCCGGGATCTAAGGAGATTGTAATAGCACAAGCCCCACCAGAGCTTAAAGCAGCCATCACCGTGGCCCTAAGCCAACGAAACCAGGGTCAAACCCTAAAATTTTTGAGGACGGTGAATGGGAAACACTATCGTATCACAGTGACCCGAGGTGGTATCCCACATATTTGCTATGACACACTGCCCCCACCCAAAGAAAGGGAGCCATGTAACATCAAAAGTCGCTAGGCTCGTTTTCAGCACCATTATATTTTCCTACGTATGAATTGCTTTTGCTTTAACCAAAAAAAATTTATTATTTGAATAAAAAGTTTATTTAGGTACTTTTGTATCATAATTAGTTTTAAGGATGAATTCTTCCCTACTTATACAATTTCGATATCTACCAAAAAAATTATTATGTGAATAATAAGTTTATTTAAGTACTGTTGTATCATAATTAATTTTAAGAATGAATTCTTCCCTACTTATAAAATTTCTTTATTTGAATATATCTTATCAACTTTAGTATCATGCTTAGTTAAGCTCGAATGAATTGTTAAAATACTTCATGTTGTTCGTTATACTTACTTTCTGAATTTTTTGAATGTAACGGCGGGATTGCTTTGCGACGCCATCTACATCTGGGGTTGATAAAGATTAACCACTACTGCATACTAATACTAATACATACAGCCACCAGCTGTTAACCAACTGACGTCAATAACATTGATGCAAGTGTGTGTATACGTATGTGTGCTCCTGCTGAGTATATAAGGCAGAACATTGCAAATAAACAGGCAGTCAGTGCGCAGGCGGCCAAAAATATTGAATTTTATCTTTGGCTACCATTGGAAGGCAACAGGATTGTACAAAGCAATTGGTATGAGTTTATAATTCTCCGGCTTCCTGTACAATCTTGGGGAAATTCTTAAGCTGACGAGCAGCAAAAAGGCAACTGGTTCTGGGTTGTCTGATGAGCCCATACGGCGTTTATAACCCTGAACTCATCAGCACAACAGAGAAGCCGACACCACGGGACCCGGTTGGTACGAGTTTATAATTCTCCACGGTTCCGGTGGTGTGAGAGTCTCCTGCACCAGTTGACACCGTGCCAAGCGCAAGAGACGAGCCGTATAGCCCGCAGCCTACAGCTGCGCTGCCCGAGTGCCACCGTGCCAATCGCAAGAGACGAGCCGTATAGCCCGCAGCCTACAACTGCACTGCCCGAGTGCCGCCATGCCAAGCGCAAGAGACGAGCCATATTACCGCAGCCTACAACTGCGCTGCCCGAGTGCCGCTGCGTCGATCACAAGGAGACGAACCGTCTAGCCCGCGACCTACAACTGCGCTGCCCGAGTGCCGTCGTGCCGAGCGAAAGAGACGAGCCATATAGGCCGCAGCCCACAACTGCCCTGCCCGAGAGCCGCCGCATGCCGGACCGACCGCAGAGCTAGTCAGCCCGCAGCTCAGAACTACGCTATCGCCGAAGCCGCTGCGCCAAGGTCCAGAGGCGACCTACTCAGCTCACAGTCAATAACTGCGCTGCTTAAGACGCTACAAGCCTCACCGCCGAGCGCAACTATAAACGAGTATACCACAGCCCACGTCAGCCCCGCACAATCGTCGCAAAGCGGTCTGCCGAGGTCACTCTGCAGATCAATAAAAAAAGCAGAATTTATAACGTTTAATCAACGTGTTTTATTTCCTTTAATTGAACGACCCTGGACGCCACTGAGCCTATCCCAGCAACCAGCAGAAACCTGTCGTTACAATATTATAAATACTCGCAAAATAGTGGCTATATTTTATGATCCAATCGAAGTTTACTTTAGTTAAATATGTTATATAAATAAATAATAATTTAAGCCAATGAAAAATCAAGAAGTGTTTTAAAAATGCCACAAGAAAGCCATAAAGAATATTTATATAAAGCCATATACGAACATATTTATTTATATATACATGTATAATTTATATATTTGAACAAAAGGCGCGTAAAAAAACCGCACTTTTACAAATATTCGTAAAATATTGCCATAATTACATGATAAATCGAGGCTTAACGTATTTTAATATATCATATACGTAAATAATGGTTTAAGCCTACTGGGGAAATCAGCCAATAAAAACAATTGGCAATGCACTAAGTGTAGTACCTCAATGGTAGTGTGAAAACCTACACATAAAAATTCTTTATTTTTAGGATGTCTAACACAAGTCATCTCACTGTGTATGAAAATTTGGATGTCTAGCTTTGTTCTAATTACTGCAACAAATTTAAAAGTAATCCTGCTACTAAAAATCAACACTTATTACTTACTCGAATGTGCAAGAAAGTTATGGTTATGGCAAAAATCAAGTATTAATATCTATACATAAATATTCTAAATCCTTAATAATATACAGATTCAAAATAAAAAAACGTTTTCCAAAGTTTCAAAACTTATGTGTTTCAATTTATTAAATAAAACTATTTGTGATTTTATTTGTAATAACAATTATTTAAATTTTGTTTTGTTTTAGTATTTATTATTTTAAAGTGTATTATTTGCAAATTGAAATAGTAAAATGTCGATTTAAGCTTACTTTATATTTTTAGGTTTTATTTGTTTTTTATTTATCACTCTTCAACATTCACATTCAAGTGGTTTACCCTCTAAACTATAAATATTCTTTTAAAATATTCATTGCCGCCTGGAAATGATTTAATAGTCCAAATGACGGCATTTTGCTTAGGTGCATACCCGAATAATTTCAACATAGTTTGCTGTAGAACGGCGTTTAAACTGTGATTTTGCCTTAATCATATATTCAACACGAGAGTGTTCACGTCATTCAATAACTGATTCAATTCACATTAGAGGTTTAACCTAAAAATAAAATAATAAAAGTTTGTTTGCTTCTTATCCATACGTTTATTTACTTACATGCGTATTCAGTCAGATAAATAGATAAGCATTTTAATAGCCCATACAATTTCACTGCGCAGAACATTACCATTTGCATTGGCCTATGGAAGGACTCAATAACATCAAGAAATACCTAGTTTTTACGATACTTAATACCCCTTAAACGCCATGGTACAGCATTTGTAACGGCGTGTTTGTATGACCCTTAATTTATGACCCTCTTGTGTGATGTATTCTTGAAGTTTCTTCGAATCTGTTGTCTGAAGGTAACCAAAATCTAAGAGCTCATCAAGAAGTTCGTATATAATGACAAAATTGTCACGTATTGACTCTTCCTCCAATTCCTTAAAATACTCTATAAACACTGGAGCTATTTTATATAGAAACACAAACACCAGCGCTATATTAACATTTTTGTTTTGTGGTGTTGTGGAAATGACATACAAATTGTTTGTTTTTATATAGGCAAGAGTGCAATCGGCCGTTTGTAAAATGGATGTGATCATACCCTCTTCTTCCTTTTCCATTCAAATCAATTCATGTTTTTTTAAATTCATGTTTTTTCTTACTTTTGATTGATTTAAGGCAGAATTGGTCTTTACTTTCCGTTCCGTGACGAATCAGCTGATCAGTTTCTGTTAAATGGAAAATATGTAATTGTGGTTTGTATTGTAAGGTTTTAAATTATTGTTATGGATTTCTTTTTCTTGTCCGTTATAATCTATGATTGTATTTACACCATTTTCTCCGATTATCTTGTGAGGTCCTTTGTATGGACTTTGATTTTTTTTTCTATTTTGATTAAAACTAAGTCTCCCATCTCTGAATCTAATCTATTGCTGTATCTATTTTCTATTACTCTTTTTTCCTTAGTTCTAATTGTTAATTCTTTAGCTTTGTGTAAAGAATATTTAAGTCTACGTTTAAGTTATTAGGCGTAATCATCGTAATTGTAATTTTTTGTTTCCTTTGTGCTATATATTTCAGTTGGCAAATGAAATAATTTTCCATACACAAGTTCAAATGGCGTGTAGCCAGTGTCAATATGGGGTGCCGTATTAAAAGCAAAAGTAAAATATGGAATCCATTTATCCCATTCGTAGTCAGTTGCTGTTGTTAGCAAGAATTCGTTGAGGACTTTGTGATTTCTTTCTACTGAGCCTATTGTTTCATGGTGGTAGGGAGTCGAAAAGGTTTGTTTTATGTCAAGTAATGAGCATATGTTGCGCATCAGTTCGTTTGTAAATTCTGTCCCTCTGTCTGATTTGAAATTTTCCAAATTTCCAAATTAGTTGTTGTAGTGCGTCTTTTGTTGGCATAGGGTGTGCAATGACAAATTTTGTCAATTCACATTGCATAGTCAATATGAATCGGTATTCGTTTGAAATTGTAAGAGGTCCTACAGTATCAATTGATATTATTTCAAAATTGTTGCTCGGTGTGTCTGTAATCGTAAGTAGTTCTTTTATGTATTTAGTTTGTTTATTTTTATTACAATTGTCGCAATATGATATGAATGTCTTTACCATTTTGTTCATGTTTTTCCAAATGTACCGCTGTTTTAATTTAATGACGGTTTTTCGTATTCCTAAGTGTCCTGCATGGGTGGTATTGTGGAATTGGTCAATTAGTTTATATTTTAAAATATCATCTGTTATTCTTTTCGGGGCATTGTATATTAATATCTTAAGTTGAGGACTTTTGTTATTTATTTTTAATTTTGCGTATGCGTCTCTAAATTCTTCTTTTGTATATATTTTAAATATTTTATCTTCATTTGAGAGCGCTAATTCTTTAATATTTTCTCTAGTCATTTTAGATGTCAGTTTCCTCAGAATCGAATCTAGTTTCGCTGAGTTACCGCTGAATCTTGCATGCATATTATCATTATTCATATCTTCTGTATGTAACTTCTTCATAATCGAATCTAGTTTCAGAGAATTATCGTTACATACTTTATTCACACCATTCTTATTAATCTTATTTTTGGCACATAACTTCTTCATGGTCGAAACTGGTTTGGATGAATTATCATTATGTCCAATGTGCACCATATTATTTTTAATAATTATATATTTTTCTCCTATATTTTCAAATTTATAATATTGCAATTTTTTCATATTTTTGATATCATTAATGGATATACATTCCCATATTTGAAGTTGATCAGACTTCTGAGAATTGTTCTCTTCTACACGTGTATTATTTTATTTTCGTTTGTAATTTTCAATTTATTTTGCATAGCCCTTGTCGTGATTAATACTTTTTTTCTTTTTCGTCGTTTTCTTGTGGTATCATTTGTTTTAGTATGTCCGAGTCTAGTTTTATCCTAGAAAGTGCATCAGCATTTGTATTCATTTTTTCTTTTTTATAAACAATTGTGAAATCATAATCACTTAAATCCAGTCTTATTCTTGTCATTTTGATGAAGGATTTTTATGTGAAAATAGTGAAATTAATGGTCTGTGGTCTGTAGCTACAATGAATTTTCTGCCATATAAGCAAGGTTTAAAGAAATTTACGCTCCTTTTCAATTACCGGTTTGTTAATATCATGTTTTTGCAGTAATTTACTTTGAAATTGGTAAATCTTGTCCTATTTCGCCTTGAGATAAGACTGCTCCTAGCGCATAGTTTGATGCGTCGGTTGTTAAAATATATGGTTTTTCAAAATCTGGATATTGCAATACAGGTGGGTTGATTAATTTGTCTTTTAATTCTTTAAAAGCATGTTGGCATTGTTCCGTCCATATGAATTTTGTTGATTTTTATAATAGTGCGTTCAAATTTTTGGCAATGTCAGCAAAATTTGGTATGAATTTGCTGTAGTAGTTGCAGAATGCAACGAATCGTCTAACTTCGTCCGCGTTCTTCGGTATTGGATATTTTTTTATAACATCGTATTTGGATGGGTCTGTTTTCACACCGTCTTTGGCTATTAAATGTCCTAAGTAAACTACTTTTAATCCGAATGGCAGTCTTTTAAATTGAAAATGGCCTTGTGGTGTAGAAAAAGCAGTTAGTGGTCTGGATTCTTTATTTAATTCAATCTGGTGGAATGAACTGGTCATATCAAGTGTGGAAAACCATTTTGCTTTACCTAATTTGTCTAAAATGTCTTCTAATCTAGTCAGAGGAAATTTGTCATTGACAATTTTATCATTAAGCTTTCTAAAATCTACAACAAGTCTCCATTTCTTTTTGTCTTCTATATTTTTCTTTGGTACCAAAAGGAGTGGAGCATTATATGGGCTAATTGATTCTTTTATTATGTCGTCATCAAGCATTTTTTGTACTTGTTTATTTATTACGTCAGTATTTAAGTGTGATAATCTATAGTTTTTTATGTAAACTGGTGTTTTGTCTAAAGTCGTGATTGTTTGTTTATAAAAATTGTTGACGGTTAATTTTTCGTCTTCTAAGTGAAAAACATTTTGATATTGTTTAAATATTCCTATTAATTGTGTTTTTGCAAAATAATCATTATGGTCTAACTGCAGTTCATTCACTATTCTTTAAAAATGTTTGTTGTTGCTCACTTTATTGTAACTTAATATCTCACAATTTTTAAGTGGGTCAGTCTGAAGTTGAATGCCTTTTATTGTCACCGTTTCGTTAGTTGTGTTTAAAATTTTTATGTGTGTCATGCCGCTTTTTGGTGTTATTGAATTACTTAAAAATATTCCCTCTTGTAATTGTTTATTAAATATGACGCAATCTTCTTTTAGGTCCAATTTTATTGCTTGAATAATTTCTGTTCTGGGTGGAATTATTATTTTTAGTGAAGAAACTGGTTTCGACTGCATGGGCGAAATTATGGTGGAATCATTTATAAATAAAGAGATTGTAAAAGTTTCGTAATCTATTTTACGAAGATATTTCTTTAAAAAGTCTCTTCCTATTATGCCGTCTGTTTCGATAGGGAAGTTGTCATTTACCATGTAAAAATCAGGTTTGCAATTCTGTCCCGCAAATTCTAGATCGAGTTCTATTGTTCCTAATGACTGTATTTCCTCTTCTGATGCCTGTTAATTTGCATTTGTTCTCATCCATTAATTGTTCATTATTGAAATACCCTCGCATGCGGCAAAGTGAAATGTCCGCGCCTGTGTCGACTAAAAATGTTAGTTGTTTATTCTTGTAGTATGCGATTATGAAATTAGTGTTATTATTTGAAATTTTGTAAACTCTTAATTGTGGCTGTCCAGAACATCTATATGTTCCGAGCCTTGTAAGTTTCCCTCATTTTGTATTGTATGAATACGTCTCCTGTAGTTATTATAGTTGTTATTGCTACTTGTGTTCCTGTTTGTATAATTTTGGATTTGTCTATTGTAGTAATTATTTGCTTGGTTATATCTGCTGTGGTTTGAATTGTTGTTTTTGTTATATCTGTTAGGTAAGCTATTGTGTCTATTATTGTTGAAATTGTTATTGTTATTTCTATTGGAATTTGTGTTGTTGTTATTGTAATTTTGGCGAAAAGAATTGTTGTTTCTATTTTGAAAGTTGTTGTTTCTATTATTGTTGTTGTAATGAATGCTGTCGTTATTTAAAGGTCGTCTTCTCTGAATGTGCATTATTGAGTTGACATTTAACTTGGTTTCATTTTCCAATTCTATAGCTAGTTCCACTGCGTCTAGCATAGTTTTGGGACGAGCCGCAAATATAGTCGTTTTTAAAATTTCATTGATGACTTTTTTAAATGCATCCAATGCTAGTTTAGCGTTAATCTAATGATGACACTCTTTTCTGCCTCAGTGCGGTCATTTCCTAATTCTTCTATTTCTAGTTTGTTTAGGTTATCTATTATTGTCGTTATTCTGTCATTGTACATATTGACCGATTGCTTTCCTTGGTGAATGTTTGCTCATTTTGTCTGTAGTTCTGATATTTTCAAAGTTGATTTGTATCTCTTTTGAAGGTAATTTTTTAGTGTATTAAAGTTTTCTGGTTTTGTATAACAACCTATGGCTGTTCTTACCCCTGAAGTCAATTTGGCATGGTAGACATATTTTAAGAAATCCTGTTTAGCTGTTTCTGCTAGAGTCGTCTCGATTAATTCCGCTGTTACAATGAAACTTTCTAGCTCTTCGTATTTGCCATTGAAGAGTTGTAAAGCTTTGGAAACTGTGTCTAAATTAAATGCTGTCTTTTCTGTTATTAATTCTTTTTCTGTCGGTTTTAGATATTGAGTAATAGTTTAAAAAATGCTATTAAATTCTGTTTTCAGTGCTATTATATCTTCTTCATCTTCTTTCTCAGTTTCTGCTATCAGAAATTCCTTTCTTATATTATGTATTAGATCTAGTTTTATCTGTATAGTTTTATATGAATATGTTCTTTTTGGACTTTTCTTTAAATTTTTCAGTATTTCTTTAAGTTCAAATAATTTTTCTTCCATTTAGACCTCTGTTATTTGTGGTATTTTATTCTTGTTAATGTTTCTTAGATTATACAAATAATTGAAGATATTATATATGAATAGTATATATATATATATATATATATATATATATATATATATATATATATATATATATAAATTGATTTAATGATAAAATATTACAATTTAATTCCTTTTTGATATTATTGATTTTGTAATATAGGGAATAGCCATTAGAATTAACATAACAATTATAATGATTTCGAATGTGTCTATATCATCCTCCTTTTCTAAATGCTGTATGTCTGGTTTCATGTATTCTATAATTTTGTTGTTTTTGTCTTGTTCATTTTCATGTTTGCCTATTTCGTATGCCGCCAACAACGCTGGGATGGTTTTTAAAATGTTTTTCCACCACGTCATTTTTCTAGATTAAGTCTATTGTTTTTAAATTAAGTTAATTTAGTTTCCTTTATTTTTCTTTTTAGGTTTATTTTTTTTCAGTGGTATCTGCTATGGTTAACTCATAGTATAGTATTGCTAGTTTCTCTTTCTTCTGGAACTTGTTCTGATTGGTATTGCTCCAAGTATTTCTCCCAGCGCGAATCAATTTCGTCTATTTCTGCGGACATGTATTGTTGATTTCTCAGAAATGGTCCAGGTTGGCCATGTGGTCAAAAATGTAAAATAATTTGCCGTGTTTTGGCAGGATCGCCATGTAAGGTTTTTTGTTATTATTTTTCCTATAACCCGGTTCTATTTTTATACATCTGTACGGGGATCAGCTTGATGTTGAGGCATTCAAAGGAACTGCCAGATATGTTATTTTGAATTTAAACAAGGCAGTTATGCCAATTCTGTTTAATCAGTTTTTCCTTATTTTATTTAAATTTACAAGGTCTTATATACTACTTATGAGAATAAAACTTAGTCTCTCTAACTTATTCTAGCTTATTGCAATATTACATTTGTCTCTGTCGGCACCATGGAAATCCAAAGGAGTTGAATTACAAATTGATCCCAACCAATCGTAGTGCAACTACAACAGAATGCACTCAATACAAAGTGTGTCACTTAATTACTGATAAATCAGCACAATGCATATGACGATAAGTGTTTGTTATCCAATACCCTGTTATCCAATACTTTTATGCATTGTACTTGCGTCAATGACCAGTGAGACACACTACATTGTGTATGCACCAGTGACTGATGGGATACACTACAGTTTGTAATTACTTTGATGTTCTGTTCTGTGCCGTTCGAATCAGTAGAAAATAGAATTTAACGTTAAGTTACTTGAAAGTTGTCTGGTAGTGTGAGTGCAAAATTCCAAACAAACCTATTTTTGAAGTTTTAAATTTAAATATTTGTTAAATTTAAATTAAAAAATCGAAAAAATAATGGATAACGAAGAACTTTTTTGCTTAGTACAAGAAAATGATAATCTGTACAATAAGTTTAGCAAAAATTACAGAATGCCAGACAAAAAGCGTGCCGTTGGGTCGCAAATTTCAAAAAAAATCGATGCACCTGGTAAGTTATAAGGAACATTATTTATAAACCTGTATGGCACATGTTGATAACATCTTTTTAGAGGAAAATTGCATAAAGAGGTGGACGTCATTGCGAGACAGAACCGCAGAGAAAAAAAGTCGAAAAACTTACATCTGGTAGTGACGTAACGTTTAACCGTCAATGGCATGTAATGAGCCAGTTAGAATTTCTGGCACCTCTGGCAGTTCCAAGGAAGTAAGTTCATTTTATAGTAATAATTGATCTAAGTTTAAAGCAATGTTATTTATTTTCAGAGTGCATTCAACAGTGAACATTGTTGAACAAACAACCTCGAGTACCAGTGAAAATACAGAGGCAGAGTCGCTTATTATTGATGAAATTTTTTTGGATATGGAAATGCAAGAATACTCTTTTGTGGAATCACAAGCGCATGCTATTGTACCGTCATCGTCACCATCAACACCTAAGTCAAAACTAGATTCTGTTTGTGATTCTTTGAAAGTGCAGAAAAAAAGAAAAAGAAGAGACATTTTGGATAGCACTGATGAAATTTTTATTGAAGCTGTAGAAACGTTTAAAAAATTTTGCAACTCAAGAGAGGAAAAAACAGCAAAGAGAAAGTGATCCCAATTATGCCTTTGACAAAATGATTACTGCTACACTTAATACGCTTAATGGAACTAAAAAAAAATAAAAGCAATGAATTTGATAACAAATTACTAATGCAAGTGAAACTAGAGCGTGAATAATACATAGTTTATACATAATTTATTAAATATTTTTATACCTAACGATCTCTTAAACTTTTACACGTTTTTGTTATTTTCGTTTTTGTTTTTGACCTCAGAGGAAAGGCTGCATCTCCTTTAAAATAACAGGGAAATGGCGCGGACGATGATGGTGACAACGGTTTATGTGGTGGCACAGGGACTGTATTGTTCAAAATTGATTGCCCGAAAGGACACGTACGAAAGATTCCTTTAAAGAGAAAAATAAAATTAATGATTTTATAAAACTTAGCGACATTTTGATAAACGAAAAGAAAGTATTTTTAATAGGATTGCTTATATTTAAAAGTAATATCGATCATAATACCTCCATCACCAAAGCTTCCTACGCTAGCCACGATGAATGTGTAATTAGCATCGCAAACACCCATCAGTACAATGCTGAAAAAGTTTTTATAATTGAAGAACATTGACCCTGAATTAGGCAGACACTTTAAAACTGTATGTTTTCCATCCATTGCTTCCACGCAATTGGGAATACTCCACATGCTGTTGAAGTTTACCTCAATATCTTTATACTGTGCAGTCGTGGGATCGCTTAAATAAACTAGAGACGACAACACCATATTACATGACAGGAATCTAAAATTATGCTGTGGATAGTTGTTTTTTCCAACTTATAGCTCCAAGCAATCGACTGAATAGAACTCCCATGCGCCAAATAGCTACATATTTATGAATACAACAACCTTTCTAAATGTTAATGTTATACTAAAAATTTAACAAAAAGAAAAACTTACAGAAAGGCTATTGAAAGTCTCTCCTCTGCTAATATACGTTGGCCGGGCTTTCTTAATGAAGTTTTGATTAGAGTTAACAAAAGCTCGTAAATATCCTTGGTCATTCTCGTGTGTTGAAGGAACTGATTTTCATCCATCTCCTTAATTTTTTTAAAAACTTTTTGATGGGAACCCGATAATAATCAATACCTATTGATAGGTCGGGCATACCACCTCCTTCTTTGTTTCATTTTTTTATTTTATTTTTTGGTACTACTTGCACAAATTTATAAAACTTCCAACAATTAGTGCATCATCAATATCGGAATCAAACTCAGATTGTCGCGCGTTATCAATATTGTTGTTCAGTTTTGTACTTTTTCAATTATTGCTTTTACGTTCTTGTGAAAAGTTTAATTTCTTATTGTATTGTGTATTGTGTTTTCTCTGTTTATTATAAACAGCTGATATGTTGTTACAGAAAAACTAATCTCAATAATTTAAAAAGCAGAACGGCACGGAACAGAACAGCAACACAAAGTAAATTTTTTCACAACTTAATCATTACTTTTTTATTTTCACAAATTTTTTGTTTTGCAGATAATAAAATAGAACTATATTTGTCTTTTTCTCTGTATGCTAAACATTGCCAGACTAAATTTTAATCAATGGAATTGAAACCAAAGAATTCACCATACACTGAAAAACAAATAAATTTCTTGCATTAAATGATTACATCAACAAACAATAAATGATTTATTACACTTAAAATTAAGAATATCTTTGGGTATTTTATATGGAAAACAATAATTCTTATTTACTTTGATTTTTTCACTTCCACTGTATTAACACTTTTTCAATAAGCACATTTAAACAAATAACAATATGGTAATTTTTTCGATTGAATGTATAAATCGCATAAAAAATTAATTCAAATATTTTGACTATTTTTTTTTTAATTTTCAAAAGTTTACTACCCTACAACTTTTTCCAGAAAGTTTTTTAGAAAACAACCAAGACCACGTTTGATTCGTATTTTTGTCCTTTATCGATTGCGAATTCGTTTTGGAGTAATAAACAAAATGCTAATTTAATATATTTTAACGTGTTTTTTATAATTTTCCAAAGTTTGCCACCCTACAGCTTTTTCCAGAAAGTTTTTTAGAAAACAACCAAGACCACGTTTGATTCGTATTTTAGGCTCCATCGATTGGCATTAGTCGTTTTGATGCACGGCTCTTAGTTTGGATTTTATAACTAAAAAACCACTTAATGACTAAATTTCCTAGGTGTAGCTCGAAAAATTAGATTCTACAACCTTCAAGATTCTTAATTCAATTTTTTATTTTACAATGCATTAAAATTTGAAAAATTGAAGAATTTTTTGCATTTAAAAGTTTGCCGCTTAATATATTTTTTCGCACAGTCTTTTAAGATACAATTTATGCCACGATCGATATTCATTCATTGATTCATATTTTTTTTTCTTTCGATCGTTATAGCGGTATATGTGCATGCGGAATAGTATCCGAGATATAATCGACAAACCGAACCTATATATTTCATCGATTTTTTAAATTTTAAAAGTTTGCCGGTTAATCACTTTTTTCGTACAGTCTTTCAGAAAACAAGCTACTCGTATAATACGATTGATTCGTGTTTTTATTCTCTTTCGATCGTATATAGCGGTATATGTGCACGCGGAATAGTTTTCGAGTTATGAATGAAAAATTGCTCTAAATAAATTGATGTGTAGCACCTTTATATACCAATTATCAAAAGTGACAGTTGCAAAATTTGAATCTACCATCTGTAGGCTTTTAATTCTATTTTTTTTATTAAAATTAAATTAACGAATTGTGATCTAGTTAAAAAATTTTATATTTTGTCTCCGTTTGCTTACATTTGTTTTTATGTAAAACATGAAAACATATTGCACTAATACACTCTCAAAAAAATAAAAAAAAACAGGCTCACACGCATAGGAAAAAGTACTTTCCGTGCAAAGTTTGCCAAAACAAAATAAAAGTTTACCAAAAAGTTTGTTTTCTTCTCAACGACATTTTTTTTACCTCGACAGTTTTTAGTAGCAACGCAACTCTGTGACATACACAACATTTAAGGCATCTTTAGACGAACATTTTTTTTACATATTACTTGTCAGATTTTCCATAACAAAATACATATGTATTGTGTTAACGATTTAAAAAATGTCATATGTTAAATACATGTGTAAAAGTCATATGACAAATTTTCATTTAGAGCGTGTTCTATTTTTTAATGGCAAAGCATATGACTTCCAGTGGTGCAACTTTTTTTTCTTTACTTATACCATTTTTCAATTATCAAAAGGTGCAAAATTGCAAAAGCGCAGAATAGAGTTGACATCTTTATTAGCATTAACAGAGCCGCTCATCAACTGTTGTAAACAATAATTGAATTTTTAGGTTATGTCAGAAGTATTTTGCATGTACGTTTAAGCGCGAAATTTAAAACCATATGTGTTAATACTTGTTGTATTTACACTATTGTGAGCCGCCGGCACTTGAACCGTGACTCTTGTTGTTTTGATACTACTATTGAACCGCCGGCACTTGAACCGTGATTCTTAATTCTATTAAAAATGAAAAGACGTGATCTATTGAGTGTCAATTTTTATTCTGATTCTGATGCACAAATTTTCTTGCTTATATACATTTTAATTTTGTAAATAGTGTGTAACAAGCAATAATATAAAATATGTTACAAACAAATTAATTAATTAATAAGCAAGAATGCAAGTTCATTTAACTTAATAATAAAAGGTGTTTAGTTACATATGTTAAATCAGCAAGAATGCATTAATTGTGGAAAATAAAAATAAAGGTTCATTTAACTTATTTTAAATGTTTAGTTATGTTGAATCAGCAAGAATGCATTAATTGTGGAAAATAAAAATAAAGGTTCATTTAACTTATTTTAAATGTTTAGTTATGTTGAATCAGCAAGAATGCATTAATTGTGGACAAAATAAAATTAAAGGTTCATTTAACTTATTTTAAATGTTTAGTTATGTTGAATCAGCAAGAATGCATTAATTGTGGAAAATAAAAATAAAGGTTCATTTAACTTATTTTAAATGTTTAGTTATGTTGAATCAGCAAGAATGCATTAATTGTGGACAAAATAAAATTAAAGGTTCATTTAACTTAATTTACAAACAAAAAAATATAAATATAAAAACTAATGTGTTGACATAAGTGTCAACATGCTCCCCCATGTTGACCAGTGGTCGATAATTCGTTGACAATCTTCATGTATGTAACAGGTCTATGATAACTGGCGGTTGGTCTTCTTAACATTCGGTAGTTTGTTGTTGAGGAGTTGGATTGAAATTATTTTTGAACCTTTTATATTTGAAGATGAAAATGACAATGGTTACTAACAATAATGCACCGGCTATGTATCCGATAATTAGTCCATGTGTAGTAAGATCGATTTCGTTAGCAGGGAGTGTGGCGTTTAAAATTTCAGCTAACTCTTGTTGCATTTCTTCAAGTTCATGTATTGAGGGTTTGAATTCCTTTGCGCTGAAGTTCATACTGGCGTATTGTTTCGTCCAACCAATTGCGGGTATGAAGAGAGTAGGTGATGTTTGTAATGAAGTTATAATTTGTTGACGACCTTGTATCGTGATAAGATCATTTTTAATGACGCACTCTGGACGCAAAGTAACTAAACCGCTGCCTTCTAATGTAATGTGTAGAATATCGTTGCCGCATACTGCATTCAATTTTATTGTATCTGTTGTAGCGAACATATATTGATTTGAATGGTATAGATGCTGCCATATAGTAGTGTCTTCCAGTTGTTGAAAATTACATCTTGGTTTGGGTTGGTCATTCAGTAAATCTAATTCGCATTTATGGACCATAGGATAACGTGTTGCTTGATATGTTGCTGGTATATTTGGGCAAAGAAGATCGTTATCGCTCAAACCCAAACAAGCGTCAACTTCATGTTGTGTCATTGGGAACAATTCGTCCTTATGTAAGGTTATGGCGATAAATTTGGTTGATGTCTTGACGACTGTAAGTGTTTTATTTATTGTAGCGATGATTGGAGTAATATGCATTAGCTGGAACTCTTGTGGTTGAGTAAGAGGTAGATCGATGCTGAATATTACGTGGTCTTGAGCAATGATCCCGTTGACCTTGATAAGCTTATATACTTCGAGTAAGTTGTTTTGATGAATTGGTAACTGAAGGTGTGCTGGCAAATGACCCCTTATTTTCTTGATTTCATCATTGAGCTGTTGAGGAGTGAGCAAAAGAGGGTTAATTTTGTCATGGTGGCTATCAACAAGCACATCCATAATTGCGGAGTGAATTCGTTGTACGCTATTAGTGACTATAAGCAGCTGCGTTGAAAGCATGAGCATTTGTTGTTCAACCTTGACATTATGAAGCATATTGCCGGTTTCTTCAAATTTAGCTTGCACTTCTAGTTGAGCTTTCTTGATAATGTTGATAGTAGAGTCGATAACTGAAGTTTGATTTTTTAGAAGCCTTTCTAAGTATTCGTCATTTTTTGTTAGCTTCTTAATTGTCGTTGACATTTGGGCTTCATAGTTTGAGTCCAAAACGCCAAAGAGTGAGTACGCGATATTTCCAACTACGTCGATTGCGCTTCTTTTCTTTCTTTTTATAGAGAATAGATCAAAGTCTGCCTGTAAATCATCCCTGACGTGCTCGAAGTAGTTTAGCAACATTTTACATGTCGGGTTGCTCATCGTGGTTTCGCACAGACCTTGAAGCATCTTTGTCCCGTCTTTTAAAATGTTTATTTGATGTTGATATGGTTCGAGGTCAAAGTAGACTGTCATCTTCCAGTTAACAGACATGAGTTTTACAAGGCTTATGTGTTCAAAATAAATACCAGGCTTGTTTTTGAATTTTGTTATGTTTATTTGGTTTCCAAGAACTATTGGGATAAAGAATAGTGCCAAGATGGAGAGCAGCAATGTTGAGTTTAAACGTGAACGTTTTGTTGGAGTTTCTTCGGCGGTAAATGATCTGGATGCTTTACTTCTGCTTGTTGGTGTTATTGGGGCTGAGTTTGATGTTTCATCCAATTGGATTTTTTGCTCTTCGGATGTTTCATGAAATAGAGGAGCCAATTTGTGGATCGGACGTTTAAATATCCCCCTTTTTGTCATTACATCGCACACCCTTACTAAACCATCATCTCCCTTATAAACCTTCATTATTCGCCCAAGAGGCCATTGTAGAACTGGAATGTTGTCTTCTTTAATTATTACCATAGTACCTTGTTGAATATCACTGATTGGGCCTTTCCATTTGCGTCGCTGTTGTAGCTCGTTAAGGTATTCTTTACTCCATCGTTCCCAGAAATTGTGCTTGAGTTGTGAGACAAGTTGCCATCTAATTTGTAAGCCACATTTAGGAATTTCTGACTGTACGTCAACGCTATGTTAATGGTTCACCAATGAGAAAATGACCCGGAGTGATAGCATTAAGATCATTGGCGTCTGATGAACTTGGGATGAGCGGGCGAGAGTTCAAAATAGCTTCAATTTCGGTTGTCACAGTTTCGAGCTCTTCGTATGTGAGTGACGCCGTTGAGACGTTCTTTATTAACATATGCTTTGCAGATTTCACTGCTGCCTCCCATAGTCCCCCAAAGTGTGGTGACCTTGGTGGTATGAACTGGAAATTAATCCCCTTTATGCTACAAGCCGCAATTATTGATTCTTGGGCTGGTTTTGCATAGACGACATCAGTGAGTTCGTTTAGTTTGTTTCGGGCACCAACAAAATTTGTTGCATTATCACAGTACAAAGTTTCGCAGTGGCCTCGCCTCGCTATAAACCTTTTCAATGCTCCAATAAAAGCCTTTGTTGTTAATTCAGTGACAAGTTCTAAATGCACAGCTTTCGTAGCAAAACAGCAAAAAACTGCAAGGTATACCTTTTGAGGTCGCTTCCCCCTTGTTTTAAAATGTACAAAAAATGGTCCACAATAGTCTACTCCCGAATGAAGAAACGGTCTAGCTGGTTGTACCCGATGTTTTGGAAGATCTCCCATTATTTGGGTATACATTTTTGGCTTTGCTCTTGTGCATCGTACGCACCGTTGGACGACTGCTCTTGCAAGGCTTTTTCCTTTAATGGGCCAAAAGCGCTGTCTGATTTGCGCAAGTAATGCTTGAGGGCCACAATGATAATGTTCCTTATGTATTTTTTCCACAAGGAGTTTCACAAGCGGATCATTGCTCGGCAGCATCATTTGATGAGTAGAATCGAACTGCTGTGTTGAGGAACTTAAACGTCCGCCCACTCTAATTATACCTTCTTCGTCCAAAAACGGAGTTAGTGAGCTATAGGAATTTGTTTTGGGTACAAATTTATCTCTGATGA
Organism: Cistogaster globosa; assembly: GCA_937654795.1. NCBI lineage: Eukaryota > Metazoa > Arthropoda > Insecta > Diptera > Tachinidae > Cistogaster > Cistogaster globosa. The sequence goes on from OW569404.1 coordinate 61,316,893, forward strand.
GTGCTGTCTTAATGTCATTGAAGTCGGATGCTTGTATTTGACGCACAATTATCTTAAGTGCTGCGTCAAGTTCCACAGGCGAAAGCTGTGTATGTTCTGGTCGAGATTTTTTTGGCCTTTTACAGTTCCTCACAAACCGAAGAATATAACCGATGACTCTTTGGATATGTAAAAAGGAATTTTTTGATGGTATTGTGTAAACCAATGCGTTTTCTTCGGCTGCACCTTGGGTTCATAGAACAGTTGCTGTGTAGTTTTTATCAATTGTTGATTCTAGTTTAGTTTGGTTTGGCCATAACGTCTTAGGTTGATAGAGGAATAATGGCCCGTATAGCCACATAGCACTTGATGATAACTCACGGGGTTTTATGCCCCTTGATAAGATATCCGCAGGATTTTGTTTTGATGGCACATGTTGCCATTGTTGTGGAATTGTTACCCGAAGGATTTTTAAAACGCGATGAGCCACATATGCCGGTAATCTACCTGTTTAATTCTGTATCCAGGAAAGCACGATTTGGGAGTCTGTCCAGCAAAATGATTTCTTATTTTCTACGCCCAGATCAGCCTTGACTCTTGCCATCAACTCAGCTGCCAAAAGTGCTGCGCATAGTTCAAGGCGTGGTATTGTTTGTAATTTTATAGGTGCTACGCGTGATTTTGAACATAAAAGATTGACCATCACTGTTTTGTCCTTTTTTACTGTTCGGATATAAACTGCAGCACCATAAGCTCTTTCTGATGCATCTGAAAAAACATGTATCTCAACGTTTGCATCTCGATTGCAGAATATATGTCTCGGAAATGTAATGTTGTCCAAAGATATTAGATCTTCCTTGTAACTTGACCATTCCTTTGCTATTTCCGTAGGAAGCTGGTCGTCCCACTCAAGTTTGGATTGCCATGTTTTTTGCAGTTAAATTTTTCCAGTTACTAATACTGGGCCAAGTAGCCCCAGAGGATCATATATGTGGGCCAAGTCGGAGCTCATGGTTCGCTTTGTTACATGTTTATGTTCTTGACTATTCACCCTTATGCAAAATACATCCGACTTTGGAAGCCATAAGAGCCCTAATGTTTTGGTTGATTGCATTTCTTTGGAATCAAAGTTGAGGTTAACTTTTTGATCTTCTGCTGCAATTTCACTTAATAAAGCCTTGTGATTTGAACACCATTTCTTGAGTTTCATTCCAGATTCGCCTAAAATAGTTACTAATTGTTTTTGAATTATTAAAGCTTCAGGAATTGAATCGGCTCCTATTAGGCCATCATCAACATAAAAATCTTTTCGAAGAGATGATGCTCCATATGGGTATTGAGTCTGGTATTCATCTGCAAGTTTTACCAGACAGCGCGTTGCCAGATATGGAGCAGCTCTAGTGCCGTATGTTACTGTGTTTAATTGGTAAACGTTTATTGGTTGATCCTCGTTTTCTCTCCACAGGATTAGTTGTAGGTTTCGATCTTCCTGATTAACCCATATCTGCCGGTACATATTTTCAATATCAGTTTTAAACGTATACTTGTGCATTCTAAAACGTAGCAATATTGAAAAATGTTCACTCTGAACAGTAGGACCGTTGTGCATTATGTCGTTCAGAGACGCCCCCGATGAATTGTGTGCTGATGCATCAAAAACGACTCTTAATTTGGTTGATGAACTTTCTGGTCGGAGAACGCAATGATGGGGTATGAAATAATATGGAGAGCTAACTTTGTCAAAATCAATTTTTGTCATGTGACCTAGCAATTCATACTCTCTCATGAATGAAACATATTGATCCTTCAGCGCAGGATTGCCCTTTAAGCGTCTTTCAATTGAGCTGAATCTTTTATATGCTATTCCCTTTGATTCTGCCAACATTGTTGGATGGTTGTTCAATGGCAGCCTTACGATGAATCGACCATCTTCTGCTCGGAGTGTTGTTTGAACAAAGTGTGACTCACAACGCAGTTCGTCTTCAGTGAGCTTTGTTTGGTTGTCTGGTGCTTCCTCAGCTTCCCAAAATTGAGAAACTGCTGCTTCCAATTCCTTTGTTGTACATATTTCGCAGACTACATTTTTCGGATCCGATGATTCAACCTTACCAGCTGCTACCAACCCAAGGACGGTGTTTTGTAGTATTGAGAGATTGTCTGCCAATCTTATTTGTCCATTTATGAGTAGTTCAAAAATGGTGTCCGCTCCCAGTAAGCAATCGATTCGACCAGGATTATTGAATTCTGGGTCCGCCAATCGAATATTTTGCGGAATTCCCCAGCCTTCTATGTTAAGGCTATGAACTGGCTGATCGGATACAATTTTTGGCAAAATGTGAACATCTACCTCTGCAACATAATCATTCGTTGTTGATTTGAACTGAATGCTTGCCTGATGGAGCATCTTCGTTTTGTTAAATCCAATGCCTTCCACATTTAGGGATATTTGTCTGGCTCTGCCGCCAAGCCTTTTCCACAAACGTTCAGTGATTAGGTTCACTTGTGACCCAGAGTCCAAGATGGCACGGCATAGGATATTTTGACCAGTTTCAGATGTTAATTGTATGCGAGCAGTTCCAAGTAACACATAATGAGGGTCCTTGTTCGTGCGATTTGTTAGTAGGCTAATTTTTGTACCTGTTTGATTTTGAGGTATTTCTCCCTGTGAAGGAGTTGATGGCTAAGGAATTGACTTGTCTGGGAAAGTGGCTTTGCTGTGCAATGTGTTAGGCTTGGCACTGTGAAGTAATGTGTTGTGAGTTTTCATGCATTTGTTGCAATGCCGTGATTTGCATTCGTTTACTCGATGCCCTGCTTTTAGACAGTTTACACAGAGCTGCAAGTCTCTTACCCACTTCCACCTTTGATTTAATTCAGCATTAATGAATTTTTTGCACATGTAAATTTTATGTGCCTCTCCCTTGCATATTTTACATTTTTCTGCTGCGGTTACCGCAGCGCATGTACGTGTTGTTGCCCTGTCACCCTTTCCTCGCGTCTCCAAAGATTGAAATCTTCGCTCCAAAAACCTTAGTAGCTCATCAATCCCGATCAGACGCCTATTATCCGTTAGACTCTGTTCGAATGCTGTTTGGGTTTCTTCATCCATTTTATGTAGCAAAATATGGACTAGAATAACATCCCAATGCTGTACTCGTATTTCTTGCGCTTTAAGACCCTGAATGCATTCTTTGGTAACATCGTGAAGTGATTTCAACGATGCTGCAGACTCCCGTTTGATGGATGGCTGAGACAGTAACTTGTTTAGTAAAGTGGACACCAGAAGCCTTTTGTTATCATATCTGCTACTGATAAGTGACCAGGCAGCAGCATAATTTATTCCGGTTGCAGGCAGATGTTTGATGAGATTTTTAGGTTCTCTTTGCAACGAAGTTGTTAAATAGTGCATTTTTTCGCTTATGGTTGTGTTGTGGACAAGTTCTGAAAAGATGTCCTTGAATTCCATCCATCGTTGGTAATTTCCATCAAAAATTGGCAATGTGATTTTTGGAAGTACTACATCGATGTCCCCTGCTGTGGCAGTCCGGTGAGGAGGGATTGGTGGATCCAAATGCATGTGTTGTTGAAGTTCAATCACGGCTGCTTCTGCCCTCTCTTCAAGTTCATAAAATGTCTGTATGTTGTAGTCTTCGATTTGGTCATCCTCTGTTGATGCCCATAAAGCTGCATTATTGTTTGCAAGGTCCACCATGTATTTTTCAATGATACTTGCTTTGATGTTGTAATATGATGAGTGATGTTCCTGATGGCGTTCTGAAAAAACTTCATCAATATTTCGGATGAGTGCTTTCATCAAAGCTCGCTGATTCCGAAGGATTTTCCGAATTTCACCTGATGTCTGCGGCCTTTCAGCTGATGTCTGCTGCTGCTGGATTAATGGGCTTTTACGTTCACGTGCCGTATGTGTCTCGTCGCCTAAATTCAATAGCTGCATTGATCCCTGCTCAAACAGTTTGGTATATTTGATTATGATTTGTGTTATTTGGTTGTAATAGTCTGCCACTAGGTAGTCATCCTCGAGGGGCTTGTCCTTCATTACAATGATCACCTCATGGTTTCTGTGGAACTCCTCAGCTAGCTCCGTTAATGTTTCCAGTCTTCTTGCAAAATATGCTGGGGTTTTACGATCCTTGGGATCCTTCGTAAAGTTCCTTGCCAACGTCTCGATCTGGTTCCCCAGTTGGCGCTGGGTGCGTACTAGCTCCTCAAAGTCCATTTTTCGCTAGTCTTTTTTTGTTTGTGATTTTGGTCCTAAAAATTGACAAAGATCACGTCGGGGTCACCAAAATAGTAATACTTGTTGTATTTACACTATTGTGAGCCGCCGGCACTTGAACCGTGACTCTTGTTGTTTTGATACTACTATTGAACCGCCGGCACTTGAACCGTGATTCTTAATTCTATTAAAAATGAAAAGACGTGATCTATTGAGTGTCAATTTTTATTCTGATTCTGATGCACAAATTTTCTTGCTTATATACATTTTAATTTTGTAAATAGTGTATAACAAGCAATAATATAAAATATGTTACAAACAAATTAATTAATTAATAAGCAAGAATGCAAGTTCATTTAACTTAATAATAAAAGGTGTTTAGTTACATATGTTAAATCAGCAAGAATGCATTAATTGTGGAAAATAAAAATAAAGGTTCATTTAACTTATTTTAAATGTTTAGTTATGTTGAATCAGCAAGAATGCATTAATTGTGGAAAATAAAAATAAAGGTTCATTTAACTTATTTTAAATGTTTAGTTATGTTGAATCAGCAAGAATGCATTAATTGTGGACAAAATAAAATTAAAGGTTCATTTAACTTATTTTAAATGTTTAGTTATGTTGAATCAGCAAGAATGCATTAATTGTGGAAAATAAAAATAAAGGTTCATTTAACTTATTTTAAATGTTTAGTTATGTTGAATCAGCAAGAATGCATTAATTGTGGACAAAATAAAATTAAAGGTTCATTTAACTTAATTTACAAACAAAAAAATATAAATATAAAAACTAATGTGTTGACATAAGTGTCAACAATATGTAAAAATTACTACTTTGAAATACATAAGAGATACATGTGGATTTTCAAACTGACAAGTCACATGTAAAAAACATTTCGTCTAAAGACACCTTTATATGGAGATCACATTTATGTGTTTAAACAAATTTTAAGTGTTTAAGTGAAAAACGAGTTGTTTTTGAGATGTTTTCCCATACATTTACTTGCTTTGCAAAACACATGAAACTGACGTGTTTTTTATTTATGTGGCGTTCACACTTTGTGTTTAAGCAAGTTTTAAGTGCTTAAGTGCAATACAATTTGTTTTAGAGATGTTTTCCCATACATTTACTTGTCTTGCAAAACACATTAAACTGACGTGTTTTTGACTTAAACTCGTCGCAAAACACTTCAAATTCAGGGTTCGGATATACTCGTGAAATGTGTTCAGTTGTCTCTTGTATTTTGGCGTTTCACTGAACAGGATTTTTAATGGCGGCAAATTAAAAAAATATTTGTAATGTCAAAAAGCGTAAACAGAGTAAATACATACAAACACATTTTTAAAGACATTTATTTACAATTAGAAAAGTGAATTTCATATTTATATTTTATTTTTGCTTAATGGAAAATTATTTTGAAATTTCGACTTAATAATTTTCAAGCTGTTTTGCAAAATTCTAGCAAACGTGCATAAACTGGGTCCTCTGCAGGGAAGAATACTAATTTTTTTTAGTAATGTAATATTGCAATTGCATTTGTTATTTTTGCAAACATCTCAACTTATTGCAAATTGCATGAAATGCTGGTCGATTCCTTCTTCATTTAGCATTTGGCAATTGAATTTCCAAACTGAGTTTGTGCGGTCCTAATAATAATAAAATTAATTTTTCTGACAATAGTAACTATCATAGATATTACCAATTTCAATTGCTCTATTCTCTAATCCATTAAAGTTTTATTAAAAACACAACGTATACAATTATAAATCTTGTTTCTTTCTTTAATTACTTCATTATTTATATAATATCCAATATAAGGCTTTTATCACTTATCTGAAAATAAGATGCTTTAATTTAATATGTACTATCTGTTTAAACAGCTGACCAAATGCCAAACTAAGACACTATAACTAAAGTGTGAACGCTTGTGTTTAGCTTAGTAAACATCTCGTCTAAACATGTTGTAAACGCATAAGTGTGAACGGTATATTAGGTGTTATAAACCATAACTAAAAAAAGAAATTAAGTTGCCAAGACAACACAACATTTCTGTGTTGTAAGCGATAATCGGGGCTATAAATATTATATATTATAGGGTGTTACAATAGTTGCTGTTATTTGATGTATAAGACAGTTGATTAAAATTTGCACAGGTCTTTTGTTGCTAAGTCCGCTTTAATAAGTAGCAAACTTAAAAGCAGAAATTAAGGGGTGCCCGATATGGCCCTATCTTTGAAACCGTTACAAGCTCTTGAAAATCAGACAACATTTTCATTACTATATCAAGTATAATAACATGTATAAATATATAAAATTAGAAATTCTAGGGTACTTTAATAGTTGGTTTTAGAAGCATACATTAATACATATATGCCACAACTTCTTTTATCACTTTGTAAGTCTCTTTTGGCTATAGGACAATAATTTCATAAAGACCTTTCTTCTCCAAGTGTATTAAGAAAACTCTCATATAATCGGTTTTCTACACTTTCACTTCTAACTGAATTTATATACAAAAATTCACTTGATAAAAACTTAAGCATACACAAAGTGTAATAATAAATAATAATTTTGGATGATTTATTACTAACAAGATCATTTTTTCGATATTAATATTGTCTGCTTGGCACGGTAAACTATAGCAATTAGCTGAGCCGCTTTCCTTTATTACGGCTAAAAGGCAAGCATCTAAAACAAAATTAATGAATTGTTCGCCATTATTTAAAGAATTCGAGTCTGACATATCTAAGCTATCAAAAAATTCAAGACAGACAATGACTTCCGAAAAAAGTAGATCAAACTTGAACAAATAAAATGTTTCCTTTGTTTTACAAGTCTTGTATGATTTTAGTTGATTTTTAGGAATTTTCATAATTTTTTTTTTGCTTACTTTTGCCTCAAGCATCAACTTAGGCCGAATTGCTTGTTGTTTGTCAGAATTTAGTTTTCCCCATTCTTCTTCTGGCTCTGTCTTTATAGTTATTTACGAATAACTGTGGTCTTTTTCTATAGCTTCCACGCTTATATCACTATTTTTTCTAATTTTCACTATTTCTCTCATTACGTGTTGAAGTAATATATGAGTGTTCTTTTTCAAGTCTTCTAAAAATATCGACCTTATTATATTCATGCAAAGAAACTATTGTCTTCAATTTCTTTGTTCATGGACCAAAACATTTTGTAATGGTAACGTATGTCTTTAAGTGTAATAAGATAATCAATTCTCATGAGATTGACAAAAACATCAGCTCTAGCAGATTTCTGAGGAAAAATTATGTGTTTTTGCAAAAAGTTGTTGAATTCAACCGTAGCATTACTTATATGTTTTCCTGAAAGGGCAATATTTGTTTAGTATAAACAAACTAATTTCATCATTCTTATGTTCATTTATCTGACCTTTATTGATATCTTCAATATCGTTTTCAATTTGACTATACATATATTGAATAAAAACATCTTTTAAAATGGACTATATACTGCTAGACTCCAATGGATCTATTTTTTCATTGTCTGGAAGATTATATTCTTTGCTTATGCCTTCTGTGTCAATTTCTGCTACAAATTGACGTAAAAATAAAAAACTATTTTTCAAGTATTATGAAAATATGTTTAAACCATTGTTGGCATTTATAAATTGTGGTTAAACTAAAAGCAGCTATTAAAGCATTTTTAAATAATTCCTTAAAATATGTATTTTGCCTATTTTTGCATTTAAATTTTTGCAAATTATGTGTATATAGCGACATTTACACCATTGCAATATAACGAAATCAGGCTTTGCTTCTGAATTTACTTTTAAATTATTTAGAAATGTAGCACACGCGTTAAGGTACTCTAATAGTGTTTTATTATTAAAACTTTTTAATAACGCACCATATAGTGCTGCACTTATTCTGGTACCTAACTTTGTGATCTTTCAAAGATGATTTTAATGCATCTATGTAGATAGTTACCTATTTCTTTCATTGTGTGTCTAGAAAGGATTACTTTTGCAATGGGCAAAATGAATTTATTCCCAGTTTTGTAAAACTGGTTTATAAGTAAGTATTCTTTTTATCGCGCATATCCAACTTTTAACGCTTTCACCTAAAGCATCTAAATTTGATGTGTATTTGGAGTCTTCAAGAATCTTCATATTATTTGAGATTGTCTTAAAGTTATATTTTTCCCATGTGTAAACTGTAAAGGGTGAGGCTTGCTTCTTACTTACACGGACCCATTTGCATTCAATAAAGAGCATAAAATGGATCTGAGTGATAATATCCATCATGATTCAGCTCAGATTCACAATTCTCAATATTTTTAATTTTTGAATATATTGAAAGTTACCCCTTTCAGCGTTAGTATTTTGTGACAAGAAATAATTTATTTGTTGTATGTAAACGAAATTTCTTTGTACAAAATCGTTTATATAAAATTTTATTCTTGAGGCAGATTTGTAATGGCGGCAGTTTGTTTTTGTGATATTTGACAGCTCATCTCATAAGATTGTTTCTATGAGATATCTCATAACAAAGCTCTCATAAGAATTCTTATAAGACTGCAATCACAGATGAATAACCAGATCCGAAACGAAAAATTCAGTGTGGCCAGATTCCAGCTTTCGTTAGAGAGGGATAGTAATAGTTCTTGCTTTTTTAATATTGCTACCTCTTTCTGATTATAGCTGGAATTTGACATTTTATTTATTTACAAAAATTGTCAAGATTCTGTGGTCAAGATATTGTAAGTTTGTTTAAAGTGTTATAATTTATCAATAATTAAAGTGATTAAATCATTTTAATATTGATAAAAAATCTAAAACTAAAGTTATTAATTTCATTTGAATATTTTTGTGTGTGTTTTTTTGTCTCAAAATCATAGCAAATAAGGGTTGAAAAATCAACCACAACAACAAAGCAAAAAATCTAACAAAAGATGTAAGTTTAACAAAGTTGCTTTTAATGTAAACTATATTTTAATGAAATTATCTGGTTTCTTTCAGGAGTCGCCGCTGCATAATGGGTTGTGCCGAAGGAGAGAAGCTGCACCAGTTCCCGAAAAATCCGGCCAAGTAAGTTTGTATATAAGTTTCATTAGTGACATGCTTGCGGCAGGTTTTGTACATTAGAGGAACTGTGTTCCTTTTCAATGTACAAAATCTTATTTAATTTAGTTTGATTCCTAGATAATTGGAATTGTATGTTTGATGAGATTTTTACTGATGAAATCAAGTCCACGTTCTACTTGAAAGACGTTGTAGGACGAAAGTGGAGCTATTTCAATATCTGGTTTAGTGGGCGCAGCTGTTGCAATTAGGTAGCGTGGTAGATGTTGCTCATTTTCGGCAATTTCTGGTAATGGAACAATATCTTCAGGACGAGGGCGTTTAATTCTGTTGTTTCTGTTCTTTCCAGTAAGGGAATCCAGTTCCCTAAACCGGTTGTAGTTCGGGGGATGAACCCCGTTCATAATGTAAAGATTCCTTGATTAATTATTTTCATTTATAATTTTTATACATCTTTATGTTTCATATGCGTTTTTCATTTTGTATGCGTTTTTCTTTTATTATTAGTAAATATTTTTGTATATATGTACTTTTTAGACAAATTAAATTACCTTTTTTATATATATTTTTTTTTATTCTGTAACATACCATAATTTTTGCTTACTAAGTGTTTTTTGTTTTAGACGTTCCGAGTGGCTTAGAATATTAGGTGTTCAAACTTCGGTTAAAAATATATTTGCATGCAGTCGGCATTTTTCAAAAAACCACATTTTTGGGAGCAAAACTTCAAATTTTGCTGTCCCAAAATACGAAAAAAATGAAAGTGCTGAACTAAATGCATATTGCGAAAGTTGTAATGAAATACCTAAGCCTAAGATCGTACGCTTCCAGTCTTCAAATATTTTTATTTTTAATTAGTGAAATCTGGAAGTAGATCGACGAAATTATGTTTATTAAAATAAAGGTATATTAAAATCTTCTTTTTTATATTTTTACACAGATTGTAGCGATGCATTGCTAATTGCCCTGAGATGGAAATCAATAATTGCTGGAATTATTTTAAAACTGCTGAAATAAAACATAAAATTTTGCTTATTATAAATTGTTTCTTTTTTTTATTAAATATTAAATAAAAATGAATTGTATTTCGTTTATCTTTTATTTTGTAATTTAATTTCAAAATTTTCTTTTAATTAAAAATTTTCATTGCATTGATTAAAGTAGAGATTTTTTAATAAATATTATGTTTTTTTAATGTTTTTTTTTTTTTTTTTTGCATAATTTTGTAATTAAAACTATAAAATACTTAAAAGTAGACATAAGCTTTATTTTAGTAAGAGATAAGTTAAAGTGATAAATTTTGTTAATTCTTGTGTTAAAATAGATTTTTTGTAACCAGCTGATTAGCAATATGTTTCATTTACATTAATGATTTAGTTTTTTTTTTGTTAATAAAAACATTTTGACAAATTTTTTTACTTAAATCTGCATTAAGCATTTAAAATTTAATTTAATTTTATGTATAATTAAAATTTAAATAAAAAAAACTGCCAAGTCCTTAAAGTTATTCAACTTTTTTTATTCCAAATTAACAAAATAGAAATGTATTTATATAATTATTTCCCCAAACTTGCCTCTTTCAGTGCTTATAAAACGTCCTTCAAAAAATCTCTTAAGTCTTCTTATTATGTGATACAAGCATTCGCTTTGAAAATAACCATTTATAGCTGATAAATGTCCCAGTGTTTCGCATAAATCATCAACTAGTTTTCCATCTACTGGGGAAGCAAAATATTGTGAAGTTTGATAATTATTATCAGCCTCGCCATTACCAAAACTGCATCCGTTTATTTCCTCTTCATCGATATCAGGTTGTAACTTGTAAATTTTGTCGTTGTCATTACTTGTTTCAATATGATTTTCAGTCGAGTCTGCTTGATCCATAAACTTTGATTCTAAATTATCAATTTCCATTTTCAAACGATTTTGGGCAGATAAATCGTCAGGTTTTTCGTCCGAGCTTGCAGATGTTTGAACTTTGATACTTTCGTATGGTGCCAATAGCATTTTTAAACAAGAACATTTATAAACAAGAACTAATTTAAGTACTTCTACTTGCTCTCACCATAAATAAATGCAGGAACATATTTTTTTATATTTTCTAGGTGTTCTTCTCCAATTGGCCATGAACATTTGAAGTCGGCACCATGTGGAATATTAAAAGTAACATCTTTTTGATATTCATCTCGAAGCTCAATGATTTTGTTAGAATGAAAGAAATAGCTGTCATCGTAATCAATACGATCCCAATCACTATCCATGGCACCTAAACATGGTGGAACGTCTGAATCACGTAAAACTTCATTTACCAAGTCGTATGTAATTGAGCCTCCAGAATGACGAGCATAAGTTTTTATATTCTAAGCAAAATAAAACTCTTTTAAAGTATTTTAGTTTCTTAATTTGACCAATAATGTTCCTTTACATTGATCAGCTCCCACAGTCTATATGAAGCATCTTCAGATAAACGCGCACAAACATCGCCCGACAATTCAACGTCACTCTGATCATGCTGTTCCCACATAATTTTGATAGATCTTGGTTCCAATCCTTCATAACTTTTGTGATTGCTATAGAAAAAAACAAAAATAAAAAATTAAAAATAACATAAGTACAGCTGTTTTGCCCATCTCACTCTTGGATTTGTATTCCATTCATATCTTGCCACAGAACCTCCTGATTGCATAGCAGATTCAAACATATTTCCTGTCCCTCCCATTCCACCACCAGGCATTAATGAAGAAGTGGGCGTGGTTGGTGTTACTGAGTTAAATTGATTTGTTTGATTTCCCGATTGCTGTGTATTTATTTGTGTACTTGCTGTTGAATTGGTCAAATTGCCGGTTGCATTTTTAGTGGAATTACCACTGCTGCTGTTTTCTAGTTTACTTGATTTTGCTCTAGATTTTGTTGACTTTTTAGTGGATTTCGTTTGTGTCGTCTTCGGTGTATCTTCGTTTCGTTGCGTTGCGGAATTTTTCATAATTTACTTTATTGTCACAAAACAAATAAAATAATAAACAAAAAACAAGGAGAGTTTTATTCTAAAAGTGCAGTTAAAACAGTTTGAAAACATTATTTTTTAATTGTTCTTAAACACTTTAACATTATAAAACATTTTATAATAATTTTTATAAATTTCTTCCACTAATATTTATAATTTTTTTAATTTATCTTAAAAAACTAAATTTTTACCACAACTTTGTTATACATTTTTTGTTTGATTAAATAAAAACATATGTTTGCAATAGGTATGTGTAGCGGTTTCTTTCAACTCATTGCTTTCAGCGTTTTTGAATATTTTTTTATTCACTTAAGCGAAAGCTGGAAGAAAATATGATAACACGCTTTTTTAAACGTCACTAGTGAGTAATCTGGTTATTCATCTGTGCCTGCAATAATAATAATTTTAAGTTTACACGTAAAATAATTCCCTCAGCGATAGAATTTGACGTTCTTATATAATGTTATCCCTAATGTATAGGGTATATGTTATTGTGAACATAAAACGTCAAATTCGGTTTTCATGTATGGTTTGATGTAAAAGCCGGGGCACATAAAATCCGTCATACGTTAAAAATTTATAAATTCAAGTGAAAAGTCAGTTAAAATACATGTTTTCTTATGAGCGTTGTCACAATCAATACGTATCCGTCAACGCAAAGTACGAAAGTTGGTCAACCTTTAACTTTTGACGTATGTTAAATATTTTGACAACTATCAACTGCTTCTTCTTCTCTGTTTTCTTTTAACTCTTGCTGTGTTTTAATTGTGTTTTGTAATTTTAATGAAACAATTTTGGTGGCAAACAATAAAATACAAATTTAATTAAATTAGCAAGTGAATAATATGCAAATTAAATTTTAAAGTGAATAGAAATAGAGAGCAAACTTTATTTAACATCCGTCAGCAAAGTATTCATTGTGCCAACCACATCCGTCGTTACTTTGACTGTATTTAAATTTGTCAAAGTACAACGTATGACGGATTCTATGGGCCCCGGCCTTAAATGTAAAAGGGCGAAAACAAAATCTAGTGATTAATTATACCAAATTTGTTGTTTTTTAAGATTTTCCGTCGTAAGCCAAGGATTGGAGCGTAGAGGAAGTTTTAAAAATAATAGTCGGATTTAAAAAAAATCGATATCTTTACATCCTTCGCATTTGATTATTTTAAAGTTACGAATTAACATAACGCCCCGTCTAGATTAGCAACAAATATGTTAACATATATTGCAGCAAATGTCAAAATTATGTTATCTCTAAGAGTAGACATCACTTTTTGTACATATTTATTGATAGCAATATATGTGGCAATAATTGTCAGCCAATTTTCGTTGACAATTATTGCGAACATAAAACGTCAAATTCAGTGTCATTCGTGTTTTGATTTACATGTAAAAGCGCGAACATAAAATTAAGTGATTAATTATACCAAATTTTTGGTGTTTTAAGATTTTCTATCGTAAAACAAGGATTAGAGTATAGAGGAAGTTTTTAAAATAACAGTAATATAGTGATAAGAATTCTAAGCAAATATGTTTTCTTTACAATGATGCTCTTTGCTTATAACCTTTGCACTTGATTATTTTGAAATTATGAGTTAACATAAATACGTGTTCCCATACCCAAAGCAGTAAGCAATTTTGACACATTACTCTGCCGACGTTATTGCCTTATTGCTAACAAATTTATTTCTAAACTAGACGGGGGGTAAATACGTGTTCTCATACCCAAAGCAATAAGCAATTTTGTCATATCTGCAGACGTTTTTGCCTTATTGCTAAGACTATGTCCACACGAGACGAATTTTCATCGTAATGCCTAATAAAACGCCATTAGAACAACTGTCAAATTTTTATTAATATCAGTTCAAAGGGGTAGACGTTGATGATTTGAAATTGTGATAAAAAATTCTTTATTGGTAAATGTGAAGGCAACATGTCCAAATAATTCTGTCTAAACGTTATTTCTTAAACTTTCGGTTGGTTTTCATAATAATAATATAATAACAAAATGCCTTAACCATAATAATTTAATTAAGCACTAGGTCAGGTTTAAAATAATAAAAATATTGTTTTTCATTTATTTTTTCAATATTTCGCCACACCGTTGGGTGGCATCTTCAGGAAACAGGAAACAAATTTATTAAAATTAGGTTATTTCAAATACAAATTATTAATTCATATGAAAAAATTTGTCAAACGAACTCAAAAAATTTTTTCAAAAAACAAAAAAAAAAACAAAAAAAAAAATTTTTTTTGAGTTCGTTTGACAAATTTTTTCATATGAATTAATAATTTGTATTTGAAATAACCTAATTTTAATAAATTTGTTTCCTGTTTCCTGAAGATGCCACCCAACGGTGTGGCGAAATATTGAAAAAATAAATAAAAAACAAAATTTTTATTATTTTAAACCTAACCTAGTGCTCAATTAAAAAGAAAAGAATAAAGAAAAGAATAAAGGTCAAAAAACATTTAAATATAATAATTTAAGATTTAAAAAATATTGTACGTCAAAAATAAAATTACATATAAAATGACTTTTCATATCATGATGAATTTATTAGTCTATGAGCTCTGATGATTATATCATACCGATGATATAATTCTAATGAATAAAGTCTACACAGGATGAATTTTCATCATGATATAAATTTGACTTTTATCAAGAAATAAATTTATTAGGTGTGGACTCCGTGTAAAGGCCTCATTAGTCTTTAATTTCTGTTGCAGTTCTGCTTTTTAAATTATTGTAATTCAGTTTTCTATAACAACATTGTCGTCTTCATATGAGAATAATTTATGTTTACTCTCATTTTACCGAACCCAAAAAGAACGAAAACGGAGCTATTAGCTGTTTATAATAAACAACGAAAAAACAATACACAACATAACAAAAAAAAAAACATAACAAAAATTACAATTACAATAACAAAAATACATTTGCTTAGAATATTGAACTCACACTACCAAACAC
This sequence comes from Cistogaster globosa, assembly GCA_937654795.1. Lineage (NCBI taxonomy): Eukaryota > Metazoa > Arthropoda > Insecta > Diptera > Tachinidae > Cistogaster > Cistogaster globosa. The sequence goes on from OW569404.1 coordinate 61,332,140, forward strand.
GGTGAATTAATTTTTCTAATAATTTTTTACCAATAATTTTAATATGTATATATTTTTTATATATGGAGTTTGACAGTGGTGTATGGTAGCAAAACATACTGAAGTCGCTTACTCTTCTACCTGGTAATTAACAGCCCAGATGACTTTGTGATATTTTCTTCTTCGTATGTCAAAAGTTATATTCTCCTATTGTATTTCTTTTTTTTGACAGCCGAAGACAGTTTTTTCCCTTTCTCAGGCTTGTATTCATTTTCGCCGTGAGGTAAGTCACCATATATCAAGGCGAATCAATTACCAGTGGCAGCTTAGGCGAATTTAGTATTTTTTGCTGGTATTCACGACTGTCAACCTCCATGCAAGGCAAATTGAATACTAGGTAACCGCATCAGTACAAAAACAAAAAACATGTGTATTTTGTTTGTGTAAATTTACGTGTACTATAAGAAAACAGAGAATATAAAAAAACAGAGATGAAAATTAAATTTGCTGAACAAATTCTACTTCATTTTATTTTTCCTCTGGTGTCTTTCGGCATATTGAACAAAGTTCTACTCCCGCACTTCTTATTTTCCTAGCCACTCAAATATTTTTAATAAATGTACATGCATACACACATACATTTATTTTGATGATAACTAAAATAAACAATTTTTTAAAATGTTTCTCAAAGAAACATTTTCTTTTCAATAAATGTTGTTATTTGTTTGCAATTGGGCACACACATACATACTTTTGTTACTTATCACACAACAGTTTATTTGCACATTCACTATTAAAAAAAATGAATTATTTAAAAAATTTTACCCGATTTTAAAATTGAACATTTTTTCGTGTTTTTAAATGGCGCGTGAACAAAATGTAAACAATTTTTGACTTTGTTTAGGAGAAACTTTTAAAGCGAATTCAATCACCCGGGCTACCAATTTAACCTAGTATTCAATTTTCCTTGCTTCCATGTATAAAAACCAATGCAAATCAATTACTAGGTGGCAGCGTAGGCGAATTAAGAATTTTTTGAACACCGCTGTCAACTCCATATATAAAAAATATGAGTAAATTTTTTATATATGGAGTTTGACAGTCGTGTATACCAGAAAAAAATACTGAATTCGCCTACGCTACCACCTAGTAATTGATTCGCCTTGCCATATATTATATTTTACAGAAACTAATCGGCATAGATTATATCTGTGCTAATCGGCTTAATCGTCACGGAACGGCGAGTAAAGGCTAATTCTGCCTTAACTTAAGTATTTCTAATATAGACGGAGGGATATGTACTGATAATCTTATTCAAAATGGCAACTATAGTGGCAACAAACTAAATTAGGGGTTGATGTTTTTATACATTCTTTGTAAGGAACAGGATATAAGGATGTAATTAGCCCTACAAGAAGAGTGACCAAGGCGAATTAATTTACCAGGTGGCAGCGTAGGCGAATTCAGTATTTTTTGCTGGTGTACACGACTGTCAAACTCCATACATAAAAAATGTACACATATTTTTTATATATGGAGTTTGACAGTCGTGTACACCAGCAAAAAATACTGAATTCGCCTACGCTGCCACCTGATAATCGATTCGCCTTGACAGTGACCATAATTTGATACTTAAGCACTAAACACATAGACGACAGCAGGCAGCAGACAGCAAACTGTCAAAAATAAAATACATGTGTTTATATGAAAACGATTATTTTGACGACTTCACAGCAGCACGACTTCACGACAGCATTTGCTGCTGCTGCCAACTTAGGCTATTTTCTATTTTGACGGCCAGCAATAAACAAACATAGTGTTGCCATTATACATGTAAATTGGAAAAATATGAATAAAAACTTTTTTTTTTAATATTAAACATAAAAGAACATTACAAAAATACAAGAAGGAAATAAATTTAAGTGTTTTTATAGTTTTTCGTGATATTAATACATTTTTTTTTCAAAAACTTTATTTTTGTTCATTATAAAATATATATGCGGCATCCCTGAAATTTTAATTGCTTAAATACACAGCTGTAGTTGCTGTCTACAAAATAATTATGAAGCTGACTTCAAAGCAGCATTTGAAGTTGGCAGCATTTGAAGCCGTGAAGTTGTGAAGTCTGCTGTCGTCTATTTGTTTAGAGCTATACGTTTGATCCAAGGCGAATAAATTACCAGGTGGCAGCGTAGGCGAATTCAGTATTTTTTGCTGGTATACACGACTGTCAAACTCCATATATAAAAAATATACACAAATTTTTTTTTATATGGAGTTTGACAGTGGTGTACGCCAGCAAAAAATACTGAATTCGCCTACGCTGCCACCTGGTAATTTATTCGCCTTGGTTTGATCTCTGTAGCGAACAGCGTTACCAGTGATTTTTTTTAACAAAAAATATAATGTAAATTTTTCTTGATTTTTGAAACAGATTTAATTACAATACTTTTTATAAGCTACATTTTGAACTTCGCTAATCAAGTTTGAGTAAAAACTTAGATTTTATTTAAATAAAAAATTATTTAATTTTAATACGAAAAGTCGTACGACGGCAACGCTGTTTCAGTATAAAATTATTGCATATGGGTTAGTAGACAATTGTGTATGTATAAGTTTCGCTCACTCATTTCTTGCTAGGAATTACATCGAAGTATATGAATAACAAGAGTGCTGTGTTAATGGAATTGAAAAGTAAAAGTTATCTTTTTGTACAATATTTATATATGTTAATGTTTTTCAAAACATTTTCGAAAGCGACGCAAGACAAATATTTTTTTAATAAAACTGGGTTAGCTGTTAACGATAAATAAAGCCAATATAATATATATGTATATACTGTGAGCGTCAAATAAAGATTACAAAAACATTTTCTTTAAATTAGTTTTTATTTCAGTCTTTAAAAATACTATTTTATTTAACATTTTATGTTTTTTTTTAATTGTTATTCAGTTCTATACTTCAACTTAAAAAAACGACAAAGAAAATTTACAACAACAAAAGTTATAAAACAAAAACAAAATCTATTCCATATTTTACGGGTCAAAATAAAGTGTACATCTTATTTTGTAGCAATTTAGCGAAGTAGAACCGCATAAAATACCGTTATGTTTTGTTGTTTATTTACTTTCTTGCATTCTTTTAAACCACTATTATTGTTTTATAGTAGACAGACGCAATCTTCGATCTATAACTTCTTTGCAGAAAGAAATTTGTTATTTTATTAAAAATGGGTAGACAAACATCCACAGATGTCAGGGAACTTGTGATAAAACTTCCAAAATACGGTAAAACTTTTCCTGAAATCGGGTCTATTATAAATAGAAGCCATGATACAGTAAAGAAAATAGTTGATAAGAACGAAAAATTCGGCAAAGTAGAAAATCGTCCAGGTGCAAGCCGACCAAGAGCTTTACGTGAATCTGAAATAAGGTCTATTGTGCGTGATGTAAAGAACAATTCATTTAAAAGTGCGTTTAAAATATCGGAGGAAGTTTCAGCACTAAAAAATACAAGCGTAAGCGCCAGCATATACTAATATCGTTAGTAAATCAGAAAAACGATATTGAGTATGCAAAAAAAGTACGAAACTAAAGATGGTACAAAAAATACAGAGTATGCTGAGCAAAACCTAATATCTACGGTTAAGCATGGAGGAGGTTCGGTGATGGTGTGCGGATGCATGGCGGCAAGTGGAGTGGGAAGCTTGGTTTTTATTGAAGATACCATGAATAAAACAGACTACCTAAACATTTTGAAAATCAATTTGCCATGAAGTGTAGAGAAATTGGGCTTAAAGGGACCTTGGATCTTTCAACAAGACAATGATCCCAAACATATGGCAAAGATAGTAAAAGAATGGCTCCTTTATCACACTCCTAAAACATTAGATCATCCTCCCCAATCACCGGACCTTAACCCGATTGAGCATTTTTGGGAGCATCTCGACCGGCAAATACGAAAGAAGACAATTACTAACAAGAATACGCTTAAATCCATTATAATAGAGGAGTGGCAGAAAATTTCATTAAAGCTAAAGGAAAAGCAACCAAATACTAAATCATACTAATTTTTATAATGAATTATATTTGTACACTTTTTTTTGACGCGTAAACTATGGAATAGATTTTGTTTTTGTTTTAGAACTGAATAACAATTAAAAAAAACATAAAAAGTTAAATAAAATAGTATTTTTAAAGACTGAAATAAAAACTAATTTAAAGAAATTGTTTATGTACAGTTTATTTTGACGCTCACAGTACATTAATTATTAGCTATAATGAAAAACCATGTACTTCATTAAAAGATTGCTTGAACTCTTTTTGCAGCGAAATAAGTGTACATGTAGACACTTGTCATGTTTTAATAAAAACACTAATTTAACTTTTTGTCTAGATGCATGGTGTTTCATTTCATGTATATATATATATATATATATATATATATATATATATATATATATATATGTAACAGCAATTATTTTATTAAGGGCAAACATGGAAATTTTAAATAAGAACTTAATCGATGAGGTAATCTTTGTAAGATTTTTTCTGTCACATCGAAATGAAATAAAAATAATTTCTGTTTTGTAGATTCCAAGTGGCATATGCCAAGTATACAATGGTTCAACATGCACAAAGTATTTATCTAAAAATTACGTGTTTGTTCCTCCTCATATGTCATTAAACGCATTAGAAGATCGTATAAAGGCAGCTTATGGCGTTATTAAGGAATCAAAGTAGCTTATTATGATCAGCATGATATAACTGTGATTTAATTATGCTACTTTTATTGCATTTTTTTAGAGACATGAATCCAAATTGCCGTATTTATGCTCTTCCTAGCTTATGTTACAGTGCACTTCCATTATGTCGGACGCCAGAGCGTACAAATTTGTTGTATTTTGCTAACAAAGCTGCTCATAAAGAACACAATTTGAGAAAAAATTTAACTAAAACAGTTAAGGGAATTGAAAATTATAACACAAACTACCGTCTGTTTAAACGGTTTTTAGAAAATAATGTAAAAGAACAAAAATTAGTCCTGAAGCGTAAATCGTCAATTACATACGAAGATGTGTTTTCGGGTGAAATTAATAGCCAGTACCCCCCAACACGAGAATCTGAAAATTTACGTCGAATTTGTCGAGATGAATGCGAATTGCTCGAAAATGAACTTTGTCAAAAAGAATATGCTATTGCGAAGAGACATCCAGTGATTGGACAGAAGTTACCGCTCGAAGAATGTTCACATTTGCCGCGTGATAGTGATTGTTCAACAATAGGTATAGCCATAGATGTTGATCCAAAACAAACTTGTTACTGGGAAGACGGTTCTGGCTACAGAGGAACTCTCGCTATTTCTATCTCTGGAAAGAAGTGTTTACGGTGGTCGTGGCTTATGAAAGAGATATCTGATTTCCCAGAATTAGCAGGACAAAACTATTGCAGGTAATAAGCACAATATACATATGTATTTCAACTATGAAAGAACTTTTATTAAGGAATGAGCAATTTTATGCCATTTTTTCATAAATTCAAATTAAAGCTTAATATTCAAATATTATTATGTACACACACAAAATAATATCGGAAATATCAAAACTTCACCTGTAAAACAACACTATCAAAGATGAACATTTAAAAAGTCAACCTTTTTTATTTATTGAATCTTCAAACGATTGATATTTAAAGTATCGGTCATGTGTGTTAAACACATATTAATTAAACAAATAACGTACTAGTTTATATGCACGCTAATTGCAAACAAAAATTATTTTTAATTATTTAACTCTTGTTTATAAGGCAAGCAATTTTAAATTAAACTGGTGACAGTTTTATTGAAAACATGTATGTATGCTTACAAGGTCCAATATTTTTGTTTGCGAATAAGTTGTGCGTATATAACCATATCAATATAGGAGCTCAACACATTTTTTTTAACTTTAATTAACTCACATACTACAAAATTCTCTTAAACCTTTTATAATGTTTACAGAAACCCAGGAAGTATGGAAGATAGACCTTGGTGCTTCGTAGGTGATAAATTTTTTGAAAAAATCATAGAGCCTTGTAATTTAGAAAAATGTTCGGACAGCATTTGGGTCTACATTTTTATTGCAATCGGAGCGCTATTAAGTTTATTTTTAGCGTGTATAATTATATATGTCTTTAAGCGAAGGCATCATGGAATGACAAATATTCAAAACGTAAATTTATTAGAAAATTATAGGTAGTTACAGAAATTCCGTAAAATTATATTTTCTAGATAAGTGTACCAAACGCCAGTAAAAATATATATGGAAATTCTCACGTTAATTCATCCATTGAAATGTCACATATTGATATGAATGCAATGGAAGTATCTACATCATTTGCTCAAAATATTGAACGAAGTTCACAACTAAAAGTACCTAATTATACCCTTGAAGATGTAGAGTTTGTTGAAGAACTTGGAGAAGGAGCCTTTGGTACATAAACTGATATTAATTGGATTAAAAATTATTTTTATAAAAAACATTTTTAGGTAAAGTATACAAAGGTCAACTTACCCTGGCAGTAGGAGAAAAAACATTTGTTGCAGTGAAGGCTTTAAAGGAAAATGCATCATTCAAAACTCAGCAAGACTTTAAACGAGAAATAGAATTAATTTCTGATCTTAAGCACGATAACATAGTCTGCATACTTGGTGTAGTATTAAACAAAGAGCCATTTTGTATGCTTTTTGAATATATGTCAAATGGAGATTTACATGAATTTCTCATTGCCAATTCACCAAATGAAAATAAATCACTAAGTCAGTTACAGTTTCTTCAGATTGCACTACAAATAAGTGAAGGCATGGAGTATCTATCTGGTCATCATTATGTTCACCGAGATCTAGCCGCAAGAAATTGTTTAGTTGGGGAACAGTTAATGGTGAAAATATCAGATTTTGGCTTGTCAAGGGATATTTATAGTTCCGATTATTATAGGTATAACTTTTCCGCTTTAATCAGGCTTAGCAAAGTATATACGTATATGATAGAGAATTAAAAATTAAAAAAAAAATCAAATGGCGCTCGCTTATATTTTCTGTGTTATGGATTTTTAAACTTTTCAGACGATTGTGCACTATTTTTTTATATCAGAAGAATATGAGTATCATAAACAAGCTTTTGAAGATGTCTTTCGAGGTTGTGTTTTTTTATGTTTATCCCATTAGGTACCGACGAGGGAAATTTTTAGTAAGCGAAGCCGGTGTTGGTATAACCATGCGTTCGTTAGCGCAATTACATTTAAAACCAAAAAATTTTCAAAAATTGTGGTTGTCTTAAATGTAATTACACTAACGAACGAACGATTGCTACATCGTGAAACTGGCAGTTAAAGTATGCAGTTTTATTTAGTTTCATAAATAACAAAACACAATAACAAAAAAAATTAACTTCACTAAAAACATAAGGGTAAGTCTCACAATAACTAAAAAATTCAGCAGACAAAGGTTTAAATACATTTTGCAAAACAAAGAACTCTCCTTTCTTAAAAACAAAGTACAGTTATATTTTATTTTTCGATGAAATTCTTTTATTACAAGCCAGTACTTGTTGCTAGTAGCATTCTTGCCTTATTATTAGTAGAAATTGAGCCCAACATCAAATATTTAATAATAGGTCTGTTCATTTACTAAAAATTGTTACGAGTTTGTGACAATGTAAAGTGTTCATTAACCTACAAAATTTGCAACAAGAGAGTGTAAACAGAGAGTAAAAAAATGAGATACAAAAAATATCTTGCAAATTCTTACTGGTAAAATTTTTACTTGAAAGAATTAGCCAAACAGCTGTTTCTTACTTTTATTTACAAAATTATTTATTTTAAAAATGCTTAACAAAAGAAATTTTTGTAATATTTAAGAAAATGCAAGCATTTGAAAATTAAAAGAATATAAAAATAATATTATTTTGTAATATATCTTTAATTTAGCCATGGAAGTACAAATCAGAGTAGTGTAAAACAACAGAAATTAGGTTTTGAATCTTCGAACTTTACAGGTGCAGAATTAAGAGTAAACAAGCCAGTAATGAAACAGTCAATGCAATGTACTTTTTTCGGTGCAATTTAAAGAAGAGTTGTACAATTATAATATAATTACAAATAAGTTATAAACATGCTAAAACTATTTTTATTATAAATATTTTGACATCTAAATTACAATAAGAATGTTTATTAGAACTAACTGTAGCAAAAAAAATTCTATACATCATGAGCTTAAACATCATTTGAAAATTACTAAATATTTAATAGAATATTTAAAACATTTTACATATTTTTGCTATTTAGTTACTTGGAGTATTATTTTCAATTTTTTTCGTGTGGATACCAGTTTACTGGCTATAAGTGGTCTTTGTTTTATACATTTGCTTTAAAAATAGTACTATTTAGTGCGCATACCGTACAGTTGTTAAGTCTTACATATCATTCCCGAAGCCACAACAATTTTCTTTGTTAATTTTTGCTAGTAAAGCGTTCATTTACTTTTTTTATTTGGGAGAATTTTGAAAATTTCTGTTTTACTCTCTTGTTTCTAGTTTTTGATAGTAAAGTTACTGTACAGAACTAATAACACATTTTAATGAAGGAAAAATCCTATAGAGAAATGGGAAAATTATTAAATTTGCCATTTTCTAGTGTTCAAAATATAATTAGAAAATATAAAGAAAATGGTTCAGTTGCAAATATGCCCAGAAGCGATCGTCCGAAAAAACTAACCAATCGTGATGTTATCCACATCGTAAGAGACGTGAAGAAAAATTTAAGAATAAGCACCCCAAAACTTGCAGATGAGATCGTTAATACCTATAACAAATATGTTCACCCAAGACCTGTTCAAAGAGCATTGTAAAAAAATGGATACGAAAGCCGAGTTCCCCGAAAAAAAACACTGATAAGTGAAAAAAACAGAAAACTAAGACTGGAGTTTGCACATAAGTATAAAAACAAAGACGCTGAGTTTATATTAACAGACGAGTGCCAATTTTATTTTGCGATGGACGTGCTCTTCAGAGCAAAATTTGGTTCCAACAGTAAAACATGGAGTTGGCAATGTAATGGTTTATGGAGCTATTGGAGCAGTAAGGGTTGGGTATTTGGAGTTTATTGATGGCATAATGAACCAACATACACACAAGAGTATATTGGAAAGAAATTAGCAAGCATCCATCGAACTTGGACCTCATTGAATCTTCCAACAGGATAACGATCCAAAGCACACTGCACTTTCTGTGAAAGAGTGGTTGCTGTATTATGCTCCGAGACAGCTCCATAGACCACCCAGTCACCAGATTTAAGCCCAATTGAACACGTATGGGACTTAGTGAAGCGCAAATTACCATCAACTTCAGTAACAAGCAAAGATTCGCTTAAAGAAGCTCTTAAAAAAATATGGTTAGAAATATCGCCTTCTGAAGCAGAAAGCTTGGTACCTTCTATGCAACGCCGCTTGCAGGCAGTTAGTGATAGCCATGGCGGTCCAACAAAGTATTGAAATGTTTTTCTTTTTTAATTTATTTAAAAAAATGTACTTGCATTTAGAGATGTATTTAAACTTTTGTCCAGTGCATATTATCGTATTTTTAAGGAATTCAGTTATGTTTTTAATGAAGTCTATATATTTTTTGATATTTATGAAACTAAATAAAACTAAATATTTTAAGTTTTTCTTGAAACGTTTAGTTTTCTCTAAACATACAATTTTTGGGGTGTTTTAAACTTTATTACTGACTGTAGATATACAAAGTAATGTACTTTATAGAGTACATCTAACAAAAGTCCTCCGGTTCTTAACGAGTTAAGCCATTTAAAAATTTTAGATTTCCTGAAAAATATCTTCAAAAGCTTTTAAATGATACCCTTATTGACCAGATGTCTTCCAAAATATAGTGCATAATCGCTATCTTCTAAGAAAGTTTCAGAAGCCCATAAATCAGAAATGTATTTTCTAATTCTCTATCTCCCCATATATTTGTTTTTTTTTAATGAGAGTTATGTGGCGTTCACACTTATGTGTTTAATCAAGTTTTAAGTGTTTAAGTGCAAAACAAATTGTCTTTGATTTAAAATCATAGCAAAACAGTTCAAATTCAGGGTTCAGATATACTCCTAAAGTGTGTTCAGTTGTCTCTTGTATTTTGGCGTTTCACTGAACAGGATTTTTAATGGTAGCAAATCAAAAAATAGGTGTCGTGTCAAAAAGCGTAAACAAAGTAAATACATACAAACGTATTTTTAAAGACATTTACAATTAGAAAGGTGAATTTCATAATTTTATTTTTGCTTAATTTAAAATGATTTAAATATTTTGGGCTTAATAATTTCAAGCTGTTTTGAAAAATTCTAGCAAACGTGCACAAAATGGGTGTATTCTTTTCTATGCGGAGAAGAATACAAACTTTTTTTTAGCAAATTAATATTGTCGTTCGAAATTGCATTTTTTATTTTCGCAAACATCTCAAATTGTTGCAAATTACGTGAAATGTTTGTCGATTTACCCGAAAACAGTTTTTAATCCCTTCATTTAGCATTTGGCAATCGAATTCCCAAAATGAGTTTGTGCGGTCCTAAGAATAACAACATTAATTTTTGTGATAAAGATAACACCAATTTCAATTGCTCTATTTTCTAATCCATTACAGTTTTATTTAAGGCACGACGTCAAAAATTATAAACCTTTTTTGTTCTTACTTAAATAACTCTTTAATATTTATCACTTCGTTATTTATACAATATCCCAATTAAGGCTTTTATCACATTTCTGTTTACACAGCTAACCAAATGCCAAACTAAAAGACTATAATTACAGTGTGAACGCTTGTGTTTAATTTATTAAACATCTCGCTTAAACACGTTGTAAACACATAAGTGTGAACGGCATATTAATTCAATAAACTATATTTGTTTCAAATTTTCTAAAATTAAATTGATTTAAGGGTACAATCAAAATCATTATTGCCTGTTCGTTGGATGCCGTCCGAATCCATTTTATACGGAAAATTTACAACGGAAAGTGATGTTTGGTCTTATGGTGTTGTTCTGTGGGAAATTTATAGTTATGGAATGCAGGTAAGCGAAACTAAGTTCGCCGGATGAATATGTTGTAATATTTAATAAACATAATTTATTTCAAGCCATACTTTGGTCACAGTAATCAAGAGGTTATTAATCTTATAAGGTCAAGACAGCTCTTACCTTGTCCAGAATCCTGTCCAACAGCAGTATACACATTGATGATAGAGTGCTGGCATGAGCAGTCCGTAAGAAGGCCATCGTTTGCAGAAATTTCTCATCGCTTAAAAACCTGGCATAGCGGTCAACAAAAATTATCACACTCGTAATTAATCTTGCTCTTCACCCCACAATTCTCAATGTTAATACATAAATATAGCAAATAAGTAATAAAAAAAATAAGTAATTCTCATGGAAAATTTGGAATATGAAATAACACTAGCCTTAAAAATTCTTAATATTAGCAATTAGTGTAAGCATAGCTTAAATTTTTGGGGCGGTTGTAAACTTGCTTTGTGTACGTTCGCTTTATACGTTTTGTTGTTTGTGTATTATTTAAAATAACACAAACAATGATTAAGTTAAAGCCGAAATATGAAAATTCCGATGTCATTAAAAAATTCAACGTGAAAGGACGCGATGAAACTTGTAAACCTAGACTTACAGACATACCTTAATTAGCGCGAAAAGCGCACCGCTACCTAGCATATAGCTTTTACCACAATTTACTTTGGCATTTGCGCTGAAAAGTCATACCTTAAGAGCGACAACCTTGCGTCTTGCGATAAGAAAGCAATTTGGTAATCTATCGCTTTCGGATAACATTTCGCTTTTTTGTAAGTGGCAACACTCACTAAAAAGTATTTAATAAACATTTTAAAAAGGTAAGTAAGCTTGTGTGTGCTTTTAATCAAAAATAAAAGTGATGGATTTCGTACGTATAACAAAGAGAAACGTAAGAGACAGATCCGATATACTCTCTTTGAATGACTGGAGGTAAAAATATAGATTATGAATTTTTTTATTTCCGGCTTGTTTAGCATTGGTCAATTCATTTTGTTGCACCCTAAAATCTACTAAAATAAAACTGTCGTTGCTTTGTTTTTAATTTTTTTTATTTCGCTACAAATAATCCACTTTTAAGGTTAAGGTGGTTGGTAGCAGTGCCGAGAACGTGAAAGGCTAGTTAGTGGCTAAATAAGACTAGCTCCGAACAGGGCGCCTTGTTAGAGTTGTTGTGTAAAAAAGAAGAACGCTGTTTGAATTATTTATTTTATTAATTTTATTTATTTATATAACCAGCAGGGTCCCGTAGGAATTTCAGGTTATAACTATTTTTTTCAACTTCCAATTTACAACTCAAATTCTTAACAATTTTTAATCACTATTTATACTAAATTCCTAACGCTAAAAATGCTGATTCTGTTAAAAAATAAATAATTTAAATAAATAAAATGCTGACTTGCCAAAAAAAATCATATTTCATTAGTACATATTTATTATTTATTTTGATTTATATATAAATAAAGCTTAAAAATACGAGGGTGACTCTCAACATCCCTCCCCCCTTATCGGAAACTGCGTCCTTACGTTTGGTGTTACGTTGTGTTGCTGCTGATGGGGTGCTAACGCTCGTATATGAAGGATGCGTCTTTTACTGCTTATTTCAGGTGCGTTGTTTTGTTTTATGTCACCTTTCCGGAAAACTAACTGGATTTGTATAAATTGGTGGGGCTATAGGTGTATATGATTTGTTTTTCTCAACTCGAAAAGCTTCAAAGCATAGCCGTACTTGATTTAAATTCATATCCTTAACTTTGTTTTCTGTTTGTTTTATCAACTCCTGATCTTCTTTAATTGTTAAAAAGTCATGTCCTAAACGTTGAATAATACCCATGTTTTTAAATTCTGCAAAATAGCCAAGACATATGATTTTTTAAATTATTCTTTCTTTGTTTGCTACTTTTACAAACAAAAAAAAATTTCCTCTTGTTTGCTACTTCTAAAACAACATAAAAACTCATTAATATTTTGTACGTTGTTGTTGTAGTTATTTATGAATCATTTTTATTTTAACTTTTCTTTTTTTTTTTTGTAACCAAGCAAGCATTTTAATGCCTATTGAGCATGTTCATATATATTGGATTTTTAAAACAATAATCCAAACATCTGAATCAAGCGTTTTCCAATATATATCTTTATACACCCATATGTGCTTATACATATAAACCCAAATATTCGTGCATACATATAAACATATAACACATATATATATATATATGTATGTATATATATATAAAAACAGTGTTACCTGAGTAGTGTCAGCTTTTCCAGGGTCGATAAAATTATTAAATTAAAGGCATCCGTTTTCACAGTTATTTAAAGTTTTTTCCTTTTTTTATTAATATTAATATAATTTGTTATATCATATATGTGGTCAGAATTGTGAGGGTGTTAGTGTTTTAGTACCAACACGCTTGGGATAAATGGCATTCAATACCAGTTTATTCCCTGTGCACTACTACTATTACCTGGGCTCTATGACCATTAAGAATCAGTAGAGACCCTCTGCACTACAACTACGTAAACCACTACGCCTGGGATAAATGGCATTCAACACCAGTTTATTCCCTGTGCACTACTACTATTGCCTGGGCTCCATGACCATTACGAATCAGTAGAGGCCCTCTGCACTACTGCATTGAGCTGGGTTTGTCTGTTTTTGTGAACGGCTACGGGCAAAGCTATACCGCTTGTGCTGGCTGTCCGCTCACTATGACAGATCAAACCCAACTAAATATGTAGTGGAGCTCGACAACATTAACAATTCACACCAGTGGAGTAGTACACAGACAAATACAACATGGGATATACAAATACGAGTACTATGACGCAAGGTACCTGCGAGAGAGAGAGAGAGAGAGAGAGTGAGCAATAGATAAGACAACTTAGTGGTGAATAGAACTGAGTCGAGCAGTGGTGATAAATGAAGGAGAGATAGAAGGGAAAATGAGAAAGCCTAATTTAGTTAGATGCGTAGTGGTAAAGTAAAGAAAAAAAGTATATTAAAATAAGAGTACAAATATTGACCTACCTACCACTCCTTTGTAGCTAAGTATGCTGAATAAAAAAAATAATAATGATCATAAAAGTAATTGATATTTACGTTAAAATAATCAAAGGGAATGATAATTAAAGTTATAAAATATAACTTTATAAAAGAATTAGAGACAAACTAAAACATTAATAAAATGTATATAAAAAAATGATAATATAATGAAATTTTATTATGTAACGACAAACTTCGTTACATCTCCCTCCTGGTTGAATTTTCTTTTGTACTATTACAGGTGATATAAACTCGGAGACCACATAGGGGCCTTTAAAGCGTGGAGCCAGCTTGGCAGCAAAGTGGTCTATAGCTTTTGATAGTACATGGGTTCTTAGAAACTCTAGATCACCCCATTCTCTTCGCCTTAAATTGTAGTGCGTAGCCTGGTTGCTTGTTGCGGTCTGTAGATGAGTTTTAACTATTTCAAAAACGTCTTTCATATTTTGGGTCTTTTCTTCAAGTGTTTGAACTAGGTTAGTACTTTCACCGCTCGTTTTTTCGTAAACCAAAGAGTTGGGAAGGCGTAACTCCCTTCCTTGAGTCAAATACGCCGGACTATAATTTGTTGAACTCTGTTTAGCGGAATTTACGGCTAGTGTTAATTCTGGTAAATGTTCATCCCATTTGCGGTGATTTAAGTCGGCATATTGGGCAATCATTGTTTTTATGGTTCTATTAATCCTTTCTGTGGGATTCTCATGAGGCGAATAGGGAGCCGTAAAAATTTGTTTCACGCCTATGGATTAAAAATATCTTTGACAATCGCGACTAGTAAATTGTGTCCCATTGTCAGTCAGTAAAACATGGGGAACACTAAAACGTGACAGGATTCTCTCTCTAAATGCCTCAATGAATGTCTTGGAAGTTGCTTGTCGCACAGAAACGGACTCGGACCATTTACTTAATTTATCGTGAAAAACGATTAATGTATTATTTCCATGAATAGAACGTGGCAGTGGGCCTACAAAATCTGAACATATGGTGTGCCATGGCTGATATATTTGGGAGGTATGCATTTTCCCAGCAGGAGCCTGTTGTAATGGCTTAAAACGTTGACATTTCTGACATTGCCTGACATATGAGGTTATGTCTCTAAATATTCCAGGCCAATAGTACAATTTCGTAATCCTTGCCATGGCGTTATTTATGCCCAAATGGCCTGCCGTCGCATCATCATGACATTCTTTTAGGATCCGTTTCCTGTCTGTTTTTGGTACCACCAGTTTCCATGGAACTGGATCTTCTTCGTTATGAGCCGATGTGTCAAATATGTGTCTCCGTAAGTTTTGACTTTCATCGATCTGGTAGTCTCTCAGGATCATTTCTTACGATGTTAATTATCTTTTCATACCAGGGGTCTTGGGAGTTACAACTCTCTTAATAGTGTGAAGAACTGCTGTCTGATTGGTTTGTGTGATCGGGATAAACAATCTGCCACTACGTTTAACTTTCCTTTTCTATACCTGATTTCGTAGTCGTATTGCATCATCTCTAATGCCCAGCGTAAGATTCTACCAGATGGTGACTGGATGGAGTTGAGCCACTTTAACGACTGGTGATCCCTCACAATCACAAAATGATAACCCTCGAGATAATGCCTCATCTTGCGTATTCCCCAGATAATAGCCAAACATTCCTTTTCTTAGACTGTATAGTTGCGTTCAGGGGAGATAAGGGTACGGCTAGCATATGAAATTACTTTTTCACAGTCATCGAATTCCTGAGTCAGTACAACACCTAGGCCAACGTCACTAGCATCTGTTTGTAACACAAAAGATTGGTTAAAATCAGGGCAAGTTAATGCTGGGGCCTCTATTAGTTTCTGTTTAATTTGCTCAAAAGCCACCTGCTCTAGATGTCCCCACTTCCATTTTTTACTTTTCTTTAATAGGCTGTTCAAAGGGCTGGTCAAGGTTGAAAAATTAGGTACAAAACGCCTATACCAGGCTGCAGTGTTAAGGAATGATCGTAGCTTTCTAAGCGTAGTTGGAGGTGGTAGAGCTACAACAGCGTTCACTTTCTCGGGGTCCGTGTGGATACCATTTTCGCTGATTAGATGCCCTAAATATCGAATTTCTCTTTTGACGAAGACGATCAAAAACGATTTTAAAATTTTTCAGTACCTCCAAGAACAACGATGTCATCCAGAAAAGCAAACGCGAAAGAGTCTAATTCTGGACTAATGACAGCATCGAGAGCTCTCTGGAAAGTGGCTGGAGCTGAATGTAAGCTAAAAGGCATAACACGCCACTGAAATAATCCTCTTCCTGGAACCGTGAAGGCAGTGTAAATCTTGCTTCTTTCGGCCATGGGGATTTGCCAGTACCCGTTCTTGAGATCAATAGTGCTGAAAAATTTGCTGTTTCGAAACTTCTCAAGGATGGCGTTTATTTGAGGAATGGGATATGCGTCTCGAATTGAGTTTTCATTTATCTGCCTATAGTCGACACAGAGCCGCCATTTGTTATTTTTCTTTCGGGCTAAAATTATGTATGGACTTTTTGATGGCTCGATTCGGCCGTCAACTAGAAGTTCATCAATTTGTTCATCAATTATCTTTTGCATAGCAGGGTTTCTGGGGTAATAGCGTTGGCGAATTGGGCGTGAATGTTTCATAGTAATCACATGTTCGGTAACGTTAGAATGTTGAGAAATTGAGTCAAAACGTGGCAGCTCTTTTTCAAGAAATTCTGAGATAAGTAGGTCAGATATGGTGTTTAACTTACTATCCTCGGATGGGGTTGCTTGTAGGGTAGTTACTAAAGAAGCGTTGGTGCTCTTAGCGATTTTATGGGTAGTAATATGAAGTTCACAACCTGTCTGTACAATGAAATTCATGCCAATAATTATTGGATCAATGGTTGATTCCAATACTAAAAATTTATGCCAGTATACAACGCTGTTGAAAAAAAACCAAAAGCTAACAGATCCTAAAACTGTGACTACAGTTTTATCTGCTACTTGTATTTTAGGAAAATCCGCGGCTACGATTGGAACACGTAACTCTTGTACCACGGAGGAGTTTATACAGGAATGAGTAGCTCCTGGATCGCTAATTGCTTGAATGTTCTCTTGTTTTATCGTGAGCCATATACGTAAGCGTAAGTCGTCATCAGGGGTAATAATAATAGGGAAAGGCTTGACTTTAAGAGACCTTACTCTCTTTCCCCTGCAGAGTGATTTTCCTTGGAGTTTCCCGAAACCGATCTACAGCAATCTATTGTTTTGGTGCCCTTTTTCCCACAGTCCCAACAGAAAAGAACTTGGGGCCTTGAACATGTGGCTCGATTATGACCAGTTTGCCCACAGCGATAACACACACTATTTTTATGATCGTTAGCAACTACTGTTTGCTCGTGGCGGACGACTCTATTTTGAGAAATTTCTTTGGATCGAATGCTTTCATAATCTTTAGCTAGAACAATCAAATCTTGTAACTTTGAAAACTCTCGTCTCTTTATATAAACTTTATAGTCGGCTCGGCAATTCCTATATATGCGTTCTAACTGTTTTGGATTAGAAAACCTGGACCAGCGCATTAGAGATTGCAGCGCAGTTACATAATTTACAAAATTTTCATTTGCCCGTTGCACGTGAGTCCTTATCTCATCATCAAGAGTTTCAAAAAAACGTACGGGCAAGAAAAATTATTTAAAGTCCTCAAAGAATTCGGAATATGACTTCCAGTTATTCTTATTATTCCGATACCAGGAAGAAGCATCGCCCTTAAAAAGTTCTGGCATATAATTTAACAACGCGTTTTGAGATATAGCATAGCAAGTGGCGAGTTCTTCGATTCTCTCAAGAAAGTACAATGGGTCCTTACCCCCATCATATTTTACACCCCACTTCCTAACTTTATCACAAACCTCAGGGTCACTTAAAATACTATTGCCACTCTCACCTGTGAAGACTACGGGCGACGAACTCCGCGAGGCACCTGTTGTGGGTACTTTTAGTTCTTTTTCTGATGATGGATCGTACTTTTGTCTCAGATTGTTTATTAGAGCCTCTTGATCGGGAGTATGATTACCTTTATCTAAGAAATTCCGCAAACGACTTCTCATCTCCTCCACTGTACCATCGCTGCATAGTCCAAGGCCTTCTAGGCATTCAGTTAAACCTTCTTTCTTTATTAAATTAATAAAAGCGCGACTCATGTTTTTTTTGTTTTTATTTTAGGATATATATTTTCAGATTAAACAATGAATAAATTTCAGTTATTTATTTATTTAGTTTTTTTATGTAAATTTAAAACCGATTGTTTTTTCATAAAATTTTCTTTAAACTCACAGTCCCTGCTCGGGCACCATTTATAACAGAGATACCTGAGTAGTGTCTGCTTTTCCAGGGTCGATAAAATTATTAAATTAAAGGCATCCGTTTTCACAGTTATTTAAAGTTTTTTTCTTTTTTTATTAATATAATTTGTTATACATATATAAAATAGACAAAAAAAAATATTTTTGATTCAGCATTCAGCGCAAGAAAACAAGTGGCGTGGATTATCAGTGTACAGTCGGTAACGTTCGGCGGTTGATCCAGAAGAGACTTCTAGAATTTCAAAACGCCCTTTTATGGTCAGAATTGTGAGGGTGTTAGTGTTTTAGTACCAACACGCTTGGGATAAATGGCATTCAATACCAGTTTATTCCCTGTGCACTACTACTATTACCTGGGCTCTATGACCATTAAGAATCAGTAGAGACCCTCTGCACTACAACTACGTGAACCACTACGCCTGGGATAAATGGCATTCAACACCAGTTTATTCCCTATGCACTACTACTATTGCCCGGGCTCTATGACCATCACGAATCAGTAGAGGCCCTCTGCACTACTACATTGAGCTGGGTTTGTCTGTTTTTGTGAACGGCTACGGGCAAAGCTATACCGCTTGTGCTGATTGTCCGCTCACTATGACAGATCAAACCCAACTAAATATGTAGTGAAGCTCGACAACAAATACAACATGGGATATACAAATACGAGTACTATGACACAAGGTACCTGCGAGAGAGAGAGAGAGAGTGAGCAATAGTTAAGACAACTTAGTGGTGAATAGAACTGAGTCGAGCAGTGGTGATAAATGAAGGAGAGATAGAAGGGAAAATGAGAAAGCCTAATTTAGTTACATGCGTAGTGGTAAAGTAAAGAGAAAAAGTATATTAAAATAAGAGTACAAATATTGACCTACCTACCACTCCTTTGTAGCTAAGTATGCTGAATAAAAAAAATAATAATGATCATAAAAGTAATTGATATTTACGTTAAATTAATCAAAGGGAATGATAACTAAAGTTATAAAATATAACTTTATAAAAGAATTAGAGACAAACAAACTAAAACATTAATAAAATGTATATAAAAAATGTATATAAAAAATGTATAAATGTATAAATGTATATAAAAAAAATATATATATATATATATATATCACGAATCAGTATATATATATATATATATATATATATATACATATACATGCATATATATATATATATATATATATATATATATATATATATATATATATATATATATATATATATATATATATATATATATATATATATATATATATATATACATACATATACTAAATTACGTATACATACATATATATTAAATTATATTTTATCTATTTTATTCCTATGAGACCCTGCAGGTTATATAAATAAATGAAATTAATAAAATAAATAATAAATAATAAATAAATCAAACAGTGTTCTTCTTTTTTACACAACAACACTAACATTTGGCGCAGCCGGTAATAAAAGAACAAATATACTGCGATTCCCAAGGGACCCTCCAGGAATAAAATTTGGTAATACAATTTTGGTTGATTTTCCGACTGTGACAAATGATTTTATAGCAATGAAAGTTAGGAAACCAAAGAAACACGGAAGTGAAGCATTAGGGGTCATCAAGCCTCTGTATACCAGTACGCCTTTAGTGTCTTCAAAGAAGTGTGAATTGGTGGAATTATTAGTAAACTGCTAATTACTTTGGCCACATTGGGAGATGTTTTGATTCGATTTGTTATGCTTATGAACAAAATCGGTAAACTCGGTGGCAAAGAAAAATTTAAAGAAACCACTGAGTATAAAGGTGAAGTCCTAGGGGTCATTAAGCATCTGTATACCAGAACGCCTTTGGGATCTTTGCCAAAATACAAAGTGGTGGAATTGAAAAGTAACTGCCACATGCCTAAGCCACATTAAGCAAAGCAAATATCAAGTTTATAAGGAGTAAACGTCGCGATTTTTCGTAATCAGTACATTGTGCGTCGTTATAAAAATTTAACTTTTGAAGGGAATAGCGGAAATGTTGTTGGTGCTGGTAAATATGCTTTCGAAATTTTTAGGTGATTAAATGGACAACCCGAAATCAAGGACAGATGAATTACTATCTAGGCTCAATAAGTATAACTACTTGGTTGACAATCTACAAGTTCTCGGATGGACAGAATTGAATAGTTTGAAACAAGGCAAGGAATTTACAGAAAGATATAGGGACAATATAAGGCACCAGAAACTAACAAAATTAGAGGAAGTTGGTTATGTGCTACAATTGATGAGACCTGAATAACAACCAGTCGGCAGATTTCAGTAAAAGAATAGAAGACCTGGAGGTCACAAAGGGACTTTTAGAAAAACAGAGTCACAAATTACGGGAACTGATTAGTTATACGGATAGTTTATTGGAGCAGGCAGTAGAAAAAAAGCATCGTTGGTTGAAAAATTGAGAATGAATTTAAGAAACAACTAAACAAGAACAGCAAATAGACGTACAAGACGACACCGTACAAAGATTACAAATAGCCTTAGGAAATGCAAAGCGTGAACTTGACATTATACACAAGACTAGGTCACCCACTCCATCAATAAGTGAAGAATTGACAGAAGAGGATTCAGAAGTTCTTAAAATATCAATAGAACACGCAGACGGCAGCTCTACAGTTATTGACGAGCAGGCAGAGATTTATAAGGATATTCGTATAGAGGAGAAAGCAACGGCTCTTGACCCGATATTCAAAACTCGGAGCATGGTAATAAACGCAAAAAAGGCGGGGAGCAGAGGCTATACAACAGAGACGACATCAAAAAAATTTAGCGAACTAGCACACTACAAAGAAAGTTTCGACGATTTTAAAAGGACAGAAAGGATAGATAGCACATTAATTGGAGAATTTAATACATTGTTAGCATCGTCACAAGAAATTTTGATGAGGCGGTTACCATCGTCGAGAGAAATACAAATTGCAGACAGAATAAAAGAAGAAATTGCAATCAACAATATGACGTCTTTTACGGAACTTTTGAAAAATTTATCACACATGGTGCTAATTTTTTAAGGTGGCAGGGTGCAAGGGGTTAGATTGCGAAAAATTAAAAAGGGCAATTTTTTGTAAAGGATTTTCTTTTTACTTCTGTTAAGTTTAAAGAGTATCAGTTACTCCGTTTTTTTTCTGGTTATTTTTGCTCGAAACTAAAGCTACAAAGGAATTAAGCGGAAGTACAAGTAAGTTACTCATAAAACACTGATTTGGTTACTTTACTGCACCGCCATCGGTAATTTGCCTGAAACATTGAACTTAGTGCGAAAATTCGATACGATTTCAACTGACGGCAAGTGCCATGGGATATGCGAAGAAACATTTCGAGAAAAATGTGAAAGGGCAGTAACGAATAGGCAAAATTGAACAAAGATTGATGAGATAAAAGATAAAAAACGTACAATACGCTACGAAGTGTATCAGCCACCAAATTTCTGATCCTAGCTACTTTGGTTCGAAACCAAAGCTACGGGACGAAAGTGGGGAAAGGAGGAAAAATACCAAAGGGTAATATTAGGGAAATAATGGAAAATATTAACGAACATGAGAAAAAATGAATAGTATGAAAAAATATATTCAGAAACGGAAAAAAAGGAATTATAAAATGCAAAAAGTGTGAAGAAACATAAAGGAAAATGAGTGAAAATAACGGTAGGAGAATATGTGAAAAAAGGGGAAAAACCAAAAGGAATATAAGAAAATATCGAAATTTTCAGTAAAGAATAATTATATGAACACACACAAGGAAGGTAAAAATTTTAAATTGAGGTCTGTTGGGGTAAAAAATGGGGATGGAGACAAAATTCCCAGCGACGTGGTTTTTTTTTTAAAGAAAAAAGTATCCTTTAACAATTGCAATATGCGATGTTTTATTTAAATTTTTTTGCCTTTTTCAATTAATTCCGGTGTGACCAATTTAATGACTCGTACTTGGGTTCACGCGTAATAACAATTAAAAAACAAATAATATATAATTTACATATGTTTCATTTATTTTAACATTTCTTGTTCGTGTTGTATTTAATAAACTGTTTTTCACAAAATTTCACTAGTCTTGAAAATTTTTATACAATTGTTATGCGTGTTTTTTAAACGTTGTTCACTGTCAAGAGCATTATAAAAACTAAACTAGAATGTGTAGGTACATATTTGCCAAAGACAAAAAAAAGAAACGATCGCAAACTGCGTTGTTTATTTTGGGAACAAAAAAAACGTACTATTTGACGTAAACATCCCGCCCCCCCTTGCCAGAGTGCAATAAGGAGGAGAGAGACGGACGCCCTTGATTAATAAGATACATAGTGTTTTGTATAATGTACATTATTCAAAATGATAATTCAAAAAACTAATAAATGGCATGTACTAAAATAATAATATTGTTCAATAATTACAAAAGATAAGATAAGGATAATTCAATATAGGAGCAACATATGTATAAAGTTATGATGCATGTACTATAATAATAATATTGTTCAGTAATTACAAAAGATAGATGATTGTTATAGATAAAAGCATGCGAACTTCAAAGTCCAAATTTTCCAATAATGGTCCAGCCAAGTAGAGTGTCTTGCGCTAACGGAACAGCAAGTGACGGTGGTTGAAGGCCACTGCGGATTACTTTCGGATAAATGTCGGCTCCTAGGATCAGGTTGATGGTCCCACTTCCGTAGAATTCGGGATCGGCTAGGCGAAGGTTTTGATAATACTCTGCGACTCGGCGATCAAGTTTTTTCTTCGGATGGCTTATGGGCAGGTCGTCGGTGACTTTAGCGGTGACCTTGAAAGTTGCACCATCGTCAAAGCGTGAGCGGAATGACACTGTACACCACCTTTTGTTATTCACATTTTCCACCGGAAGATGGTATCGCTCGATAAGGAACGTGGCTATAGAGCTGATGTTGGCGCACGGGTTCAGCAGACCACGCACTTGGCCCCATTCGGTGTTTAGTCGTATCTTGATGACCACGGTAGGGACAACAGTGGCGGTATCATGGTCGCTCGTATAATGTTTTATTGCTTTGGTGGGTGAACGATGAAGCAAGGTGTGGTGTTTTTCGCCACATTCTTTGCACCGATCCACGCTCCTACACTGTGGCGTGGAGTGGGAGTGTGCGAGGCAGTTCGTACAGTATTTGTAGCGTTTTACGGCATCTAGCCTGGCCGAAACAGTCATCCATTTAAATTTTAAACACTTGCGCAATGGGTGATCTTTACGACATATTTGGCAATCATAGATGGTTCGCCGAGAGCTTGTTGGACGTCTTTGTTTCTCGATCGGAGAAGCACTTTTACGAATACGGTGCTGCATGACGAATGTAATAAATGAGAAATGAAAAGGGAGAATTAATTGTCATGGCGGTGCAGAATAGGGGAGTAACACGAGTTTCACAATAGGTCGTGTTACGATACCGTTCGCAGTTCGTATGTCAGCGGTTCGAACCCTATTGTCGGAGCCAGGATACACTCTATCAATGCGCCCTAGGCGCAATTGGTTAGGAGGCAAATTATCCTGTCGGATAACAACAAGATCGCCAATGGAATAGTCCCGATGGGGACACTTCCATTTTGTCCTTTAATGCAACTCTATTAAATACTCTTCCTTCCATCTTCGAGCCAGCTGATGGTGGAGTATTTTTAGTTTTTGCCAGCGGTTTACGTAACTAAGGGAGTGGTCTGACAAAGTAGGTTCAGGAGGTGAGAGAAGAGAGGTACCAATGAGGAAATGACCGGGGGTTAGCGCACATAAATCGGTTGGTTTGTCACTCATTGGACTCAAGGGACGCGAGTTTAGACACGCTTCGATACGTGCTAGCATCGTGTGAAATTCCTCGAACGTGAAACGTTGATTGTGGCAAATCCTTTTGAAGTGTGCTTTAAAGCTTTTGACTCCCGCTTCCCAGAGGCCGCCCATGTGTGGTGCTCCAGGGGGAATAAAATGCCATTCCAGGGATGAGAAACTGTCACGGGCTAATATTCCCTTTTTGACGAGGGACAAAAATTGCTGCGTGTCCTGGATAAGAACATTAGAAGCGCCGACAAAGGCGGTACCATTGTCAGAGTACATTGTCCTAGGGGTGCCTCGTCGGGAAAAGAATCTTGAAAAAGCAGCTAGAAAGGCTTGAGATGTCTCCGGTGGCTTCAAGGTGGATAGCCTTGGTGGAAAAACAGACGAAAACGAGTACGTATCCCTTAGTAATTTTGCAGCCCCGACCTATATATGATTTTAGTTCGAAGGGTCCAGCGAAGTCGACCCCTGTGGCATAAAAAGGGCGATTAAGAGTGGTGCGCTCTGGGGGCAGGGATGACATGATCTGTTGGCTTAATTGACGTTTCTGTTTTACACATGTGAGGCACTTTGAAATTATGGATTTAATTAGCGTCTTGATTTTGGGCACATAATAATGATTTCGCATGAGACGATACATTAATGCATTTTGGCCATGCAGAGTTGATTTGTGTAGGTAGGAAAGGTAAAGCCGTGTGAAACAAGCATTATATGGTAATAATATAGGGTATCTTTCGTCACAGCTGAGGGTAGGGGAATACGCTAGTCTACTATTTATTCTCATAAGTCCATCAGGATCAATGAAGGGATTGAAAGTTAGAAGAGGACTTTTTTGTGATAGTAGGATGCCTTTAGACAATTGAATATAATCCTCAGCGAAATAAGTTTTCTGACTGACGATGATTAGTCGAGTTCGTGCGACAATTAGTTCCTTTGACGTAATTTCCGCGTCGAGGTTGCTTTGCTCGTGCCCTTTGGCACGGTAATAAAAACGGAATATGTGACATACGATTCGTAATGCTCTAGCAAGATCCGAAAACTTGGTCAACAGGTCTTCATTTCTGACCCGATTGGTATTCACGCAAATTGGTCGGGCTTCTTCTTCGGTCGAAAAGGTGGACGTTTTAGTTGAGTTTGCCGAAAGTTGTTGTTCTGTTAGCCCGCGAGATGCCAGGTCAGCTGGGTTGCTCATAGAGTCGACATGAGACCAGATTTCATTGCCTACTTTTTCAATGATGGAACAAACTCGATTTTCCACGAAGGTTTTCCATTTCTTAAGGGGATTTCGTAGCCATGCTAGAACTATGGTGGAGTCGGTCCACAAATGTAACTTGTAGTCGGAAAGATGAAGCTGGGATTGGATCGCTTCGACCATGTTTGCCATAAGTTCAGCGCCACATAGTTCTTTTCGGGGTAGTGATATGAATTTCACGGGGGCTACTCTAGTTTTAGCAGCTATCAGATGTGTGGAAACGACACCTGCGTTTTCGGTGCGAATATATAGAGTGGCTGCATAGGCCTTTTCCGACGCGTCGCAGAAACCGTGTAACTCTATGGATTATGAGGGGTCAAAATCGACGAAACGGGGGATTTTAATTTGCTCAATATTAATATAATCGTCAAGAAATGTGTGCCATTGCTGAAGCGTAGAAGAACGCAACTCTTCATCCCAGTCGGTGCCATCTTTCCATATTTGTTGCATTATCATTTTAGCCACTATAATTTTGGGGGAGAGCCAACCGGCGGGATCGAACAATTTGGCAATTTCGGATAGGACAGATCGTTTAGTAGTTAAACTCCTATCGGGGTATGTTTTAAATTTGAAATAGAAGTGGTCATTTCCAGCATTCCATCTCAAACCCAGAGTTTTTGTGACACTCGAATCCGATAATTTCACAAATTCATCATCCAGCAGATGTTCGGGGGGTATATCTTGCAACAAAAAATCATTGTTTGCGGTCCATTTTCGGAGCGAAAAACCGGCCGATTCAAGGACTGTCTGCAGTCGGTTTCGGTTTTCTAAGCCTGATGATAGTGTGTGAGCTCCGGTTAGCACATCATCTACATACATGTGATTTCGAAGTATATAAGAGACTTGGGGGTAATTGGGTTCGCACTCGTTGGCCAGTTGCAATAACGTTCGAATGGCCAAATACGGGGCACAGTTTACGCCAAACGTAACGGTATTTAATTCGTAGTCTTAAATCGGGTCGTTTGGGGAATTCCGAAATACGATACGTTGATAGGGGGTTTGAGCAGGGTTTACGAGAATTTGCCGATACATTTTCTCGATCAAATATATATATACATGCATATATTAAATTACGTATACATACATATATATGCATATATATATATATATATATATATATATACATGCATATATTAAATTACGTATACATGCATATATATTAAATTATATTTTACCTATTTTAAGAATAGTTTTATCTAAATGTTTGTTGGGTGAAACATAAAAACACCAAAACAAGCACAAGAGAATGTTATAATTGTATTTAAGTATATGCTCTAATTCCAATTATAATTTTATTTTCCTAGTTTATTTCAGAGCTCTCCAAAGTTCTGATAATTGGACAAATGGGGTTTAACACATAAATTTTTTTCTCGATTTGTGAAAACTTCTATCGTTCCAAAATCAACCTATTGTGAACCTTTTAATAATTTTCTCCCATTTTTCAGGTGGAGTAGCCCCCGAAACAAAAAAATGTCATTGGAATGGCCAACCTTTACCCAGTGGGGGAGAAATTTTATTTTAAAAATTATTTTAAATTTCTTTCTTAGCCTATAATTTTTTTCTGACATTTTGAACACCTATTTATTAAATACTTACTATCAGTTCCTTTAGATGACGCTTGTTGTATGTTTTGTGTCATTCGTTTTACTTTTCCTTCATAAAAAAACCTTCTGTGGCCTTTTTTTATTTTAATTCAGTTTGTTATTATTATCTTTTACTGCTTTTTTCTTAGTTTTTTTTCACAATATTTACCTTTAGCTGAAATTGTATCTATGTTAGAACTAACTTTATTCATTACAGGCAAATTACTGTTTTTACGACATTTGTAGCAGTTGTGTACTAATACATAACTTTTCGATGTAAACTTTCCTTAGTCAGGAACTCCTCCTTTAAAAAAAATTTAGTGCAGGGTGCGTATTTAGACCTTGTTTACGTCAAATAGTACGTTTTTTTTGTTCCCAAAATAAACAACGCAGTTTGCGATCGTTTTTTTTTTGTCTTTGGCAAATATGTACCTACACATTCTAGTTTAGTTTTTATAGTGCTCTTGACAGTGAACAACGTTTAAAAAACACGCATAACAATTGTATAAAAATTTTCAAGATTAGTGAAATTTTGTGAAAAACAGTTTATTAAATACAACACGAACAAGAAATGTTAAAATAAATGAAACATATGTAAATTATATATGAGTTGTTTTTTAATTGTTACTAAGCGTGAACCCAAGTACGAGTCATTAAATTGGTCACACCGGAATTAATTGAAAAAGGCAAAGGCGAAATCTATATCAAGGAAGGAAAAAAAATTTAAATAAAACATCGCATATTGCAATTGTTAAAGGATATTTTTTTCTTAAAAAAAAAACCACGTCGCTAGGAATTTTGTCTCCATCCCCATTTTTTACCCCAACATTTGCTGGTCCTTCGAGCCGGATCCAGGAGCCCATCATCCTCGATCATCAAGTAAGAACCTCGAACAACCCCCTCAAGTAAGTACAACATTAATTACCCGTATACATACCTTAACCTATGTATGTATGTACAAATATACGTGTGTACGGCCGTATGAATACAAAAAAAAACAAATTTATGATAGTGAATTAAAATTTAAGATTAATTAAATAATAATAAATTAAATAATAAACTACATTAATCGATTCCATAAGAAAAATAAAATACATAAGTACAGTCATATATTGATACAAACCTATACACGTATCTGCTTTGTTTCATATTCATGTACATACCTACATACATATAAAACTGCCCCGACGTATGTATGTATACTTGTTCACTAAAAAACAAGTACACATGAAAATAAAAAATAACAACAACAAACAACAAGTGTCTACAAAAAAAAACCAAAACGGTAAAAGACCGTTAGTTTTTCTTCAACTTTGTCAAAATCTTGCTGTAAGCAACGAAATCCACATACATCTTAAAACAAAATAAGTTCTACATTGAGAACATAATTATTTGTGAGTTTACTCTTTTTCTCTCCCCCAACATTCGCTCACAAGTGTTTATAAGATCTACGGTGGATTACAACATTTGTTTTTAAAATATTTGTCTACCCCAGCGACATTTGCTTATCAGATCAACATCTTATTTCAACATTTGTTTATAAGGTCAACAGTTTGTATCAACATTTGTTTATAAGGTCAACAGTTTGTATCAACATTTGTTTATAAGGTCAACCATATGTTGTGTGACTAGGATACATGCTTACATCGAACATCAATTAGAAAAAAGTTACACTGAACGACAATTCTGTGCATCATCTTGTGTTTTTCTTTTGTATAAATTATTTTTCGAACAGTTTTACTCGCTTCGTACAGTCAACAATACAAAGGAAAAATACGATGATAAAATATAATAGAATTAAATTAAAATCAGTCTACTTGTTTTATCTAAAATCAATAAAATAACATACAATAAAAAACTAAATTAAAATAATTATTTCGAGTTATTTGCTTCATACAAAAATAAAAAAAATATATATAACAAGATAAAAAAGAAGCAATATTACGATAATAGCATTTCGAATGACTTACTAATATTTTTTCGAATTTTACGAAGCCAGTCGTAACAGTTTGTTGGATAATCGGGAGGAAATAATATTTTTCAAATTTTACGAAGCCAGTCGTAACAGTTTGTTGGATAATCGGGAAGAAATAATATTTTTTTGAATTTTACGAAGCCAGTCGTAACAGTTTATTCGATAATCGGGAGGAAATAATATTTTTTCGAATTTTACGAAGCCAGTCGTAACAGTTTGTTGGATACAAAAAAAAAAATCTTTGTATAAAAAAAAGTAAAAAAAAAAGATTCCTGACTCAAACTTTATTACTTATTTTTGCCTAAGCATATTACACTTGTTTTCCACACCTACTGACAAAATGACAAAGCCTTAAAGCCTTTATTAATGCGTCTGATCGCCTGGTGGACTTTAAAAACTACCTCGATGATCGTGATCATGATTCCGCACAAGCCTTAGAAATTAAAAAAAATTAAATTTTGCGTTTATGGTCCATTTTTCAGTCTGCGTATGATGTCATGCTGACTGACTACCAAAAGATGTGGAAATTGAAGTTCTTAGATCTCGCTTTTTTTCGACATTCGAAGCTCATACTAAGGTATTATCACGAATCAATGAACTCCTTGATGATCTCCGACGAAAAAAAGCCTCCGACGAAAAAAAGCCTCCGATAATCCCACATATCAGTACCCCCGTGTGATACCGAGATCTTTCACGGGGAATATAAATTCTGGCCCACATTCCGTGATATGTTCACGGCCCTGTATATAAATAATAAACGTCTCTCATCTGTAGAAAAAATGTGCCATCTATTAAAAAAGACCCAAGGAGAAGCTCGAGAACTCCTTAAAACATGTCCGATTACAAACGATGGGTTTGAAATGGCATGGAAAAATCTCGTTTACCGCTATGAAAACAAACGAGTCTTAGTCAATGCACAGCTCAAGTCACTTTTTAATTTATCCCCTCTTTCCAAAGAAACAGGTGCAAATATTCGGCACCTTCAACGCACGATAAATGATTGCGTAACCAACTTAACTCTTCTTCAAATCGATACTAATAATTGGGACATAATCTTCGTCTATATATGTTCGACGTGTCTTCCCGATACCACGCTGAATTTATGGGAACACTCTCTACCCTACAGTACAGAATTGCGCACTTGGAAAGACATGGATACATTTCTAACATCTAGGTTCCAAACCTTGGAATCGGTTGCGGATATTCGTTCAACCTTTTCAAATCCGCACACTTCGCACCCAGCTAAACTTCCCAACTCAAAAAAGGCCATTCACTCCAATGAGAAAAAGCTGAACAGTTTTAATTCTAACGTGTTTATAGATAAACCGAAAAAATGTCCTTTCTGCCCTTATATACACCCCCTACGTTTTTGTTTCGTATTTCTCGGTATGTCACTCGACAACTGTTTCAAGGCGGTCAAAAGGCATAGCCTTTGCGTAAATTGCCTCGCTACATCCCACAAGCGTAAACAATGCAAAAGCAAGTTTGTTTGCAATGTGTGTAAAAAAAGTCACCATTCCTTGTTGCATCGATTTGAACCCAATTTTCCCTCAAATCAACGCAGTACCACGCAACCTGTCGTGGCTGCTCCCATTGTTTATACCCCCAGCGCTAATAAGAATGACGTTAGTGCGCCTAACCCCTGCCGTACGGTAGATATAACCCCCACTACTTCCCGAGCCGCGGTTGAACGGAGTCTGCAAACTTACTCAACCCAGGTACAGTCTACTTCCTCCTCTGTGCTCCTTGGCACTGCACTAGTAGACGTCTATAAAGACGATATAAAGTGCACTGTACGGGCACTCATTGATTCCGCCTCTGAGGCCACCTTCATTTCTAAGAGACTGCAAGCGAAATTAAGTCTGCAAACTCGCCAGACTCAAGCTGAAGTTCATGGCTTAAATGATTCTTTAACTGCCACGTCAACCCAAACGTGTCATTTGCGTGTTGGATCCCCAGTCGACACTTCGTTCGAAATCTACGCCGATGCGTTCGTCGTGAAAAAGCTTACAAGCCACTTGCCGCACTACCCTTTATCTGCGCTCAAGGAGAGCCGTTTTTCGACGCTTCCAATGGCTGATCCCTACCGACAAAATTTTGCCGAGATCGATCTACTGCTCGGAGGCGATATATACCCCAAAATTATCCAAGACAGCCTCCAGTGGGACGATGATCAATCCCTAGTCGCTCAAAAAACCGTTTTTGGATGGATTGTCACCGGCAAGATGCAAAATAAACCCCATAAAACCCCGATTTTCTCATTTTTTAATGAAATTAACCTCTCAAATTAACTGAGATGGTTTTGGGAACTTGAGGAAGTTCCTAAACAACCCAGGTCCACTCCCGAGGACCTATATTGTGAAAAGCTATACGAGTCTTCGACTTATAGAACACAGGATGAACGATTCGTCGTATCACTTCCCTTTAAGCGCGAGCACCCTGATATCCTTCATATAGGTGACTCTCGAAACATTGCATTATCCCAGTTTCTACGAAATGAAATGCGTCTCACTCGAAACCCCCAGCTTAAATCCGAATACGATCGGGTGATAACTGAATATTCTACTCTGGGCCAAATGGTCAAAGTTTCTCCCCCCAGTAACGCTTGCAGAAATTACTACTTGCCTCACCACGCGGTTTTTAAACCTGATAGCACGACCACAAAATTACGAGTCGTGTTCAATGCATCAAGCTCCTCGGCCAACGGGATAAGTCTAAATGATCTCCTATACCCTGGACCAATTCTACAAGTCGATTTGACTATTCTCGTGCTACGATGGAGACTTTTCCGCTACGTTTTCAATGCGGACATCGAGAAAATGTATCGGCAAATTCTCGTAAACCCTGCTCAAACCCCCTATCAACGTATCGTATTTCGGAATTCCCCAAACGACCCGATTCAAGACTACGAATTAAATACCGTTACGTTTGGCGTAAACTGTGCCCCGTATTTGGCCATTCGAACGTTATTGCAACTGGCCAACGAGTGCGAACCCAATTACCCCCAAGTCTCTTATATACTTCGAAATCACATGTATGTAGATGATGTGCTAACCGGAGCTCACACACTATCATCAGGCTTAGAAAACCGAAACCGACTGCAGACAGTCCTTGAATCGGCCGGTTTTTCGCTCCGAAAATGGACCGCAAACAATGATTTTTTGTTGCAAGATATACCCCCCGAACATCTGCTGGATGATGAATTTGTGAAATTATCGGATTCGAGTGTCACAAAAACTCTGGGTTTGAGATGGAATGCTGGAAATGACCACTTCTATTTCAAATTTAAAACATACCCCGATAGGAGTTTAACTACCAAACGATCTGTCCTATCCGAAATTGCCAAATTGTTCGATCCCGCCGGTTGGCTCTCCCCCAAAATTATAGTGGCTAAAATGATAATGCAACAAATATGGAAAGATGGCACCGACTGGGATGAAGAGTTGCGTTCTTCTACGCTTCAGCAATGGCACACATTTCTTGACGATTATATTAATATTGAGCAAATTAAAATCCCCCGTTTCGTCGATTTTGACCCCTCATACTCCATAGAGTTACACGGTTTCTGCGACGCGTCGGAAAAGGCCTATGCAGTCACTCTATATATTCGCACCGAAAACGCAGGTGTCGTTTCCACACATCTGATAGCTGCTAAAACTAGAGTAGCCCCCGTGAAATTCATATCACTACCCCGAAAAGAACTATGTGACGCTGAACTTATGGCAAACATGGTCGAAGCGATCCAATCCCAGCTTCATCTTTCCGACTACAAGTTACATTTGTGGACCGACTCCACCATAGTTCTAGCATGGCTACGAAATCCCCTTAAGAAATGGAAAACCTTCGTGGAAAATCGAGTTTGTTCCATCATTGAAAAAGTAGGCAATGAAATCTGGTCTCATGTCGACTCTATGAGCAACCCAGCTGACCTGGCATCTCGCGGGCTAACAGTACAACAACTTTCGGCAAACTCATTATGGTGGCATGGTCCCCCTTGGTTGGGACTCCCTCATGCAGAGTAGCCAACTAAAACGTCCACCTTTTCGACCGAAGAAGAAGCCCGACCAATTTGCGTGAATACCAATCGGGTCAGAAATGAAGACCTGTTGACCAAGTTTTCGGATCTTGCTAGAGCATTACGAATCGTATGTCACATATTCCGTTTTTATTACCGTGCCAAAGGGCACGAGCAAAGCAACCTCGACGCGGAAATTACGTCAAAGGAACTAATTGTCGCACGAACTCGACTAATCATCGTCAGTCAGAAAACTTATTTCGCTGAGGATTATATTCAATTGTCTAAAGGCATCCTACTATCACAAAAAAGTCCTCTTCTAACTTTCAATCCCTTCATTGATCCTGATGGACTTATGAGAATAAATGGTAGACTAGCGTATTCCCCTACCCTCAGCTATGACGAAAGATACCCTATATTATTACCATATAATGCTTGTTTCACACGGCTTTACCTTTCCTACCTACACAAATCAACTCTGCATGGCCAAAATGCATTAATGTATCGTCTCATGCGAAATCATTATTATGTGCCCAAAATCAAGACGCTAATTAAATCCATAATTTCAAAGTGCCTCACATGTGTAAAACAGAAACGTCAATTAAGCCAACAGATCATGTCATCCCTGCCCCCAGAGCGCACCACTCTTAATCGCCCTTTTTATGCCACAGGGGTCGACTTCGCTGGACCCTTCGAACTAAAATCATATATAGGTCGGGGCTGCAAAATTACTAAGGGATACGTACTCGTTTTCGTCTGTTTTTCCACCAAGGCTATCCACCTTGAAGCCACCGGAGACATCTCAAGCCTTTCTAGCTGCTTTTTCAAGATTCTTTTCCCGACGAGGCACCCCTAGGACAATGTACTCTGACAATGGTACCGCCTTTGTCGGCGCTTCTAATGTTCTTATCCAGGAAACGCAGCAATTTTTGTCCCTCGTCAAAAAGGGAATATTAGCCCGTGACAGTTTCTCATCCCTGGAATGGCATTTTATTCCCCCTGGAGCACCACACATGGGCGGCCTCTGGGAAGCGGGAGTCAAAAGCTTTAAAGCACACTTCAAAAGGATTTGCCACAATCAACGTTTCACGTTCGAGGAATTTCACACGATGCTAGCACGTATCGAAGCGTGTCTAAACTCGCGTCCCTTGAGTCCAATGAGCGACAAACCAACCGATTTATGTGCGCTAACCCCCGGTCATTTCCTCATTGGTACCTCTCTTCTCTCACCTCCTGAACCTACTTTGTCAGACCACTCCCTTAGTTACGTAAACCGCTGGCAAAAACTAAAAATACTCCACCATCAGCTGGCTCGAAGATGGAAGGAAGAGTATTTAATAGAGTTGCATTAAAGGACAAAATGGAAGTGTCCCCATCGGGACTATTCCATTGGCGATCTTGTTGTTATCCGACAGGATAATTTGCCTCCTAACCAATTGCGCCTAGGGCGCATTGATAGAGTGTATCCTGGCTCCGACAATAGGGTTCGAACCGCTGACATACGAACTGCGAACGGTATCGTAACACGACCTATTGTGAAACTCGTGTTACTCCCCTATTCTGCACCGCCATGACAATTAATTCTCCCTTTTCATTTCTCATTTATTACATTCGTCATGCAGCACCGTATTCGTAAAAGTGCTTCTCCGATCGAGAAACAAAGACGTCCAACAAGCTCTCGGCGAACCATCTATGATTGCCAAATATGTCGTAAAGATCACCCATTGCGCAAGTGTTTAAAATTTAAAAGGATGACTGTTTCGGCCAGGCTAGATGCCGTAAAACGCTACAAATACTGTACGAACTGCCTCGCACACTCCCACTCCACGCCACAGTGTAGGAGCGTGGATCGGTGCAAAGAATGTGGCGAAAAACACCACACCTTGCTTCATCGTTCACCCACCAAAGCAATAAAACATTATACGAGCGACCATGATACCGCCACTGTTGTCCCTACCGTGGTCATCAAGATACGACTAAACACCGAATGGGGCCAAGTGCGTGGTCTGCTGAACCCGTGCGCCAACATCAGCTCTATAGCCACGTTCCTTATCGAGCGATACCATCTTCCGGTGGAAAATGTGAATAACAAAAGGTGGTGTACAGTGTCATTCCGCTCACGCTTTGACGATGGTGCAACTTTCAAGGTCACCGCTAAAGTCACCGACGACCTGCCCATAAGCCATCCGAAGAAAAAACTTGATCGCCGAGTCGCAGAGTATTATCAAAACCTTCGCCTAGCCGATCCCGAATTCTACGGAAGTGGGACCATCAACCTGATCCTAGGAGCCGACATTTATCCGAAAGTAATCCGCAGTGGCCTTCAACCACCGTCACTTGCTGTTCCGTTAGCGCAAGACACTCTAATTGGCTGGACCATTATTGGAAAATTTGGACTTTGAAGTTCGCATGCTTTTATCTATAACAATCATCTATCTTTTGTAATTACTGAACAATATTATTATTATAGTACATGCATCATAACTTTATACATATGTTGCTCCTATATTGAATTATCCTTATCTTATCTTTTGTAATTATTGAACAATATTATTATTATAGTACATGCCATTTATTAGTTTTTTGAATTATCCTTTTGAATAATGTACATTATACAAACCACTATGTATCTTATTAATCAAGGCGTCCGTCTCTCTCCTCCTTATTGCACTCTGGCAAGGGGGTGCGGGATGTTTACGTCAAATAGTACGTTTTTTTTGTTCCCAAAATAAACAACGCAGTTTGCGATCGTTTCTTTTTTTGTCTTTGGCAAATATGTACCTACACATTCTAGTTTAGTTTTTATAGTGCTCTTGACAGTGAACAACGTTTAAAAAACACGCATAACAATTGTATAAAAATTTTCAAGACTAGTGAAATTTTGTGAAAAACAGTTTATTAAATACAACACGAACAAGAAATGTTAAAATAAATGAAACATATGTAAATTATATATTATTTGTATTTTAATTGTTATTACGCGTGAACCCAAGTACGAGTCATTAAATTGGTCACACCGGAATTAATTGAAAAAGGCAAAGGCGAAATCTATATCAAGGAAGGAAAAAAATTTAAATAAAACATCGCATATTGCAATTGTTAAAGGATACTTTTTTCTTTAAAAAAAAAAAACCACGTCGCTGGGAATTTTGTCTCCATCCCCATTTTTTACCCCAACAGACCTCAATTTAAAATTTTTACCTTCCTTGTGTGTGTTCATATAATTATTTTTTGCTGAAAATTTCGATATTTTCTTATATTCCTTTTGGTTTTTCCCCTTTTTTCACATATTCTCCTACCGTTATTTTCACTCATTTTCCTTTATGTTTCTTCACACTTTTTGCATTTTATAATTCCTTTTTTTCCGTTTCTGAATATATTTTTTCATACTATTCATTTTTTCTCATGTTCGTTAATATTTTCCATTATTTCCCTAATATTATCCTTTGGTATTTTTCCTCCTTTCCCCACTTTCGTCCCGTAGCTTTGGTTTCAAACCAAAGTAGCTAGGATCAGAAATTGGGTGGCTGATACACTTCGTAGCGTATTATACGTTTTTCTTTTACCATATGACTTTTTTCTCTTTTATCTCATCAATCTTTGTTTAATTTTGCCTATTCGTTACTGCCCTTTCACATTTTTCTCGAAATGTTTCTTCGCATATCCCATGGCACTTGCCGTCAGTTGAAATCGTATCGAATTTTCGCACTAAGTTCAATGTTTCAGGCAAATTACCGATGGCGGTGCAGTAAAGTAACTAAATCAGTGTTTTATGAGTAACTTACTTGTACTTCCGCTTAATTCCTTTGTAGCTTTAGTTTCGAGCAAAAAAAAAACAGAAAAAAAAACGGAGTAACTGATACTCTTTAAACTTAACAGAAGTAAAAAGAAAATCTTTTACAAAAAATTGCCCTTTTTAATTTTTCGCAATCTAACCCCTTGCACCCTGCCACCTTAAAAAATTAGCACCATGTGTGATAAATTTTTCAAAAGTTCCGTAAAAGACGTCATATTGTTGATTGCAATTTCTTCTTTTATTCTGTCTGCAATTTGTATTTCTCTCGACGATGGTAACCGCCTCATCAAAATTTCTTGTGCCGATGCTAACAATGTCCTTTTAAAATCGTCGAAACTTTCTTTGTAGTGTGCTAGTTCGCTAAATTTTTTTGATGTCGTCTCTGTTGTATAGCCTCTGCTCCCCGCCTTTTTTGCGTTTATTACCATGCTCCGAGTTTTGAATATCGGGTCAAGAGCCGTTGCTTTCTTCTCTATACGAATATCCTTATAAATCTCTGCCTGCTCGTCAATAACTGTAGAGCTGCCGTCTGCGTGTTCTATTGTTATTTTAGAAACCTCTGAATCCTCTTCTGTCAATTCTTCACTTATTGATGGAGTGGGTGACCTAGTCTTGTGTATAATGTCAAGTTCACGCCTTGCATTTCCTAAGGCTATTTGTAATCTTTGTACGGTGTCTATTTGCTGTTCTTGTTTAGTTGTTTCTTAAATTCATTCTCAATTTTTCAACCAACGATGCGTTTTCTTCTACTGCCTGCTCCAATAAACTATCCGTATAACTAATCTGTTCCCGTAATTTCCGACTCTGTTTTTCTAAAAGTCCCTTTGTGACCTCCAGGTCTTCTATCCTTTTACTGAAATCTGCCGACTGGTTGTTATTCAGGTCTCATCAATTGTAGCACATAACCAACTTCCTCTAATTTTGTTAGTTTCTGGTGCCTTATATTGTCCCTATATCTTTCTGTAAATTCCTTGCCTTGTTTCAAACTATTCAATTCTGTCCATGCGAGAACTTGTAGATTGTCAACCAAGTAGTTATACTTATTGAGCCTAGATAGTAATTCATCTGTCCTTGATTTCGGGTTGTCCATTTACACACCTAAAAATTTCGAAAGCATATTTACCAGCACCAACAACATTTCCGCTATTCCCTTCAAAAGTTAAATTTTTATAACGACGCACAATGTACTGATTACGAGAAATCGCGACGTTTACTCCTTATAAACTTGATATTTGCTTTGCTTAATGTGGCAGTTACTTTTCAATTCCACCACTTTGTATTTTGGCAAAGATCCCAAAGGCGTTCTGGTATACAGATGCTTAATGATCCCTAGGACTTCACCTTTATACTCAGTGGTTTCTTTAAATTTTTCTTTGCCACCGAGTTTACCGATTTTGTTCATAAGCAAAACAAATCGAATCAAAACATCTTCCAATGTGGCCAAAGTAATTAGCAGTTTACTAATAATTCCACCAATTCACACTTCTTTGAAGACACTAAAGGCGTACTGGTATACAGAGGCTTGATGACCCCTAATGCTTCACTTCCGTGTTTCTTTGGTTTCCTAACTTTCGTTGCTATAAAATCATTTGTCACAGTCGGAAAATCAACTAAAATTGTATCACCAAATTTTATTCCCGGAGGGTCCCTTGGGAATCGCAGTATATTTATTCTTTTATTACCGCCTGCGCCAAATGTTAGTGTTATTGTGCAAAAAAGAAGAACACTGTTTGATTTATTTATTATTTATTTTATTAATTTCATTTATTTATATAACCTGCAGGGTCTCATAGGAATTTCAGGCTATAACTATTTGTTTCAACTTCTAACTTACAACTCAAATTTTTAACAATTCTTAATCACTATTTATACTAAATTCTTAACGCTAAAAATGCTGATTAAACAGAATCAGCATTTCTTAAAAGTAAAAAATTTAAATAAATAAAGTGCTGACTTTCCAAAAAGAGTCATATTTCATTAGTACATATATATTAATTTTTATTTATTATAAATAAAGATTTTTAAGAGTGCCTCTCAACAGCCTCTGACGCCAAGGCACGGGTTGTATGTAATTTAAGTTGCCTAGTCCATGTACGCCGCTACTACATGGATAGTCGATTCCTTTAACCTGTTACCTGATTATGTCGTATATATGCGTCAATTTCAAAAGTTCATTTTTAATTTAATGTCGCATATGTGCACGTGCTGAAAAAAATTGCATTTGCTATGAAATTTAAAGGCAAGCACAAAATATGAATTCCCCTGTAATTTTGATATCATAAAGTAGTTATTAACACTGAATTTGCTGATTACCCTTATCATAAGCGTGAGTTATGAAGAATTCTAACATTTAGCGTCAAGTTGTTAGTATTTCTTCTGCAGTGCAGCGGCGATAACAGTGCAATCATTTTTTTTAATATTTGGTTTAATAGCTAAAATTCCAGGTATTATAAAGAAGAATGAACAATTTAGATGTGAAATTTATTTCTTAACATACTCCCCTAGATGGATGCCTCTCAGAATAATGAAAAAAATATTTTGAATACATTCATATTTTTACATAAATCAGATTGTAATTATAAAAATTTTAGTTTTAAGTTACACCCAATTTAAAAATGTTACAGTTTTTAAACTTTTATTACGTATAGTAACATACTCTGCTCATGTCGTAAATATGCGTCTTTGCTTGAAATTAATTCAGCACATTAAATCAAGCTTGCAAAGACAAATTAATCAGTTAACAGGTTAAGTGCCTACTCATTGGAATCATGCAAAATACAAATAAAAACAAAACAAAAGCGCAAACAATGTAGCAGGAGGTCAGCAGGAGAAACTCGGGCTGACTGAAGGCAGTTAAACCTAGCAGCCCAGTCTAATGACTTTCGGCTTGACTCCATTTGACTTTAGGCTGGTTCTTCCAAAGCCCATGCTAGCATAAGACCAGCAGAAACAACTGCTTCAGGTGCCTCGGTTCACCCCGCAGGTAACTTGGTAGTTTTGCAAGTTTAACCTTTGACCCAGTCGAAAGGTTCAACTGAGGCACGTCAC
Source organism: Cistogaster globosa (assembly GCA_937654795.1). NCBI lineage: Eukaryota > Metazoa > Arthropoda > Insecta > Diptera > Tachinidae > Cistogaster > Cistogaster globosa. Next base: position 61,372,066 of record OW569404.1, read on the forward strand.
CCCTCCAAAACGGCAGCGAATCAAGGCCCAAAATACCGCAAAAATAGTTTGAGAAGGCCTTTTGTTGAAGGGCGCGCCGCCCTACGTCTTTTAGACGATCTCAGCATCATCTCACCTACGAAGTTGTCGACACAAGGGAAATGTAGTCTAAATTGGGCCAAGGCTCACCTCGCTGCTGCGACCAACTCAAAATCTGATGTTGGTGAACGCAAACCATCTTGATCGACAGCGTCCAAAAGCCAACGGTTGGGTGAGGAGTAGTCGAAACAGCAAAACCAACAATCGGACAGTAATGTTACCACGTCAGTTGGATCTTCGTTCCCGAACTACCCGAGTCTATCTCGGCCAAAGATTGTCAACCCAGCAACAGCTGTACAAACTGAAAGTTATTTCCTCACGTGAGCAAAACATGTCAGCAATTTTGCTCATTATGCTGGTATTGAACAAAATCCAGGTCCACAGATCAGATTTTGCTCAGGGCGTCACAACAGAATAACTTGTAACGTCACATCGGTCAAGTGCTCAGTTTAGGGTAACTGGTACCACCGTTAATGGCCTCAAAGCTTAGTGGCGAGTTTTTTAGTAATTAACCACCTAACATCAGCACTTCTCCCAATGCAACCCCCACAGGTTCAAACATCATCCCCGTCTGTGAGACGCAATGATATTCATCAGTGTACATGCTCGATATGTAACTGGATGATTTGGAGGAGTATAACATCAGTACAACGGTTGCAAAAAATGGTGTCATAAGAGGCGATGTACAAACTTGAGGTCACGCAGGAATTGGAAGGCTAATTCCTTAGCCGTATGCTGTGCAAGTACCACCCCAGCTGCCAGCACTGCCCTAAACTCAACCGCGCTATCTACACCTGGTCATAATACTCCTCCAAATATTCAGAACTCACCCTCACTACAACGACCAACACCAACAACACCATCTCAAATAATCATATCGCCACGCCTTCTTGCTCAGCAGCTGGTGCAAAATATTGGTCCCGGCAGATCTTTTCAGATCATGCAATTAAATTGTAATTGCCTCAGGAGTAAGGTCTCGGAGATCACCAAATATATGCACACTATACTTATAGCCGCTATACAGGAAACAAAGCATACTGGTATTTGTACACTGTCAGCCTCTGGCAATTACATCATTAGAAGTGACATTGATAGAAATCATGGCGGAGGACTGGCGTTCATTATAGAACGAAATGTCAGCTACACTGACAACACTGAAAATTAACTCATCAATGTTTATATCCCGCCCGTTAACAGCATTGGGGCTAAGTATCACCCGAGCATATCCCATTTCTTGCAAGGTAATAATAGGATACTACTTGGTGATTTCAATGCTCATCATAAGAGTTGGTATTCTCGACTCTCGCGGCATTCAATTTGCAAAACTGATAGACGAATCGGACTTTGTCAATAAGCGCAGACTTCCCAACAAGAGTTAGTGCAAGATGTGTAAGCTCATCAGACATCTTCATTGTCTAGTCTCGCTAATAGCTTACACAAGCTGGCAAACCCAAGTTGGATGTAACTCGGACCACATTCCGATTGTGGTCAATGTTGAGAAGTCAAGTGACTTCGTTGAGCCGATTCGTTCGCAAGATTTTTCAATTACTCTACCCCCTTTGTGTCAGGAAGGGAGAGAAAGTTTTTAGGCAAACTCTTCTCAGGGCAGCCCCGCGCTTCATACCAGCAGGCAGAGTCCCTAAGTTTAGACTACATTTTCCGGATGGTGTCGTACGCAGATGACTGTACAATCTAGTCATCTGTAGTGCGATTCACTACTAATTTTTAACCGCTATCGCTATTTAATTGACTTAACAACAAAGTTGTCAATTTTGCTATTCAGTAATAATTTTAACGATGTTCGTTGTTGCTTAAAACCATGTGTTATAGTTAGCGAGTTGCTCATTCTTAAAAAAGCGACTATAATTCTTGCGTTGTTAAATTTGTCGACGAAACGATCGAACTACAACATGTGTATGTACATACATACATATAAGCATAAACGTAGAAAATATATACATATTCGAACTCAAAATAAATATGCAAATAAAATAAATACAGTTTGCTTTCAATTTAATTAAATTAAACATTATTCTTTTACTTTGTTTAACTAAGGGCATTAAAAATTTATTTTAAAAATTAATTTCTTGTTAAAAAATTTACAGATAAGCATATGTTTTTACTGTATTCAAGAAGAGGTAACCGCAACTCTTCAACCCAAACAATTTTTATGCTTTTCTTAATATACATGCATATTAGATAACTCGTGTTCATGTGTGTAAATTGACATTGAAGAAATAAACACATACATGTGCCTTGCTTGAATTCACGTTTTTTTATTCTTCTCTTTCGCGTTCTTTGTATATTTGCTAACGGAAATGCCACTCAATATCAATTTGTCTTACAAGAAAATTAAAAATGTCAAATATCGTTAAAATAAAGTTAGTGAATCACATAATCGCTACTGCAAACAACAGAAAATGACGACTTATATAACAATTGTCGTATTGTTTAAAGTTAGTGAATCGCACTATTGGTGTAAAAATTGACGACATTAGTGCCAGTATCTTACAATACTTGGCCATCATCTCAGAATATTTTAAGGAACGCAGACTTCAGCTATCTCACTCAAAGTCATCGATATCCTTTTTCACTTTGTGGACTAAGAAGTACGAATGATATTTAACATCTCGGTCGAAGACCGCCGTATCCCCACGGTACAGAACACAAAAATTTTAGACGTAGTCTTCGACAACCTCCACCACTTCTCATCGCAAGCCACCTACATCTACCACAAAGCAAAAATTCGGAACAAAGTCCTAAAAGCTGGCACCTCATGGGGAATGACTGAGGAGACGATGGTGGCAACGTTCAAAGCAATTGCCCGCTTAATTATGCTGCACCGATTTGGATCTCGTTTCTTAGCGATACTAAACGGCGAGTTTTCCAAACTGCACAAACTAATGCACTCAGAATCTCGACTAGAATGCTTCCGGTCAGACAACACAATGAACTACTGACCAAGCAATTCCTTCTGGCTTGTCACCTGCCTAGTCACCTCGGCCCGACACATCCGGAAGACTTTAGGTGCTATCGCAATGACATCCGGGATATTTTGCCATCTGCAATAACCGGATGACCATTGCAGATACCCAAAAACTATTGCATCGGCAGGCGGTCTCGGACGCAATAAATGCATATAAATATAATAAAGTCCTATATGAACACCCACCCGCGATTTCAAAAGATCAGAGGCTGTTGGCAAAGCAAACGAGATCTGTTTTAGCACAATTAAGAGCCGGTTAGTGCAGTATCCTCGACCAGAAATCATCCAGAGAGGAAATGCCGATCTGCTGAACAGTAACTGGAAAGTAGTGAAGGTTTCTGAAGCGGAAGGATTTAAAAGAAACGCGGTTGTGGTCCTAAATAAGGAATCTGTGTCACTACTTCGAAAGAAGCAAGGCAAAATCTATTATGGATTTGACACTGTCAAGCTGAGCATCTATCTAAGTGGTGACAAACCCAACCCCAAAAACTCCAACGACTAATTGAAGGTGTCGAAACTTCAGGTATTAACAGAAATATAACAGCCTGTATTTTGACGAAAAATCACCAAACTATCATGACAGTGACAGTGGCATGGGAGGCAATGGAATCCGCGCATTTCCTCAACCTACATGCCATAGGACCAGGTTGGTCCTTCACCTGGCACACTGGTTAGGAGGATGATCAGGGCGACGAAGGTGAAAAATATACCCACCGTTATAGGCGCCGATACAAGTGCGCACCACCATATCTGGGGCAGCTCCGGCACTAATGATGGGGGTGAGTGTATTCTTGATTTTATGTTAAATAATAATCTAGTTGTAGCGAATAGGGATTCAGAGCCAACTTTCGTTGCATCTAATAGGCAGGAAGTGCTAGACATTATGCTTGTTGACGAACCCCATGCGTTTTTGATTGAGAATTGAAAAGTCTCCGAAGACTGTTCCTTCTCTGATCATCGTTATATTATCTTTTCCATTGTGAATAGAAAAGGTACCACTGCTGTTTACATTTACAGACGTAGGACTGATTGGAAGGGTCATAACATGATCCTTACAGATGCATTAGGCTTGTCCTCCCATGGTCTTAAGGGACACGGGAGATATTAAAAAAGCCATGAACAGAGTTACCGGCGTGAAGCGCACAATCCACAGACCACCATGATGGTTCGAAGATATAGCCGAGTCTCGTAGGGCTCGCCGCACTCTTCAATGACGCCTAGAGGTCAGGAAACTGGACACTCTATAAAACTTCCTTAAAAAATTTTATAAATCAAGTAAGGAATGCAAAGCGCAAATCCTAGAGGGTCCTCTGCTGTGGGACAGAGGGCTCATCAGAGACGAGCAGGTTGTATAAGATACTTGCGAAACATCCGTCAATTCTGGGATATATCCGGAATTCTGACGGCACTTGGACAAACAGTGCACAGGAGTCCCTGGAGTTCCTACTGGATACACCCTTCCTGGATTGTCGAACAACCATGGAAATGCAATATGATCCTACAAGGATGCACCGTGTGGAAAATGTTGTATAGATAGGTACAGAAAGACTACACTGGGCCATCAAAAGTTTCCTGTTACGTCTCCGGGCCTGGATGGTATTATTCCAGCCGTTCTTAAAAAGAATTTAGATCTGGATACTCCACGGCATTTACCATTATACAGGGCCTGCTTCTCCTGGTCCTATATTCCGGATTAACGGACGAGGTTCAACGTGTCTTTATCCCTAAGTGGGGAACGACATCGCATACAGCGGCAAACGACTGTAAAACGATTCTTTTTGCTCAAAACACTGGAGAGAATTATCGAGATCCACATGAAGATGAGAATTGAGAGGAACCTTCTTTCTCCACCTTAACACGTTTACACAGGAGGTAGAGAATTCACTGGATATTGAAGGGGCATTTAACAATATCGATCCGTTCGCGATTATCCAGGCTCTAAAAGCTGAGAGTTGACCGGTCGATCATCGGGTTCATTACACGCTTGCCTAGTTGAAGGATAATAACGATCACTTTTGGCACGGCAATGGTGACTAGAATGGCGGCAAGGGGCACACCATAGGGCAGAGTTTTGTCTCTGCTGTTGTGGAATGTTGCTTTTAACAAAGTGGTAATGGAATTGGACTCTATGTGCTTTAGGACTATCGCCTACGCAGATGATGTGGCGGCGGCAGTGTCTGGGTCCACGCCGATACGGTGTCACAAAGGTTGGACAATCTGCACCTGATGTGAGCAGAGCGGACTGATCAATAATCCGACCAAAGCGAAACTAGTTCTCTTCTCTAGGAAATACAAAGTTCTTTCCTTTGGTTCACCTAGACTGAATGGAGTTCTACTGAATCTTTTGAAAAATGAATATCCAGCCAGGGCTGCCCGGGTGTCTTCTAGCCAAAATGGTGGCGCGAATGGTTGAGATTCATAGAATGAGCGGCTAAAAGTAGAAGAAGTTGTCGACGGTCAATGAAACTTGGCACATAGACATAATTTGTTTAAATCAAAAAAAAAAAAAAAAAAAATGGAAAAATTAAAATGATCCGCCCACCTCCAATACAAAGTGAAAATTAGATTTTGACTTACGGCATTTAAAATAAAAAAATATCCGCTCACTTCCAGCATCAACTCAATTTCCACAAAAAATAAATATTATAATTGTAGAATGGGCTCCTGAAAATATATACCTTATTCGCCAAATAGAAAAAACGTGAAAAGTAATTTAAGCATAGTCTTTTAATAATTTTTAATATTAATATCGTACTCTAACTTTTTAATTTTCAGCTTTGTGCGATATCTATTTAGTTATTGGCCTAAAGACAATTAAAGATTATGCATAACGTCTTCGTTAGTGGCTATACGTCCAATTCTTCGCGAATCATGCAATCTCTGGCTATAAAACCTATAACCTTTATTCCTCGCTTTCTCGGACAGCTTATCTGATACTATATGTATATATTAAAATGTAAAAAAATGAAAATGGAATCAATGAATAAGGGCCTTTAGATAGAGACATATTTATTAAAAGAATAGCTTCCAGATGCCAAAATCTTACGCATAGTTACAGGCAAATAGTACCAGATATACAGATCAACAAACAACTTGGCAGTATCCATGAAATATATATAAAATTTGTTAGTGTCGATCGCTGCATTGCAACTTAAAGCAGTTAAAATTACTTTAAATCTATGTATTAACTCTTCTTTTATGCCAATTACGTCTGTAGTTTTGGCTGGATTTTTGAAAACTTTTCTTGTCGTATTGCCGTCGTTTGTTGTACCCATACTTTTACTGCGTCCACATATATGCCAGTGTCAACATTAATCTTTTCTGAATTTCAGCTATTGACTACAATGTATATTACATTATGTAATAATTTTAAGCAGAAAAAAATCAGGGCAGCACTAACATGCATGTACGAAAATTCATGTTTTCCTTTTATAGTTTTTTTTGGAAAGGAACAAGTACGAGCAGCTAAATTTTTCTTTAACTTTTAGTTAAGACTTCAAGCTATAATTTAACATCTTTCGTAAAACTGCGCTCCGCAGCGCTAAAAAGATGCAGTATACTGAAGTTGATAAACAGTGAAATTTTGATGTTTGTATTTTGTTCTACGAAATTTTTAAAATGGCACTTTTTTCAAATTTTTTAATGCAAGTCTCATCTATGACAATTGTCATTTACGAAAATATATAACAAAGTTAAATAATGAGTTTACTGTAATTGTACTAAAAGATTGAATATACAGAAAATTTAAATGTCGTTTTAAACAAGCGAAGATATTACAGGATCATAATATTCAGATATCTGACAACAAAATACTAAAAAGTTATCCAAATTACCGAACATGAAAAGAAAAAGAATTTCGGCCACTCTTCAACCAATGTGTGGCGCTGAGAACGGCAGTTAGGTTGAATGTCATAGGTGCATGGAAATATAGATCATGGGGACATGCTAGCTAGTACTTCATATCACGGACGTAATTTCCGATCTTGTTAATTATTGCACTCAAGAACCTTCCCTCACAAGAAGATTTCTCTTTGACCTGACGGAAGGCCACTCCCGCTCGTCTCGAGCACTCTACGTATATACGGATGCTCCAAAAGAAGGACGAGAGTTAAAGATGGAGTATATATTGAGGAATTTGGATTAAAAATGATCTTCAAATTCCCAAATGACAGAAGTATTTTACAGGCGGAAATATTTGCTATTAAAAGGGCGGTGTTGGTTGTTGTTGGGGTACTATAAAATACCCAATAGAAATATCTTTTTCTTTACCGATAGTAAAGCAGCGTTCATATCACTTAAAAGCGTGCTTACCACATTTAAACTTTTGTCTGAATGCCGGGCATCCCTGAACGGGATGGCGGAGGCTTCGACAGTCACGCGAAAATGGGTGAAGTGACATGAAGCCGACTTGGGCAACCAAAGCAGGGTACAATGCTTGAAGAGGGTGCCATTGACACCTTCTGTGGCATACCCCTCTATGCTTGCTGACAGATGGTCTAAAGAGTCGACATGATTGACAGCTAGAACAATCTGGCCCTCTTTGGACCAGGGGAAGGGCAGCTGCGCTACTACAGTTACCGAGGAGTCGATTGCACGACTTGGTAGCTGCGGTTACTGGGCAAAGCTTATTTGGAGCCCATGATAGAAGAATGAATCTCCCATTTAATGATTTATGTAGAAGTTGTTGGGACAGAAAGGAGGTGACAAAACAATGAAAACTTTTCTTAAAATTTACTTCCTTACTGTTAGAGGCCTAAAATCGAAATTATTTCTTGAAAAAAACTAACGAGTGTTTTAGTATTTTACGTTATAAATTGTTTTTGATATATTTACTAAAATTAATTAACATAAAATATCATATATCGAAAACTGAAGCAAAAGTAAAAGTATAAAATATTTGGGTTTAGCTATTTCATTTCCACAATCTACATTGATGCTATTAATTTTTTAAACATTGTCTTTTTCTCTTTTTTTTTGGATTCCGTTTTTCTGCAGAATACCAATTTTCAATCGCAACGGAACTGAATGTGGAGGCGTAATCGAAACGCAGAATATGGGTGATTATTTAAGGTTTTTCTTGACCAAAAATTCGTTGAAAAAAAAAGATTTCTTTCAATAAGGCATTCAAACGAAAACTAGAGTTGGGCCTTATCATAAATTGGTATTGGCTTTTGCGGAAGAACAAATAATACCAGCCACCGGAGTAGACCTTCAGGTCTTTCTTCCACAAAAAGTTTTGGTAAACCATCTAATACAAATGAGTTAGATGTGTTGACGAATGAGAGTTTTCCGTCGATTTTATTGTATCATCACATGTGGAAAAAACAGAAGGTTACCAACGTAATTTACTTTTAATTACTGAGCGTTTATTAACCCTGCTAACTTTACATTCTAAAAAAATGCAGGAACAAATCCGGAAGATAGATTGATTATTATCAATTAGAAATTAAAAAGCAAAAGCACTGAGCTAACATTACAATAATATTAAAACAAAAACCATCGAATAAGAGATTATAAAGCAAACAAAAAAACAGCATAGTATTTTGGTGATATTCTATCTTAAATAGTGCTATTAGTAGTAAATGAATTGTGATTTCTTAATTTAAATATAAATAATAGAATTATTTTCTTATATTTTTTTAGGAATAAGAATAAATAATATTTAGTTTTATAAAAATGAATTTAATGAAATAAATGTAAACAAAAAAGTAAAATGATCTTTTTTGATTCCTTATTTTTTCTCACTTGTGTTAGTTGGGTCTCACATCCAATGACAGGATTAATACTTGAGGTATAAGATTGAGTAATATTTTGTATATATAATGGAACCTGAAATGTACGCGTTTGCTGTGCAATGCAGCACAAACATTTCCAAAAATTACTATTTTCTACGGGCTATAACTACTTCTCTTATCTTATTCCTATTGTTCTCTCAATATTGCATCGACGTTTCGAATGTATCTTATAAAAGTAGAATTCAGTCGAACCTTCTTTGGGATTTTTATGAGGTGTTATTAACCACGGCTCAATTGGGTATCCAGAGTCACTTTTAAAAGTATAAAAATAATATTTGTAAGAACATAAATAAATGCGAAAATTTATTTATTTATAGAGTTTCTCTAGGAAACTTCTTTCTTCAGACTGCTTCCAAACAAAGAAGTCATATGACATATTTAGAATTAATTGATAAAATTCTATACTCATAATTACAAATCTAAAAAACAAGAGTGTATTAATAAATTATATATCCCTAAATAACTAACACTTTTCGGTTAAAGGACATATGTTTATTTTCTGGCTTTTGTAGCCATCCATCCAATAAATAATAGATATTTACAACTTTGCTACCTGTTTTACAAACTGCTCTTTAGCATATACGCATCGGAAAGTCATTTCCAATGGTAGTTTGAAAACCTCTACTAGCTAAAAGCGAAAAAGTTACGGCCTGCTGGAGCTTTAGTGGTAATGCGTTATATGCCCTGTAAAAGACAGCTCAGAGAGAAGAAAGTCAAAAGCCTCTTTTAAAAGCCCAAATCGCTTAATAAATTTAAAATATGTTAATTAAATTTTAATATATATGTATATAATTATATGATTAAATTTACTTACGTTGGATCGCTCTCGTCACAGAATGGTTTTCTTATTCTTACATTATCACACTCCTCCTCAGAGTATAAAGACGATATGCATAGTAAAATGAATGTGGCCAATTTTTTGCAAAAAGTAAAATAAAATTAAATAAGACGCGGAAAATAAATTTTGTTATGTATGGTTCTTCTTTAAGAAAGATGATTCTATTACGATATACAAAATTTTGTAAATCATGATATGGCCCATCTATAGTTTTTGTTTCGATGCCTTATTAAAAGAAATCTTTTTTTTTTCATTGAATTTTTAGTCAACAAAGACCTAAATTAATCACCCCTATTCTGCATTTCGATTAAGCCTCCGCATTCAGTTCCTTTGCGATCGAAAATTGGTATTCTGAAGAAAAACGGAATCAAAAAAAAGAAGACAATGTTTAAAAAATTAATAGCATCACTGTGAAATGTGGAATTGAAAAAGCAAAAACAAGCAAGTTTGTTATCATTTTCATAAGAAAATGTCAAATTAAATACAAAAAGTTGTAAGATACATAATTAAAAATAAATTCTTGAGTATAATAAAAAATTTTTTAATAAAATAAAAAAATATAAAAACAAAATGAAAATTAGTTGTTCGTGGCATTTTTTGTTGGAGGACATAGTGCTTTGAGGATTCCTGTAACTTCCTCTCAGAACGCTGCTACTTTTTTCTTTGATCGCTGATGGTATCCACACGCAATGTCTGCTTTAGATGCTATTAAATTTTTCAGTTCTTCATACTGCTCTGGTGTTTTAAAATTAACAATTTAAATAAAAAATTAAAAATTTTAATAAATTAATTAAAAATAATTTAAGTGTTTTTTAAATCGTTTCTGAACATTTTATCTGATTCTCTGTCTACATTTTTTTCAATTTTTAACTTTTTAACTTAAAAACACAAATGAAGAAAACGAAAAAAAAAAACAAGTGAGAATAATTTTTATTAATGTACCTAACTTACATATACAGTATTTGAAAAAACAATGGAAACTTTTCTTAAAATACACATCCTTACTATTGGAGATCTAAAATCTAAATTATTTCTTGAAAAACTAACAAGTGTTTCAGTATTTTATTTTATAGATTGTTATTAAATAACATAAAATATTATGTATCAATTATTATGAAGCTAAAGTAAAAGTATTCAATATTTGGGTATTGACAAAACAATGGAAACTAAAATTTTACTTCAATAAAAATCGATGACCAGTTATAAAAACTTAATATTTTGTTAGATATTCTTTATTTTTGATAACTGCCTCACATCCACGATGCATTGACCCAATAAATTTGTCAACTGTGTCTTTTGAAAATTTTTGCCATTCAGCTTGTCGTGTATAATTATGGAATCGTATTTGGCGACCCAAAATTTCCCATAAATTTTCTATGGGATTGAGATCTGGGGATTGGGCGGGACACTTCAAAACACGCACCTCATTGGATTATTATCTTCAGTTACAGCTTTAAAGGTATGTTTTGGATCATTGTCCTGCTGAAATCTCCAAATTAGTGGCATGTTCTCCTCTGCATATGGATACATTATGTAGTTTAAAATGGCTTGATAGCCTACACCAATTATGTATCTTTTATGACGTTAATTAGGCCCATTCCTTGCTCAGAAAAATACCCACAGACCATTATAATTCCACCTTCAAACTTGACTGTCTTACATGTATATTTTGGGTCAAGTCTATTTCCCGCCTTATAAAGGACCTTCCATCATTTCTCCTTAAATTTTATTTAGACTCGCCTGAGAAGAGGACAATTTTTATTTTCGCTCTAAACCAATTAATATGCTATTTAAACGAGCTGTGCGGTTTTTCTCAGATATCAGAGGTTTTTGCACAGTGCATTCGAGACCAGCCTCGCGAGCTCGACGGCTAACTGTTCGACAGCTAAAATTGAATCCCAGAACATTTTTTACCTCTATCCATGCCATTTGCGGGTCTTTTTTAAACTCTTTTCATTTATAGACTCGAATGGCATTATCAGAAGAGGAAGACGCTTAAAGTCATCAACATTGCCATATGATGCTAAGCACCCAAGGTTAATCGCTTTAAATGCTCCAATCTCGAAATTACTAATGCAAATGGTGCATAAAAATAACCGACATTGCGGACCTCAAGCACGCCTAACTCAGTTACGGCAAAGATACTGGCCAATCAAAGGAAAGACTGCAGCACGATCAATTGTGCACAATTATATCAAATGCACTCGAGATAAGCCAAACCTACTTAATCAAATTATGGTAACCTGCCATCAACGCGAGTTAACCCAGCTCGAACATTTAGCAATTCCGGTATAGATTTTTGTGGACCGCTTTGGATTCATTACAAAATAAGGGAAAAAAGGCCACACTAGGCTTACATCGCTGTATATTACTGTTTCGCTACTAAGGCTGTCCACTTTAAATTGGATAGCGATTTAACTACAGAAACCTTTATAGGCGCATTGAAGCGAACAGTCGAACAGGCCACTGAAAAAATTTGTATTGCGACAACGCAACAAATTTTATTGGCGCCAAAAATCAACAGATAGAACTATTACAATCACTTTATAAATATCCAGCCCATGAAAAAGTTAGTAGGAAATGTACATCCAGAGGGATAATATTTCATTTCATTCCACCAAGAGCACCTCACTTTGGAGGCTTATGGAAAGCAGCGGTCAAATCAGCAAAACATCTACTACTGAGAAGCTTACCAACAGCAGAATTAACATACGAAAAACTTCACACTGTTGTAAAAGAGATTGAAAATATTCTTAAAACCCGACCCGTCAGTCCAATGTGGGATAATCTGATTGGTGTAACTGCTTTAACTCCAGGTCACTGTCTCATCGAAGGACCGTTAAGTGCTCAAGCCTACATAGAGGATAACCAACCAAAAATTAGTTCGGAAGTTAGTTTCTCATATAAAACGGGAGTTTTGAAGAAGATGATCACAGAATATTAATCTGAACTTCAATATCGACACAAATGGCAAATACAAAAGAACAACTTGTAACCTGGCAAGATGGTCACCATAGGAAGAATCACCTAGAAGTAGTGTTCTGTCATTTGTCCTGTCGCACGCGTTTTTGTTTCGTCGTTCTTTTAATTTATGTTGTGCTCATAAATATAGTACTAATTGTTAATTAAATGTTCCAAAAATAAATAAGAAAAAACTAACAGAAACTTAATAATAATAATCATTTAAAAATCATTAATTTAAAACCAAAAAACATGTAAGCAAACAAACAGATATAGATTCATTTAACAGTTACAAAAAAGAAAAAAAAAAACAACCAAAAACAATATTTACAACAGTAAAACATAAAAAAAAACACACACACACATCAGCAATAATAAATATACAGTGATTGCACAACGTGTCGCATGTGACCAGCTCAGTGCTTTTATGGCTCTTTACAATGCAAATTGTACCACGAATAGTACCTTTCTTTGTTCCTAGTATTTTTTCTTTTTTTATAGTAATTGTAATTTTATTTCACTTGTATCATTGTGTTAACTGTTGTTTGACTAACTAGTGGCAAAGGTATAATACTGTCGCTAAATAGTCACAAAAGCATCAGTTTTTACAGGGGTGTTAGTATTATAAAATAGACAAGGTTTGAATCTTTGCTATTTATAATGACAGGAAGATTTAGAATCGATTTCTGCAACATATATGGGTATGTTGCACACAGTTGTCTCCATCGGCCTGATATTTTCGCCCTCTGTGAGACCCGGGTATCTGAGGATGCTGACCCACAGGATTTTCATTTGCCTGGGTACTCTCTTCTACCTTTTTTTAGTCTGCATGGGGGCCTTGCGATGTACATTCGTAATGAAGTCGTGTACCAGTGCCAGCAATCATTGGGCACGAATGATCCTGAATTTACTGTCTTTAGGTTAAGTTCAAAATCTGGTCACACTTCTTACATTTCGGGTTTTTATACAGAAGCCCAAACGCGGGAAGGGATAAATCTATTTCCGGCTTCGATGCCTTTTCCGATTCCATATTGAGAATCCTAGAAAGCTGTCTGGACAGTGAAATTGTAACTGCTGGTGATTTCAATGTTCACAACTCGTCTTGGATTCGCCATTCGAACCGTACAACTCTAGAGGGCCAATATGTTTGTGTGTTGAAGGGCAACAATACAATACTCTCGACCTTCTTTTACCTCACACCCTGATAAGTATGAGGTAAGTATTCTCGCGCCACTCGGTAACTCGGATCACTGCACCATTTCCGCCTCCTTTTAGATCGCTAATCTTCACAACGTTGCAAAAATGGCCACGAAACGTTTAACATATATGTACGAAAAAGGTCGTTGGGCTGAGCTCAACGAATTTTTTCAGCATTTTAATTGGAAACTTTGTTTTCTGGACAATAAAAACAATGCCATGGCGAAAAGGATTGTGGACAATATTTTGCTTGGAATGAAAACTTTCATTCTAACAAAGCAAGGCCGCGTTAAACCAAGAAAGAATTCAGGCGTGCAAAAATACTGTCAGATTTAGAGAGGCAGCGTTCAGTCGGTACTGATCTGCTACGCAAACAGGCGAGATCTTCGTGTGCCAAAGTACTCAGGCGCGAAAAAGCTTTATACGAGCAGCGCATTCGTGCTCGGGGTAGCAAGAGCTTTTGGTCATTCGTTAAAAGAGTGAAGGATAATGCTAGTTACTCAATTCCGCCTCTTTTAAGGAATGACCAAATAATTAGCGACCCGGTTGATAAAGCTAACCTATTTGCTGAAATTTTTTTAAGTAACTCCTACTTGCCAGAAAGCAATCAACCACTGCCCGAACTGGAAAGAGTATCAGTAACTATAGCAGATATATTCTTTCGAGCACGTGCAGTTAAAAAGGTTTTAGCGGATCTCAACATATACAAATCCACTGGTCCGGATGGAATTCTAAAAGCAGTGCTCTTCGACGTTAACGCGTGTACTAGCAAAACTTTTCAATATTTTGTACCATGTTGCTGAGTTCCCATCATGTTGAAAGGTTGCTAATGTAACACTAATCCCCAAAAAGGGAGAGGCTAGCAACCCTGAAAATTGCCGCCCAATTGCAATTTGCTCTGCACTTTCCAAAGTAATGGAAAGTATGCTTAATTTTCATTTTGTGAATTATCTGGAGTCCAACAGCTTACTTGTGACCGGCAGAACGGCTTCCGTAGGGCATGCTCTATGGGTGACTTATTAGCCTTCCTTCCTGAAAAATGGTGTCAATGATTAGGTGGCTTTACTCGTATCAAAACTTATTGCTTTTGGTGTCGGTAATAGCTTCACTCGACTTATATCAAGCTTTCTCAGGGATCGCACTATACGAGTTGTTATAGATGGATTTCATCACGCGATTTCAAGGTAAATTCAGGGGTACCGCAAGGTTCCGTCCTTTCCCCTACTCTTTTTCTTATTTTCCTTATTGACCTCCTACGTCAGATTTTCAACTCTATCTATTCTTTTGCAGATAACAATAGCAGATGCGATTCATTTTCGTTTTGCAGTAGACCAAGCCTTCGGGAAATAGAGACTATGAGAAGCACATGGACGATACCCTTAATCGCGACCTTCTGGTAATTTGCGGATGGGCCTTGGCAAACAGGGTTCAGCATAACGCTCATAAAACCCAGTGCTGTGTGCTTTCGCACAGGCGTACTGCTGAACATGCTACCTCATCTGTAATTATGGGTGATATACATATTAAGGAATCAGAAGCTGTCGATGTTCTTGGCATGAAAATTCAATGCGATGTTCGTTGGAACAAGCATATTTTTCATGTCGCAAAAGAAGATTTTAAATGCCTAGGTTTTCTGAAACGGCGTAAGAAATACTTCACTCCATCTGATCTTCTCACTAGCTATATCACCTTTATCAAACCTAAATTGGAATACAACTCTCATGTATGGGCCGCTGCTTCAAAGTTTATTTTGGAGTTACTTGACCGCGTACAGGAGAGAGCGAAGAAGCTTATCGGTGACAGTAGGGTATCCAGCTCTATTGACTCACCGGAGCATCGACGCAATATGGGGTGTGTTTCCCTGTTTCACGGAATGTGCTCTTATGAAATCAGAGAACTTGTTCCTGAAACCCGTAATTTCATACGTGCAACGCGCTCTGCATCAAGAGCTTATTCCTTTGTGGTCGATTGGTCAGTGAATCGCACTGCGCATTACAGAGAAAATTCGTTTTTTAGTCGAACAGTAAACAATAAACTCCCTGCAGAGGTCTTTCCTGCCAGTTTCAATGTGCAAAGATTCAAATCAAATGTCCACAAGCACAACTCCCTCTATCCCCCTTCCCAATTTCCTAGTTCTGGCACAATGTATTGCATAAATAAGGGTTATCCCCTGAGTGCTGGTCCTAAAAAAAAATCATCTGCGCTTCGAGACGGATGAACCTCTCCATATTGTATACATTCTGGGTTCCTTCATCACATATTTCAGAGATTTTGTAGTGTAGCTCCTTAATGTCTTGCCATAATTTGGTGGCGGCTATAGCCAAATGACTAAGTCATCCGTTAATAGTCGAGTGACCGATGCCATCATAGCTGCCTGCCTTCCAACAAGCTTTATCAGCTCACAAACTGATGCCATGGTTTTCTTGGAGAGTTTCATCTTTAATTGATTATTTGCTGCATGTCCGCTATCTTGATTTGGTGCTTCAGGCTTAGGTAGTTTCCGAATTCCTGCTTCAAACACCACCCTGTATTGCTGCACAGTATTTAGGATTGCTGCATAATAATCCTTTTGGAAGTATTAATGATCGAGTTGTATTCCTCAAGCTCGCGAATTCGGCTGTCATTTACTTCAAAGGCTATCCATTCTTCGTCCAGTCTTCTTATCCGCTCTTGGAACTAGCTTGTGGATGGCTTCCTCAACGCTGCATCCTTTTTATGGTTGCGGATGATGGTTTCAATTCGCTGACCAATCTGCTGCTGAGAAGTTACCAGTTCCGTAAATATGCTCATGTTGAATTATTTCATCCTTGATGTAAGGCTGGGATTAATTAACCAAAAGATAATCCTGTGCCTGATACAGCATTATGTCGGGGTCACCAAAAATATTAATTAATTCTCTGTTAATAATGAAAATGGCCTTACAAGCCGATTCACTTCAAAGACTTTAGTTTATTTATTTCTTTCTGATAAGCACTTTAACCTGTAGAATTCGTTGATAATAAAATAAATAATAAAATTAAAACATAAAACAAAAGTGAAACATTTTTGCTATTAAGGTACACTCACTCTTCCACATTTTATTTACTTTTTTATACTTAATATAAAATATATACTATATCCGCCAAACAGAAAAAAACATGAAAAGTAATTTAAGCATAATCCTTTAATAATTTTTAACATCAGTATTGTACTCTAACTTTTGAGCGAAATCTATTTAGTCATTGGTCTAAAGACAATAAAAGATTATGCATAGCGTCTTCGTTAGTGGCTATACGTTCAATTCTTCGTGAATCATTTAATCTCTGACTATATAATATGTAACCTTTATTCCTTGGACAGCGTACCTGGTACTATATGTATATATTAAAATGTAAAAAATGAAAATGAAATCGATGAATAAGGGCCTTTAGATAGAGACATATTTATTAAAAGAATAGCTTCCAGATGCCAAAATCTTACGCACAGTTACAGGCATATAGTACCAGATATAAAGGTCAACAAACAACTTGGCAGTATCCATGCAATATATACAAAATTTGTTAGTGTCGATCGCTGCATTTCAATTTATAGCCGTTAAAGTAATTTTAAATCTATGTATTAACTCTTCTTTTATGCGAATTACGTCTATAGTTTTGGCTGGATTTTTGAAAAAAACTTCTTGTCTCTTCTGAATTTTAGCTATTGACTAGAATGTATGTTACATTATGTAATAATTTTAAACAGCAAAGAATCAGGGCAGCAATAACATGCATGTACGAAAATTCATGTTTTCATTTTATAGTTCTTTTTTTTTTGGAAAGGAGCAGGTAAGAGCAGCTAAATTTTTCTTGAACTTTTAAAAAATGCAGTACACTGAAGTTGATAAACAGTGAAATTTTGATGTTGTTTATATTTTGTTCTACGAAATTTTTTATATGGCACTTTTTTCAACTTTTTTAATACAAGTCTCATCTATGACAATTGCCACTAACGAAAATATATAACAAAGTTAAATAATAAGTTAACTGTAATTGTACTAAAAAATTGAATATACAGAAAATTTTAAAGTCGTTTTAAACAAGCGAACTTATATGAACTTGGAGCGTGTCTGTCCAAACAAATAATAAAAATATAAGCCTAATATTACATTATCATAATATCCAGAAATCTGAAAACAAAATACTAAAAAATTATCCAAATTGGCGAACATGAAAAGAAAAAGAATTTCGGCCACTCTTCAACCAATGTGTGGCGCTGAGAACGGCAGTTAGGTTGAATGTCATATGTGCATGGAAACATAGATCATGCTAGCTAGTACTTCAGATCACGGACGTAATTCCCGATCTTGTTATGTATTGCAGCCCAGAACCTTCCCTTACAAGGAGATTTCTCCTTGAGCTGACGGAAGGCCACTCCCGCTCATGTCGGGCACTCTACATATAAAACATCCATATATACGACGACGACAGTTGAAAATGGAGTTTATATTGAGGATTTTTCAGACTCCCAAATGACTGTAGTATTTTACAGGTGGAAACATCTATCTATCTATCATCATCATCATTAAAAGAGCGGTGTGCTGGTTAGGGTACTATAAAATACCCAATAGAGATATCTTTTTCTTTACCGACAGTAAAGCAGCGCTTATATCCCTTAAAAGTGTGCTTACCACATCTAAAATTTTGTTTAAATGCCGGGCATCCCTTAACGGGATGGCGGAGGTTTCGACAGTCACGCGAAAATAGGTGAGATGAAGCCGACTTGGGCAACCAAAGCAGGGTACAATGCTTGAAGAGGGTGCCATTGACACCTTTTGTGGCATAACCCTATATTCTAGCGGACAGATGGTCTTACGAGTCGACATGATTGACAGCTAGAAGAATCTGGCCCTCTTTGGACCAGGGAAAGGGCAGCTGCGCTACTACAGTTACCGTGGAGTCGATTGTACGACTTGGTAGCTGCGGTTACTGGGCACTGCTTATTTGGAGCCCATGATAGAAGAATGGATCTCCCATTTAATGATTTATGTAGAATTTGTTGGGACAGAAAGGATGAGACAAAACAATTAAAACTTTTCTTAAAATTTACTTCCTTACTGTTGGAGGCCTAAAATCCAAATTATTTCTTGAAGAAACTAACGAGTGTTTCAGTATTTTACGTTATAAATTGTTTTTGATAAATTTACTAAAATGAACTAACATAAAATATCATATACCGAAAACTATGAAGCAAAAGTAAAAGTATTATATATTTGGGTTTTGCTATTTTATTTCCACATTCCACAGTGATGCAATTAATTTCTTAAACATTGTCTTTTTCTTTTTTTTTTGATTCCGTTTTTCTGCAGAACATCAATTTTCGATCGCAAAGGAATTGAATGTGGAGGCGTAATCGAAATGCAGAATGTGGGTGATTATTAAAGGTTTTTCTTGACCAAAAATTCATTGAGAAAAAAAAAAAAGATTTATTTCAATAAGGCATTCAAACGAAAACTAGAGGTGGGCCTTATCATGAATTGGTATTGACTTTTGCGGAAGAAAAAATAATACCAGCCACTGGAGTAGACCTTCAGGTCTTTCTTCCACAAAAAGTTAGATGTGTTGACGAATGAGAGTTTTCCGTCGACTTTATTGTATATCACATGTGGAAAAAACAGATTACCAACGTGATTTACTTTTAATTACTGAGCGTTTTTTAACCCTGCTAACTTTACATTCTAAAAAAATGCAGAAACATAATGAAGAACAAATCCGGAAGATAGATTGATTATTATCAATTAAACAAAGATCTCTAGAAATTAAAAAGCAAAGGCACCGAGCTAACATTACGATAATATTAAAATAAAAACGAATAAGAGATTATAAAGCAAACAAAAAAAAAGCATAATATTTTGATGATATTCTATCTTAAATAGTGCTATTAATAGTAAATGAATTGTGATTTCTTAATTTAAATATAAATAATAGAATTATTTTCTTATATTTTTTAGGAATAAGAATAAATAATATTTAGTTTTATAAAAATGAATTTGATGAAATAAATGTAAACAAAAAAGTAAAATGATCTTTTTTGATTCCTTATTTTTTCCAACTCGAGTTAATTGGGTCTCACATCCAATGACAGGATTAATACTTGAGGTATAAGATTGAGTAATATTTTGTATATATAATAGAACCTGAAATGTACGCGTATGTTGTGCAATGCAGCACAAACATTTCAAAAAATTGCTATTTTCTCCTGGCTATAAGTACTTCTCTTATCTTATTCCTATTGTTCTCTCAATAATGCAACGACGTTTCGAATGTATCTTATAAAAGTAGGATTTAGTTGAATTTTCTTTGGAAATTTTATGAGGTGTTATTAACCACGGCTCAATTGGGTATCCAGAGTCACTTTTAAAATTATAAAAATAGTGTTTGTAAGAACATAAATATATGTACATTTTTGTGTAAATGCGAAAATTTATTTAGAAACCATTAGTATTATAGAGCTTTTCTAGGAAACGTCTTTCTTCAAACTGCTTCTAAACAAAGGAGTCATGTGACATATTTAGAATTAACTGATAAAATTCTATACTCATGATCACAACAAGAGTGTATTAATAAATTATATATCCCTAAATAACTAACACTTTTTATGCTATCATTAGGTTGAGCTAATGGTATCCTTTCCGGTTAAAGGACTTATGTTCATTTTCTGGCTTTTGTAGCCATCCATCCAATAAATTATAATATTTACAACTCTGTTACCTGTTTTACAAGCTACTCTTTGACACATACGCATCAGAAAGTCATTTGCAATGGTATTTTGAAAACCTCTACTAGCTAAAACCGACAAAGTTACAGCCTGCTAGAGCTTTGGTGGTAATGCCCTTTAGAAGACAGCTCAGAGAGAAGAAAGTCAAAAGCCTCTTATAAAAGTCTAAATCGCTTAATAAATTTAAAATATGTTAATTAAATTTTAATATTTATATGTGTATAATTATATGAATAAATTTACTTACGTTGGATCGCTCACAGAATGGTTTTTTTATTCTCACATTATCACAATCCTCCTCAGAGTATAAAGACGATTTGCATAGTAAAATGAATGTGGCCAATTTTTTGCAGAAAGTAAAATCAAATTAAATAAGACGCGAAAAATAAATTTTGTTATGCATGGTTCTTCCTTAAGCAACATGATTCTAATACGATATACAAAATCTTGTAAATCATGATAAGGCCCATCTATAGTTTTTGCTTGGATGCCTTATTGAAAGAAATCTTTTTTTTTCATTGAATTTTTAGTCAAAAAAAACCTAAAATAATCACCCCTATTCTGCATTTCGATTAAGCCTCCGCATTTTTGCGATCGAAAATTGGTATTCTGAAGAAAAACGGAATCAAAAAAAAAAAAGAAGACAATATTTTAAAAATTAATAAATGAAAAAGCAAAATAAGCAAGTTTGTTATCATTTTCATAAGAAAATGTCAAATTAAATACAAAAAGTTGTAAGACACATAATTTAAAATAAATTCTTGAGTATTATAAAAAAATTGTTAAATAAAATAAAAAAATATAAAAACAATATGAAAATTAGTTGCTCGTGGCATTTTTTTTTTTTTTGGAGGACATAGTGCATTAAGGATTCCTGCAACTTCCTTTCAGAACGCTGCTACTTTTTTCTTTGATCGCTAATGGTATCCACATGCAATGTCTGCTTTAGATGCTAATTAAATTTTCAGTTTTTCATACTGCTCTGGTGTTTTAAAATTAACAATTTAAAACAAAAATAAAAATTTTACTAAATTAATTAAAAATAATTTTAAATGGTTTTTTAAACCGTTTCTGAACATTTTATCTGATTCTCTATCTACATTTTTTTCAATTTTTAACTTCTTAACTAAAAAACAAGTGAGAAAAACGGAGCTCCGACCGTAATGCAGAATACATACAATCGAAAGAAACTGAACGGAATCGAAACGCAGAATAGAGGTGAATAATTTTTATTAATGTACTTGACAAAACAATGGAAACTTTTCTTAAAATATACTTTCTTTCTATTGGAGATCTAAAATCTAAATTATTTTTTGAAAAAACTAAAAAGTGTTTCAGTATTTTATTTTATAAATTGTTTTTGATATATTTACTAAAAGTAAATAACATAAAATATTATGTATCAATAATTATGAAGCTAAAGCAAAAGTATTCAATATTTGGGTATTGACAAAACAATGGAAACTAAAACTTTACTTTAATAAAAATTGATGACCAGTTATCAAAACTTTAAATTTTGTTTGATATTCTTTATTTTTGATAACTGCCTCACATCCACGATGCATTGACCCAATCAATTTGTCAACTGTGTCTTTTGAAACTTTTTGCCATTCACTTAAAACTGCATTGAAAAAAACAACTTTTCGTATATAATTATGGAACCTTTTTTGGCGATCCAGAATTTCCCATAAATTTTCTATGGGATTGAGATCTGGGGATTGGGCGGGACACTTCAAAACACGCAACTCATTGGATTGTAATCAGTCAGTTACAGCTTTAAAGGTATGTTTTGGATAATTGTCCTGCTGAAATCTCCAAATTAGTGGCATGTTCTCCTCTGCATATGGATACATTATGTCGTTAAAAATGGCTTTATAGCCTACACCAATTATGTATCTTTTATGACGTTAATTGGGCCCATTCCTTGCCCCGAAAAATACCCCCAGACCATAATATTTCCACCTCCAAAATTAACTGTCTTATGGTCTAGTCTATTTCCCTTTGGCCGACTCACAAAGGACCTTCCATCATTTCTCCTTAAATTTTATTTAGACACGTTTGAGAAGAGGACAATGTTCATTTTCGCTCTAGACCAATTAATATGCTATTTAGCAAATTTTAAACGAGCTGCGCGATTTTTCTCAGATATCAGAGGATTTTGCTCAGTGCATTCGAGATCAGCATTGCGAGCTCGACGGCTAACTGTTCGTCAGCTAAAATTTAGTCCCAGATTATTTTTAAGCTCTATCCATGCCATTTGCGGGTTTTTTTAAATTCTTTTGCTATTAGTTTATTCATTTATGGACTCGAATGGCATTATCAGAAGAGGAGGACGCTTAGAGTCATCAACATTGCCATATGATGCTATGCACCCAAGGTTAATCCCTTAAAATGCTCCAATCTCGAAATAACTAATGCAAATGGTGCATAAAAATAACCGACATTGCGGACCTCAAGCACGTCTAACTCAGTTACGGCAAAGATACTGGCCAATCAAAGGAAAGACTGCAGTACGATCAGTTGTGCAAAATTATATCAACTGCACTCGAGATAAGCCAAACCTACTTAATCAAATTATGGGAACCTGCCATCAACGCGAGTTACCCCAGCTCGAACATTTAGCAATTCCGGTATAGATTTTTGTGGACCGCTTTGGATTCATTACAATATAAGGGAAAAAAGGCCACACATGGCTTACATCGCAGTATTTTACTGTTTCGCTACTAAGGCTGTCCACTTGGAATTTGTTAGCGATTTAACTACAGAAACCTTTACAGGCGCACTGAAGCGAATAATAGAACAGGCCTTTGAAAAAATTTGTATTGCGACAACGCAACAAATTTTATTGGCACCAAAAATTAACATATGAAACTATTGCAATCACTTTATGAATATCCAGCCCATGAAAAAATTAGTTGGGGATGTACATCCAGAGGGATAATATTTCATTTCATTCCACCAGGAGCACCTCACTTTGGAGGCTTATGGAAAGCAGCGGTCAAATTAGCAAAATATTTACTAGTGAGAAGTTTACCAACAGCAAAATTAACATGCGAAAAACTTTATATTGTGGTAATAGAGATTGAAAATATTCTTAAAACCCGACCCGTCAGTCTAATGTCGAATAATCTGATTGGTGTAGCTGCTTTAACTCCAGGTCACTGTCTCATCGAAGGACTGTTAAGTGCTCAAGCCTACATAGAGGATAACCAACCAAAAATTAGCTTGGAAGTTAGTTTCTTATATAAACGGGAATACAGTGATGGCACAACGCATCGCATGTGACCAGCTCAGTGTTTTTATGGCTCTTTACAATGCAAATTGTACCACGAATAGTACTTTTCCTTTTTCCTAGTTTTTTCTTTTTTTATAGTAATTGTAATTTTATTTTACTTGTACCATTGTGTTAACTGTTGTTTGACTAATTAGTGGCAAAGGTTTAATACTGTTGCTAAATAGTCACAAAAGCATCAGTTTTTACAGGGGTGTTAGTATTATAAAATAGATAAGGTTTGAATCTTTGCTATTTATAATGACAGGAAGATTAAGAATCGATTTCTGCAACATACGTGGGTATGTTGCACACAGTTGTCTCCATCGGCCTGATATTTTCGCCCTCTGTGAGACCCAGGTATCTGAGGATGCTGACCCATAGGATTTTCATTTGCCTGGGTACTCTCTTCTACCTTTTTTTAGTCTACATGGGGGCCTTGCGATGTACATTTGTAATGAAGTCGTGTACCAGTACCAGCAATTATTGGGCACGAATGATCCTGAATTTACTGTCTTTAGGTTAAGTTCAAAATCTGGTCACACTTCTTACATTTCGGGTTTTTATACAGAAGCCCAAACGCGGGAAGGGATAAATCTATTTCCGGCTTCGATGCCCTTTCCGATTCCATATTGAGAAACCTAGAACGCTGTCTGGACAGTAAAATTGTAATTGCTGGTGATTTCAATGTTTACAACTCGCCAATATTTCAAGCTTTTCGCCGCGCACAACCAGCTCGCGCAATTAGTTAACGAGCCAGCACATATTTTGTATGTGGAATGGCAACAATACAATACTCTTGACCTTTTCCCTACCTCACGCCCTGATAAGTGTGAGGTAAGTATTCTCGCGCCACTCGGTAACTCGGATCACTGCACCATTTCCGCCTCCTTTTCGGTCGCTAATCTTTACAACGTTTCAAAAATGGCCACGAAACGCTTAAAATATATGTACGAAAAGGCTCGTTGGGCTGAGCTCAACGTTTTTTTTTCGGCATTTTAATTGGAAACATTATTTTCTGGACAATAAAGTCAATGCCATGGCGGTAAGGGTTGTGGACATTATTTTGCTTGGAATAAAAACTTTCATTCCATCTAAGCAAATGCGTGTTAATTC
This sequence comes from Cistogaster globosa, assembly GCA_937654795.1. Classification (NCBI taxonomy): domain Eukaryota; kingdom Metazoa; phylum Arthropoda; class Insecta; order Diptera; family Tachinidae; genus Cistogaster; species Cistogaster globosa. Next base: position 61,397,043 of record OW569404.1, read on the forward strand.
AAGAAAGAATTAAAAAATTAGTCAGATCCAGAGAAGAAGCATTCAGTATATGGCGGTGTAACAAAAACGCCGTAACTGATTTGCTACGCAAAAGGCGAGATCTTCGTGTGCCAAAGTACTTATGCACGAAAAAGCTTTATACGAGCAGCGCCTTAATGATAAGGAGTAGTAAGAGCTTTTGATCATTCTTCAAAAGAGTGAAGGATAACGATAGTCCCTCAATTCCACCTCTTTTAAAGGATGATCAAATAATTAACGACCCAGTTTATAAAGATAACCTCTTGGCTGAAATTTTTGCAAGTAACTTCTACTTGCCGGAAAGCAATAAACCACTGCCCGCACTGAAAAGAGTATCAGTAACTATGCCAGATATATTATTTTAAGCACGTGCAGTTAAAAAGGTTTTAGCAGATCTCAACATATACAAGTCCCCTGGTGTGGATGAAATTCCAACACTGGTCTTGAAAAAGTGCTCTTCGACGTTAGCGCGTCCATTAGCAAAATTTTTTAACATTTTGTACCATGTTGGTAAGTTCCCATCATGTTGGAAGATTGCTAATGTAACTCCAATTCCCAAAAAGGGAGAGGCTAGCAACCCTGAAAATTACCGCCCAATCGCAATTTGCTCTGCAATTTCCAAAGTAATGGAAAGTATGCTTAATTTTCACCTTGTAAAACATCCAACATTGTAGGGCACGCTCTACGGATGACTTATTGGCCTTCCTTTCGGAAAAATGGTGTCAACTCATTCACCATTTCGGCGAAAGTAAATTGGTGGCTTTAGATATTTCTAAGGCGTTTGATAGAGTGTAGCATGGTGCACTCATATCAAAACTTATTGCTTTTGGTGTTGGTAATAGCTTCACTAGACTTATATCGAGCTTTCTCAGGGATCGCACTAAACGAGTTGTTATAGATAGGATCTCATCAAGCGAGTTCAAGGCAAATTCAGGGGTACCGCAAGGTTCTGTCCCTTCCCCTACTCTATTTTTTATTTTTTTTTAATGACATCTACGTCAGACTTCCAACCCTATCTATTCTTTTGCGGATGACAGTAGCATATGCCATTCATTTTCGTTTTCTAGTAGACCAAGCCTTCGGAAAATTGAGGCTAATAGAGAGCACATGGACCATACCCTTAATCGCGACCTTTTGGTAATTTCCGGATGGGGCCTGGCTAACAGGGTTCAGTTTAAGGCCCATAAAACCCAGTGCTGTGTGCTGTTGCACAGGCGAATCAGAAGCTCTCGATGTTCTTGTCATGAAAATTCAATGCGATGTTAGTTGGAACAAGTATATTTTTCATATCACAAAAGAAGCACTTAAATGCTTAGGTTTTCTGAAACTGTGTAAGAAATACTTCAATCCATCTAATCTCCTCACTATCTATATCACCTTTATCAGACCTAAAATGGAATACAACTCTCATGTATGGAGCTTCAAACTCTATTTTGGAGTTACTCGACCGCATACAGGGGAGAGCGAAGAAGCTTTTCGGCTTCCTTTATCACATATTTCAGATATTTTGTAGTGTAGCTCCTCAATGTCTTGCCATAACTTGGTGGCGGCTATAGCCAAATCACTAAGTCATCTGTTAATATTCGAGTGACCGATGCCATCAGAGCTGCTTGCCTTCGCATAAGCTTTACCGGCTTACAAACTAGTTCCATATGAAATTGATTATCTAATGCATGTCCGCTATCTTGATTTGGTGTTTCAGGCTTAGGTAGTCTTCAAATTGCTGCTTGAAACACCACCCTGTATTGCTTTACAATATTCAGGATTGTTACATAATAATCCTTTTGGAAGTATTAATGATCGAGTTGTATTCCTCAAGCTCGCGAATTCGGCTGTCATTGACTTCAAAGGTTGTCCATTCCCCGTCCAGTCTTTTTATCCGCTCTTGGAATTAGCTTGTGGATGTCTTCCTCAACGCTGCATCCTTTTTATGGTTGCGGATGATGGTTTCAATCCGCTGACCAACCTGCTGCTGAGAAGTGACCAGTTTCATTAATAACCTCATGTTGAATTATTTTAGCCTTGATGTAAAGCCGGGATTAATTAACCAAAAGATAATCCTGTGCCTGATACAGGATCACGTCGGGGTCACCAAAAATATTAATTAATTCTCTGTGAAGGAGTTTAGTTTATAAATTTCTTTCTGGCAAGCACTTTAACCTGTAGAATTCGTTGATAATAAAATAAATAATTAAATTAAAACATAAAACACAAGTGAAACCATTTTGCTTTTAAAGTAGACTCATTCTTCCACATTTTATTTACTTTTGTATACTTAACTTATGCTTACATCACAAAATTTACTACTAAATTACGCAATACAATTTATATAAAAAATTGCATAGTTAGGAATAAAATAAAAATTTCTGGCTTAACTACAAAAGTCATTGGCTTTAAATAAAAGCAATTCAAAAAGTGACATTGGCTTTTAATAATTACAGTTAATAAAAATAATTTCTTAACTAGGTCAACTAAATAAATATGTTAATTAAATGCTTGAGTAAAGTGTTTATTTTGTTTCTGTTCAAAATGTTTTTTTTTTTACCTTTATTCTTTTCTAATTAATTAAGCACTAGGTCAGGTTTTAAAAATAAAAATATTGTTTTTTTATTTATTTTTTCAATATTTCGCCACACCGTTGGGTAGCATGTTCAGGAAACAGGAAACAAAATTGTCAAAATTATATGTTTTTAAATACAAATTATAAATTCATTTGAAAAAATTTGTCAAACCAACTCAAAAAATTTTCAAAAAACAAAGACAAAAAATTCAAACATGTTAACATAAACATATGTACATATAAAAATTTTCAATAATCAAAATACATTCAAACTTTTAAAATTATCAAAAAAAAAATTTAAAATATACAAAAAACAATATACATATACAAACACAAAAATTGTATTTGATAAAAATATTACAAACAATTAAGTTAGATACATTGTAACGTTTACTATTTTTTATGAACTTAATGTCTATAACACTGCGCAACATTATCAGTATCAGCCTTAAAGTTTATTCTTTTTGTTGTTGGAACTTTATTTATTTGTAACATCTATAACATAAACCTACGTTTATAATTATTTTCTATATTTAAAACTGATGCATCTTCAAAGTTAAGATGATGATTTAGACTGGCACAATGGGAAGATAATGCAATTTTTTAGTGTTATTTACGCCTCTATATCTTTGATCAGATTTTTGACCAGCTATTCTAGTTTTAAGTTAATTCTTTGTTGTACCTACATATACTTTACTACAATCTTCACTATCATTACCATTACAAGGTATTTTGTAAACTACATTAGACATGTCCCATTTTTGTATTCTATATTTTGTTTTACTAAATAATCTGTTTAAAGTATTGTAAGTTTTGTAAGCTACTTTATATTTTTCCGAATCAAAAATTTTTGATTTTTCTATCCTTTCTGCTATTTGTGGTACATAAATTAAAGACTTGTAAACTTGTGTTTCTGTCACAACCCTTGTGTTACATGCTCTTCCATACCTAAACTGTTTAAACAAACTCTTTATTAATTGTATTGGAAAATTATTATCGGTTATTATCTTTATAACTTTATCTTTATTTATCTTGTGAAATTCCTCATCACTTATCTTAAATTTTTTTTCTATCAATACAGCTAGATACCCATATGGAGCACAGTTCCTACTTAAAAAATTTTATGTGGAAAGGGCGGAGCGAATGACTTACATACACAGCCTTATCAATTTAAGCAGAATTTAAGCACATACTTAGCCATCATATTCTTAAACTTCATAAATAGTCACCTTCAGCTACTACAAAACACTGCAAGAGAACAACAGGAAGTTAATTTTTACTTTAACAACGAGAACCACACTGTCAAAACACTAGGATTAACATGGATGAGAAAAACTGACAAATTATGTGTCAAGGTCTGTCAAAGGGATATAAAACACTTTATCAAACGCACAGTAAGCTCAGATTTAGCCAGGATATTCGATCCTTTGGGTTTTCTATCACTAATTGTTGTCACTGCCAAATAATTATCCAAGAGCATTGGTAACTGAAGCTAGGCTGGGATGATGAACTACCAGAAGATCTTCGCGTGCGATGAATGAAATTCCGCAATGAATTGAAACACATCGACATCTCAAATTTTCCAGACATATGTTTGAAGGGCAAATATCATCAAACGTACAAATTCATACCTTTGCAGATGCTTCAGAAAAGGCATATGGTGCAGCAGTTTTCATCAGATCAGTCATCAAAAACAATCAAGTAATAGTACGACTACTATCTGTAAAATCACGTGTAGCACCCTTAAAACATCAAACCCCACCTCGCATCGATCTGTGCGCAGCATTATTAGCCACTCAGTTAATAGCAAGGGTCAAAAGGGACTTAAGCTTTGATAACTTCCCCACATATTTGTGGACAGATTCAGAGATCGTGTTAAGCTGGATCCGGTTACAATAGTCATTGTATCAAACCTTCGTGGCCAACAGAATAGCAGCAATTCAAGAACTATCCATTGCTGAGCAATGGCGACATGTGAGATCAAACGACAATCCTGCAGACGTGTTGTCGCGTGGTATATCAACAGGGAAGTTACTTGAACACCCGCTATGGTTTTACGGGCCTGTATTTCTTAGTGGAAAAAATAAAAAAATAAAATTTTTCAAAGACTGAAGACATCGGTGATGAGATTGCCATGGAACGTAAAAAAAACAGCGGTCACAACCACGAATAACACTTCAACAAGTATAATCTACACTATACACACAACAGGTCCTTGAGGACACCGCAAAGAATGACAGGTTGTAACATCCGATTAATCAATAAGACTAGAAAATGGCATTAAAATCGTGAAAAAGAGTTATCAGTTCAAGAATAGGAACAAGCTTAAATGGTCATTATACGAACAATGCAAAAGTCGGACTTGGAGGAGGATTGAATACATTTAAAGCAATATCCTGAAGTAAAAAAGGTAGCGAGTTCAGTAATCTCACTTTATTTGTAGACTCGATAGGCATTATCAGAGTAGGAGGACGCTTAGAGTCATTATCATTGCCATATAATGCTATGCACCCAAGGTTAATCCCTTAGAATGATCCAATCTCGAAATTACTTATGCAAATGGTGCACGAAAATAACCGACATTGCGGACCTCAAGCACTTCTAGCTCACTCACGGCAAAGATACTGGCCAGTCAAAGGAAAGACTGCAGCACGATCAATTGTATCAAATGTACTCGAGAAAAGCCAAACCTACTTAATCAAATTATGGGAACCTGCCATCAACGCGATTTACCCAAGCTCGAATATTTAGCAATTCCGGTATAGACTTTTGTAGACCGCTTTGGTTTCCTTACAAAATAAGGGGAAAAAGGCCACAAAAGGCTTACATCGCTGAATTTTACAACAACGCAACAAAGTTTATTGGCACCTAAAATCAACAGATGAAACTATTGCAATCACTTTATGAATATCCAGCCCATGAAAAAATCAGTAGGGAATATACATCCAGAGGGATAATGTTTCATATCATTCCACCAAGAGCACCTTACTTTGGAGGCTTATGGAAAGCAGTGATCAAATCAGGGAAACATCTTCTAGTGAGAAGTGTATCAACAGCAGAATTAGCATACGAAAAACTTGATACTGTGATAATAGAGATTGAAGATATTTTTAAAACCTGACACGTCAGTCGTACGTCGAATAATCTGATTGACTTAGCTTCTTTAACTCCAGGTCACTGTCTCATCGTAAATATTAATATAAAAAATATGCTATATTATTTAATTTTTAAAATTATTAAAATATGAATTCAGAAAAACTGTCTACAGATTTTAGTTCAAGCCGATTTCTCCTCTTGCTAATTACATTGCCAGCTAATGAAAAAGCTCGTTCAGCGGCTGCACTACTGGCAGGAATTGAATAAATTTGCAGTGCAAGTTTGATAATTTTGGATAAAACTTTTTATTTAACTTCCACCAATTGACTATATCAAACTTACCGGTTATTTCAACATTTTCCTTATAAAAACCGTTTATTTCTTCTGAGGGTGTCTTAGAATTTCTCAATGTTGTTTTCTTAGATAAACTAAATAAATAAACCATGTTCAATTTGAGAAAATTGTGCAGTAGAAGGTGAGCGTGGAGTGGCAAGAAGATTTTAGGTTTGTGGTGATGTTAAATTTATTATATCTAAACTATCAATTTGTGAAAGGAAAAATTGTTTGATATGCCATAAACTCAGATTTTCTACCCAAATTTAGTCAACATTATTAATAACATTTGCTTTTAATATGGCAGCCACATCTTTATTTGATTGATTTGATTTTGATAGGCAATAATTATACCTAAGACAAATGTCACCTTCTTATAAGTAACTCTGGAGTGAGGCACATTACTTCATAGATACCAAGGCACTTTTATGTCAAGTTAATTTTTTTTTTAATTTTGAACCGCATACAAAATTTTTTTTAATGGTAACGAAACTACTGCATACTGCTAATGAAACTACTGCATTTCTAGGAAAAAAAATCCTTCTTTTTTAAATTTATGGGTTCATTTCTTATAGTAATAAAAGTTATTTGCATGCAGGCCATATCTATTGCTAGGATGACTTATTTACCTGCAGTTAGAGAATATGCTATTTTGGTTTTGTAGGGCTTTTGTGTATGAGGTTTTCCCAACTTTAAGAAATTACAATGTATTTTTGTTACTTTAGATTTAAAAATGAGCATCATAAAAAATTAATGAATGATTGTCTTTTCAAAAATCCTATCATAAAATTTATTAGGTTTCTCTTTGCATTTGGAAATATTCAGTTTTTAAGAAAATACCATAAAATCCAAATAAAATCAAAGCTAAATTTTTTGTTTTTAATATTACCAGCTTTATTTATCTGAATATTTATGGTGTTTCTAAGTTTTAAAAGCGAAATTAAAACAAATACGGATTTTCTTTTGTTTTAATCAAATAAACGATTTCGACTTATGCCAACCGTATACATGGTATGTAGTTCAGCCTAATTAAATTTAGATATTATTTCGATATGTTGTTTTCGTATAGCAATTTTTTATTATGCTATTCGTCTTTGGAATGTTCTTTCATCAACAAATAAACAACGAAATATCTTTAAGAAAATTCCTTTTTAATTTTTTGATTAGCTCATTAATTTAAAAAATCTTTTTGTATATCTATTTATGTTATTAATTTAAAAATTTTATTAGAAATTAATTTTAATTATAAAAATTTTATTAAATTTGGATGCCATTTTTGTACACATACAAAGTTTTGCTCTGTAATTATAAGACATAGTTTTATTCGTCAGGAAATGATAAATAAATCCAGATTTAATTAAAAATTGTATGTATATAATTTATAGACTTAGATCCTCTTAAATATATAACAAAAAAATTTACTAACAACCAAATGCCTACTAGACATAAGCGAAAATAAAAAAACACAATTATAATCGGCAGTTGAATAAAATCAGTCAATACTGAATAAAATCAGTTGCGTTGAATAAAATCATACACACTGATTTTATTCAACACAAAGTTCATTTGCTCAAATGTGTGGGTAAAACTTGTTCGATCATACAGCACGCAACTGATTTTTTTCAATGAAGAATTATGCTAAATGTTTAAATTTGAGTAAGAGTTTCTTTCATTCTATGGTAAAATGAACAAAACAATCGTTCTGGCAGTTTAAAATGCGAACAAAACATGTTTGATCAGTTTACTCACTAATGCACAAACAAAACGTTAGACAGTATGATGCTGATTTTATTCAACGTTGATTTAAATTTAAATGAATAAATGTGAGTGATTTTTTTTGTGTATGATTAAATCAAGAAAAAAGTTATTTTTGCAGTTCTCTGCAATAGACAAAGCAGTGGATGATCTGGTAACAGTTATAACGGAACAAGAAATTGAGGAAACCTTAGAACAGGATCTTGATGAAGTTCAGGAACATGAAGACGATGATGACGAAGACGAAGTGAATTGAAACACAACAACAAAAACTATATCAAAACTTGATACAAAACCACCCAATGCTACATCAACTTCATTTGCTTATAAAAATTAATTTTTACAAAAAAAAAAAAAAAAAAAAAAAAACAATCCCAAAAATTTTTTATCGATTTACTCCGAAATTAGAAACAAACAAAAAATTAAACGAGAGGACGATTTTTTTTTAATAGATTAAAATAAAAAAATTTCATTAAATAAACTTTTTTTATGTTAAGCCAAGAAAAAAAAACACAAATCATTATTTGTTGTATAAAAGAAATTTTGTAATATTCATAAACAGCAAAAAACAATGGAAAAAATAAAACTAAAAACTTGTAATTTATATTAAGAAAACAAACTCCCTTAGAAAAGCATTACAATACATATTTATGAAATAAGCAAATTTGAATTAAACAGTAACAGAAAATATCATTAAATATCTTTAAAAAAAACAATAATAATTTAAAATAAATAATTAACTTACAATTGAAAAAAAAAAAATAATGTAAGACAAACAAACAGGAATTGAATTCTACTTATTTTGTAAGGTTTAAGTTTTTAAAATTATAAATACTTTTCTTCTCCTTTTAAACTGTTTTTAGTTTAGATTTTTTCACAAAATCTTTTTTTTTATAAATTAAAAACAAAAATATGCAGATTTTTTACTACTAAGAGAAATATATTATATAAATTTAATTTTTTTAGTTCTTAATAAAGTTTTAAATTTAATTTTGCAAAAAATTAATGATTTTTGTTTATTTATTTATTATATTTTATTTTTAAGTTTACATTAAAATTTAATTCGAAATTCAGAAATTTTTGATTTAAATTTAAGAATATTAAGTAAACCCTGCAAAAAATAATCATTACCAAGCAAAAAAAATTCACGATATTAAAGTCATCTAAAATATACAACCTCCAATTTGTAATGCTTTTAATGTTTAGTGCAAGTAAAAAAAATGTTTTCATGCAAATTAAAAAAAAAAAATAATTTCTAAAAATTCATACAAAATAGAAAACAACAAATATTCCATTGAGGGTATAAGTGAGAGTGTTCTCAAACAAAGAAATCAAATTACATTTAAATGAAAAACCATTTTAATTTTACTGCTAATGAAACAGGATTCCTTTATTTAAACAAAAAATCGCATAACTCATACCAATATCAGGAAATAACGTCTATTATATAAAATGAATCTAAAGTGAAATTATAATTTTCATTTGGTATAACACTAGCACTTGAAATTTAATTTATACAATGACCCACCATTTTGTACATTTAATTACAACATAAAAGACAAAGACGTTTGTTTTAAATATAAAGTCACTTAAATTTTGGAAATTTTTCTAAACAAATCAAACCATTGATTACATGACAGAGTATGATACAAATTAACGTCCAGCCCAATCATGAACATCCCTCCGGAAAAAAAGTTTTATAATTCCTTATTTGAACGTAGCTATTTACCTTATTTATATTAAACTTTTCTTTATTAATTAATAATATTCATTTTTCCACTCGAAATTTCTTTTACTTTCTGCAGTCAAGAGTAGTAGTGCTAATGACCTCGTCCGCATATCATCTCTAAAAATTAAAAGTAAGAAAAATGTGTTTTTAAACATTTGTTGTAGAGGTCTGTAAAGTGTTGAAAACTTTCCACCCACAAAACTAAAATGTACTTACAACAGTTCTAGTACCATTATACAGGTTAAATTTGGAGCTTTCACGTTTGTATCTCTAGTTTCTCTACGAAACATTTTTATAAAAAGATAGTTTTCTATATTTAAACTAAGGCTCTAAGGGACCTCGTCACAAAATTTTATTTAAATCCATCTATCAGTTTTTACGTGACAAACAGACAGACAAAAATTCCAAAAAGAGCTGTTTTGTATTCCATATCGATTACTATCTACACCAACATCAAAATTTTCAAAAAATATTTTATGTACAGAAATGACCCCGTTACGGTTTAATTATATTTACAGAAAACAAAGGGAAAAATGAAAAAACTTGCACGGTTGGTCATGTCTGATGATAGTTTAACCTCTAGATTAATAGAATGCGTCTACAAGCGCCGTTAGTGAGCAAAGCAACAGCACGAATAGCATCTTCAAGAAGACAGTAAGCAGTGGCTTGTCTGAATCTTTTGCTTGAGAGGAGGAAAGTATCTAAAGCACAATGGGTCCTTAGCGGAATTTTGTTAATAATGTAACAGCACTTAGGAAAAAGCCGTCTTTCCCCCATTTGGTGTAAACCAAAGCCTCATCAATCACCAGTATAAGAATCGTAATCCTGCAAGCTTCAGTCTACTGTGGTACCAGAAGTTAAGCCACTGGTTGAACTGTAAAGATCTTTATCTCCGAAATACAGAAACAGAAGACAATTGCCGCACAAATTCACAACGTCAGAACATTAAAGTCCACCAAAACAAGAATGTCTCCGAGTGACGGTAGACCAAACAATAATTTTTCTTATTACTAATATCGTTCTGTTTCTTATCCCGATTAAATAAAGAAAAAAATTATTACTATTTCAGAGAAAAACGGACTTAAAACAAATGTTGCTACAGCTCCTAGGTTATATAGATTACCTAAAATTCATAAAGAGAATTTTCCTTTAAGACCCATTTGTTCTTTTATTAATTCTCCATATTATGAATTGTGTAAATATATTACAATAATATTGTAAAAGATTACAGAGAATTCTATATATAATGTTAAGAACTCAATAGAATTTAGAAAGGGATAAAGAACCTGTGTATTCAGAATGAGGAAAAGTCAGTTTCATTTGATGTAGTATCATTATTTCTGAGTATACCTGTTGACTTAGCGATAAATATAATAGAAGAAAAATGGAACGTGCCTCAGGGATATACTGGAATGGAGAAATGTTTATTTTTACGGATTTTAAAATTTTGTATAGAAGATAATAGATATTTTCAATATAATGATAACATATATTTGCAACAAAAAGGACTTCCAATGGGATCCCCAGCCTCTCCAATTGCGGCAGACATTGTTATGTAGAAATTATTAGACATCTGCATTGAAGAACTTATTATTAAACCAAGATTAATGACTAAATATGTAGATGATTTGTTTTGTATTGTTTCGGAAACTGGAATTGAAAATATGCTGGAAACATTTAATAAAATTAATAGTTGCATAAAATTCACAATAGAAATAGAACGCGATTTTAAACTTCCCTATTTAGATACGTTAGTAATAAGGAGAGCTAATAAACTAAAAATGGATTGGTATCAAAAGCCGACAGCTTCCGGAAGAATTATTAACTTTTATTCCAAACACAACAAAAGAATAATTATTAATACAGGCAAAAATTTGATAGAAAAAGTATTTAAGATAAGTGATAAGGAATTTGACAAGATAAATAAAGATAAAGTTATAAAGATACTAACAGAAAATAATTTTCCAAGACAATTAATAAAAAGTTTGTTTAAACAATTTAGGTACGGAAGAGCATGTAAAAAAAGAAGTGTGACAGAAACAAAAGTTTACAAGTCTTTAATTTATGTACCAGAAATAACAGAAAGGATAGAAAAAGAAAAATTTTTGATTCGGAAAAATATAAAATGGCTTACAAAACTTTCAATACTTTAAACAGATTATTTAGTAAAACAAGAGATAGAATACAAAAATGGGACATGTCTAATGTAGTATACAAAATACCTAGTGAAGATTGTAATAAAGCATATGTAGGTACAACAAAGAATAAACTTAAAACTAGAATAGCTGGTCATAAATCTGATCAAAGATATAGAGACGTAAATAACACTCAAAAAACTGCATTATCTTCCCATTGTGCCAGTCTAAATCATCATCCTAACTTTGATTATGCATCAGTTTTAAATATAGAAAATAATTATAAACGTCGGTATATGTTAGAGATGTTACAAATAATTAAGGTTCCAACAACAAAAATAATAAACTTTAAGGCTGAAGCTGTAAACACATTCACCACAGCAACTACCGACTGCAAAATTTCTAAAATAGAAAACATGTGTGCATACGAAAATGATTATTTTGAAGACAGCAAGGCAATATGGCGAAAGGTTGTTGTCTAAACTGATTTTGCCGTGCAGTCCAATTAAACTAATTTCTATTTTTGTTGACGACAATAGACAGTTGAGTGATGTCAGTACTATAAGTCATGTAAACTAATAAGTGCTTAAAACCTCTTATTCGGAAAAAAGAAAAAACAATAAGAACTTAAAATAATCATGCGTTATTTATTAAAAGATTTATTTATATATTTAAAGATTTTTATTAGTTTTTAAGTTTAGGTGTATGCATATGTATTTTCAAGTATTTTTTTTTATAAAAAGTACTTCAATCGTGGTGGCGAAAATATACGAAGAATAGCTCGAAATATTTTAAAGGAATGTTTTCGAGTTTATATCAAATTACAATTTCTTTTTGTGTGGAAAACATTCAGTTCGATATACATTTACTTTTTTATTATGATAATTTCAATTTGTCTATCTTTATTAGTAGATGGTTTCTTGTATGGGAAACCTGTTAGTTTTTAACACAATTTTGTTTTTGGTAGATATCATGATATTGTATAGCTTTCAACATTTTGTTGTTTCGAGCATTTTTTTTATTGCTGTAGACTAGTAACTTCGTTTGCATTTAAGGGAAATAGTTCAATATATTATTAATTTTGAAGACAAGCGAAACGAAAAATCGACGCACTCTTTAAAAATATTGTTTTAGTCTTCTAATAGCCTCTTACACAATAATCTAAATATTTTTTTAATCAAATACCAGAACTGAATCTTTTAAAAAACGCTAAAAAAATATTAAAGTGACATCACTGCAATACACTATAATCATATTTTTATTATGTAGCTGCTGCGTTCAAAATAATTTTGTAGCTGACTACATGGCGGCAAATGTAGCAAGCAGCATTTGCTGCCGTGTGTTCGTGTAGCCTGCTGTGGCAAATGTGTTCAGAGCATGATACTGATAATGTTACGCAGTGTTATAGACATTTAGTTCATAAAAAATAGTAAACGTTACAATGTATCTAACTTAATTGTTTGTAACATTTTTATCAAACAAAATTTTTGTGTTTGTATATGTAAGTATATTGTTTTATGAATATTAAATTTTTTTTTTTTTTGAAAATTTTAAAAATTTTAATGTATTTTGAGTATTGAAAAATTTTTTTTATGTATGTTTATGTTAACATGTTTAAATTTTTTGTCTTTTTTTTTGAAAATTTTTTGAGTAAGTTTGACAATTTTTTTCAAATTATTTTATAATTTGTATTTGAAAACACATAATCTTAATAATTTTGTTTTCTTTTTCCTGAAGATGTCACCCAAAGGTGTGGCAAAACTGAAATTGAAAAAATAAATAAAAAACAATATTTTTATTTTTAAAACCTTGGTTAATTAATAAGAAAAGAATATGTATTAAAAATTGTATTTTAATTTTAAACTAAAAATGACGCCAAAACAGTGTGTACACATTCTTAAGGAAGAACGTGAAATGTACCTAATGTGCTAGCTGAAATAAAATCTATGCTGTGGTTTCAGAGATATCTGCGTTTACTCTAATTTCGTTAAAAATTGAATGAAATTGTATTTAATTTGTAAACTAAAAATTATACTTAAATAGTGCGTACACACTGTTAAAGAAGAATTTTAAATGTATACAATGTGCTAGCTGGAACAAAATCTCTGCGGTGGTTTCAGAGATATATTCGTTTACTTTGATTTCGTTAAAAATTGAACAAAATTGTATTTAATTAACAACTAAAAATTATAGTTGAGCAGTGCGTATACATTGTTAAAGAAGAACGTTAGATGTATACGATGCGCTAACTGGAACAAGATCTGTGCGGTGGTTTCAGAGACATCTGCGCTTATGTTGAAAAGTCATTATTGCCTTCCTAGTGAAAAAAAATTCAAAAGGCAAATTATAACTTTTTGTAGTCGTTACTGTAATCAAGCTCCTCGTAGAGTTGTGGCTTGCTAAGTAGAGCGAAAAGAAGTGAAATGGCATGAGCCCAAGAATATACAATTAAAAGAAGATGAGCTGCTGCTGGCTCTGTTGTAAATTTTGTAACCATTTACCTGAGTAATTTCAAAATAATCACAGACGGATGCATTTTTAGAGGAGAACAGTTTAAATTCTGAGGAAATCGTAGTGAAAGAGGGATGAGATATAACCAGGATAAAAAAGAAGTGATGGAATCTTAGAATATCAACGGCGGAAGCTACAAACTGGCTCAACTACATGGTGGTGTTGAAAGACGAATAAGGGATTAATTTTCAGAAATAAGATTACTTTACACACTTAAAAAATGGCAAGCCAGAGAGGCAAAGCCAATTTTGAATGAGATTGGTTATAGCCTAAGAAGACTCTAAGCAGGAAATCTAAATAGAAATTAAGTTAAAACTGGAACATTCAATGCTGGATATCTATTAAGCCCTCTCTAAAATGATAAAGGTACTAAAAAAGTATCAGGGAATATGATGTTTAATTTATAGTAATGTATCTTTAAGAGAATTTGGGGAGTCATTATAACCAAATTCTTAGTACTCTTATTATTCAAACGCAGACTGTTATGCTGACAATTTCTGATTTACATTGTTTTCTATACATCTATTTTTAACGAAGTCCAAGAACTTCTTGGTGTAATGTTATGTGATGATCTTGTCAAATTGGTTGGTCTCTATTCCCATTGGCACTGTAGCTTGAAAACGAAACAAAAACAACAATGTGGTACCACCGTTATCATTATTGACATTTATCGAAAATATTTATGGTTATTTTTTTATTTGAAAGCGAAGATAGTAATGACAATAAAACATTCTTTCTCACTCGCCAGCATTATTAGCAACAAAATTCAAAGGATCAGAAATAAATAAAATAACAATGAAAAAAAGGACATGGAAAAAATACCGCATATGCTAAGGCTTTTCGAAAGGGCATAAATTTTGAAACTTAAATAGTTTTTGGAACAAAACTGAAGAAGAAAAGAAATCCATTGGGACCTCCAGTTCGTGATGAAGAAAATTGCTTGTTTTATTGCTGAAGTTATTACAGACTTTTGCATGTTGCATTTCAGTTTAGGTAAAATCTGTTCCAACACGTATTGGCAGTTTTATTAGGTCAGGATATGTTTACAAATCTTAAAAATAAAAATTATTTGATCATAATTTCTAACATAGAATCTATAATTGCAGATATATTAACGCTCTGTTGTCGCCTCTCTGCTATATTGATATTCATTCTCTCATCATTTTCACTTGAACTTGAAAAATAAAATTTTTTAAAGTCTACGAATTTCGGAACGAAGCGATAATAAAAACGACAAGCGCTAAAGAAATGGCCAACGAGACGTGCTTTCATCCTCAATAATCAATATCGGTGATTTATTAATTTAATCGGGATAAGAAACAGAACGATATTTTTTAATAAGAAAAATTATTGTTGGGTCAACCAGTGGCCTAACTACTGGTACCACAGTAGACTGAAGCTTGCAGAGATTACGATTCTTATACTGGTGATTGGTGAGGTCCCTCGGAGAGCAATGTAATTGCCTTGGTTTGCACCAAATGGAGGAAAGACGGCTTTTTCCTAAGTGCTGTTGCATTATTAACAAGATGCCGCTAAAGAGCGATTGTACTTTAGAAACTTTCATCCTCTCATGCAAAAGATTCTGACAAGCCGCTGCTTGAAGTTGCTATTCGTGGTGCTTCTTTGCTCCCTAACGGCGCTTTTAGACGCATTCTATTAATCTAGAGGTTAAACCATCATCAGAACGTATAGCTCAGACATGACCAGCCTAATCATAAACAAAAATACCGTGCAAGTTTTTTCATTTTTCTATAAATATAATAAAACAGTTACCCGTGACCCCGTTCATTCCTGTTCATGAAATATTTTTTGAAAATGTTGATGTTGGTGTAGATAGTAATCGATATGGAATACAAAACAGCTATTTTTGGAATTTTTGTCTGTCTGTTTGTGTTCACATCACGTTAAAACTGCCAAATGGATTTCAATAAAATTTTGTGAGGAGGTTCCTTAGAGCGTTAATTTAAATATAGAATGCCTTTTTTTAAAAAAAATGCTTCGTAGAGAAACTAGAGATACAAATGTGAAAGCTCCCAATTTTACCTGTATAATGGTACTAGAACTGTTGTCAGTACATTTCTTTTGGAGATGAAAGTTTTCAACACTTTACAGAACTCTACAACAAATGTTTACAAATTCATTTTTCTTACTTTTAATTTTTGGAAATGATATGCGGTCGAGGTCTAGCCTCGACCTGAGAAAGTAAAAGAAAATTCGAGGGGAAAAATTGACATTATGAATTGATGAAAAGAAGTTTAGATTTAAATAAGGTAAATAGCTACCTTCAAATAAGGAGATGCTATTTCTTTAACTATTTGTTTCCACGCAATTTATAATTGAAATAATCTTTTTTTTAGAAAACTATTTTTTTCGAAGGGAAATTCATGGTTTGATTTGTTCAGAAAAATGTCCAAAATTTAAGTGACTTTAACTGCCAGGCCCACGATGTCGCAATCGTTCGTTCGTTCGCATAATTACATTTTAAACAAAAACAATTTTTTAGAATTTGTTTTTGTTTTGAATGTATTTGTGCGAACGAACGAACGATTGCGACATCGTGGGCCTGGCAGTAAATTTTTGTCTTTCATGTTGTCATTAAATGTAGAAAATGGTGGGTCATTGTATAAATTAAATTTCAAGTGCCAGTGTTATACGAAATGAGAATTATAACTTCCTCTTAGATTCATTTTATACAACAGAATTTATTTCCTGATATTGGTATGAGTTACGCAATTTTTTGTTTAAATAAAGGAATCCTGTTTCATTGCCAGTAAAATCAATTTTTTTTTCATTTAAATGAAATTTAATTTCTTTGTTTGAGAACTCTCTGACGTTTATACTCTCAATGGAATTTTTGTTGTTTTCCATTTTGAATCAATTTTTTTTTTAATTTCCATGAAAATAATATTTTCACACAACATTTGTACAGCTTAAAGTTCCAAATCCTTGTTTACTTGCACTAAACAATTAAAGCATCCCAAATTGGATGTTATATATTTTAAGTGACTTTAAGGTCGTAAATTTGTTTTTTGCTTGGTAATGATTTTTTTTAATATTCTTATATTTAAATCAAAAATTATGAATTTCGAATTAAATTGTAATGTAAATAAAATACAATAAATAAATAAAAATAATTAATTCTTTATAAAATTAAATTAAAAACTTTATTAAGAACTTAAAAATATTTAGGAAACAAAAAAATATTTAGGAAACAAAAAATCTGCATTAACATTTTGTGTTTAACTTTTTGTGTAAACATTTCAAAAGAAGGAAAAAGTATTTACAATTTTAGAAATTAATACCTTTAAAATTAAATATAATTCAATTCTTGTTTGTTTATTTTACATTATTTTTTTCAATTGTAAGTTAATTATTTATTTTAAATTACTAATATTTTTTTTCTGTTAGATATTTAATGATATTTTGTGTTGCTGTTCAACTCAAATTTGCTTCTTTCATAAATATGTATTTCAATGCTTTTCTAAGGGAATTTGTTTTCTTAATATAAATTATTAGTTTTTAGTTTTGTTTTTTTTTCCTCGTTTTTTGTTGCTTATGAATATTAAAAAATTTCAAGAAATAATGATTCGTTTAATAATTATTTAATGAAATTTTTGTTTTTATTTATTAAAAAAATTCGTCCTCTCGTTTTATTTTGTGTTTGTTTCTAATTTCGTTGTAAATCGGCAAAAAAAATTTTTTTTTTAATTAATTTTTATAAGCAAATAGAGTTAATGTATCAGTAGGTGTTTTTATAGCAAGTTTTGTGATAGTTTTTGTTGTTGTGTTTCGATGCACTTCTTCTTCATCATCGTCTTTATGTTCTTGAACTTCATCAAGATCCTGTTCTAAGGTTTGCCCGATTTCGTGTTCCGTTATAACTTTTACCAGCTCCTCCACTGCTTTGCCTATGGCTGCTTTATAACAGAAAAAATCAAATTTAAAAATTAAAAAAAAAGTTAAAATATTTTTTTTAACCACACAAATCTTTATAAACAATATAGTTTTTATAACAACATTAAAAAAACCGAATTTTGATAGCCAAGACAAAAACCCAATTTTAAGTATGTCTGATAATCTATTTCGCTTCTTTTAATATTAATTTCTAAGTAGAAATGAAGCAGATATTTTGTCTATTTTATTAAAAAAAGTTTTCAAAATATTTCAAAATACTGCAGCTGTCAAATAAATATTCGTGCAAATCCGTCATCCGTACAGACACTTATCATGCTTTTAACTTTGTTTTATATGTTAAGACACAGTTAAAGAAATTATAATTGGACAACAACAACAATAATAGCTTATGTATGTTTTTTTAAATAATATATTTAATTAAAGTTACTATTTCATATGTTTAATTTATAAAATCATATAAATTTCCTCTATTATTTAACGTTGCGAGTCTTTAATTATGATCTATAAATTTGATAAAAAAATTATCAAAATGTTTATAAATTTCAAGTTATAAATTGTTAAGCAATAATTTTAAGGAAATAAAAGAAACAACTTAAAGAAAAATTTGAAAAAACGGTCTTATAAAACAGGATTCGTATTCGCAATTGTTTTAAGTCTAAATTCGAAGAACTGAGATATAAAATTAAATCGATATCCAATACGTTGAGACCTACGAAACATTTAGGAAATAAGTAAAGTCCTACCGTCAGTTTAATATCACATTCTCAAAAATTCTCCTTTAAATGGTCTTAATAAGAGTCTGCTTTTAGATTGTTAAAGAACAAAATTATCTTTAAGTTACCTGAACACATTTTTTTATTTGAAATATTCAGAAACCATGACAGCCGAATACGCGAGCTTGAGGAATACAACCCGATTATTAATACTTCCAAAAAGATTATTATGCAGGGTGGTGTTTAAAGCAGCAATTCGGAAACTACCTAAGCCTGAAGCACCAAATCAAGATAGCGGACATGCAGCAGATAATCAATTACAGATGGAACTAGCCTATAAAACCATGATATCACTTTGTGAGCTGGTAAAGCTTATGCGAAGGCAGGCAGATATGATGGCATCGGTCACTTGACTATTAACAGATGACTTAGTCATTTGGCTATAGCCGCCACCAAGTTATGGCAAGACATTGAGGAGCTACACTAGAAAATCTCTAAAATATGTGATGAAGGAAGCAAGAATATATATAATATGGAGAGGTTCATCCAGCTCGAGGGGCAGGTGATTCTTCTTAATGGCCATTGTAAATGTAGTGTATTATCTTCCTTTATAATAACTATCTCGCCAGGTTACAAGTTGTTCTTTTTATTTGCCATTTATGTCGATATTGAAGTTCAGATAAATATTCTTGTGTATATCTTTTCCAAAATTCCCGTTTTATATGAGAAACTAACTTCCAAGCTAATTTTTGGTTGGTTATCTTCTATGTAGGCTTGAGCATTTAACGGTCCTCTGATGAGACAGTGACCTGGAGTTAAAGCAGCTACATCAATCAGATTATTCGACATTGGACTGACGGGTCAGGTTTTAAGAATATCTTCAATCTCTATTATCACAATATCAAGTTTTTCGTATGTTAATTCTGCTTTCCATAAGCCTCCAAAGTGAGGTGCTCTTGGTGGAATGAAATGAAACATTATCCTTTTGGATGTACATTCCCTACTAACTTTTTTATGGGCTGGATATTCATAAAGTGATTGCAATAGTTCCATCTGTTAATTTTTGGTGCCAATAAAATAAATTGCGTTGTCGCAACACAAATTTTTTCAGTGGCCTGTTTGACTGATGAATCGCTTCAATGCGCCTATAAAGGTATCTGAAGTTAAATCGCTAACCAATTCTAAGTGGACAGCCTTAGTAACGAAACAGTAAAATACAGCGATGTAACTTTTGTGGCCTTTTTCCACTTATTTTGTAATGAATCCAAAGCGGTCCATAAAAATCTACAACGAAATTGCTAAATGTTCTAGCTGGAGTAACTCACGTTGATGGCAGGTTCCCAAAATTTGATTAAGTAGGTTTGGCTTATCTCGAGTGCATTTGATACAATTGATCGTACTGCAGTCTTTCCTTTGACTGGCCAGTATCTTTGCGGTAAGTGAGCTAGAATATTTGAGGTCCGCAATGTTGATTATTTTCGTGCACCATTTGCATAATCAATTTCGCGAATGGATCCTTAGAAGAGATTAACCTTGGGTGCATAGCATCATATGGCAATGTTGATGACTCTAAGCGTCCTCCTACTCTGATAATGCCATTCGAGTCTAAAAGTAAAGTGAGATTGCTGAACTGGCTACCTTTTTTTACTTCATGATATTGCTTTTAATGTTTTAAATCCTTCTATAAGTCCGACTGTTGCATTGTTTGTATAATGACCATTTAATCTTGTTCCTATTCTTCAACTGATAATTTTTTTTTTACAATTTTACTGCCAATTTCTAGTATTATTGATGAATCGGATGATACAACCTGTCACTCGTTGCGGTGTCCCGAAGGACCCGTTGTGGTGTAGAGTGTAGATTATACTTGTTGAAGTGGTATTTGTGGTTGTGACCGCTGTTTTTTTTACGTTCCATGGTAACGTCATCACCGATGTCTTCAGTCTTTGAAAAATTTTGTTTTTTTATTTTTTCCACTAAGAAATACAGGCCCGTAGAACCATAGTGGGTGTTCGTATAACTTCCCTGGTTATATACCACGCGACAATACGTTTGCAGGATTGTCCTTTGATCTTACATGTTGCCATTGCTCAGCAATGGATAATTCTTGAATTGCTGCTATTCGGTTGGCCACGAAAGTTTGGTACAATAACTATTGTGAACGGATCCAGCTCAACACGATCTCTGAATCTGTCCAAAAGTATGTAGGGAAGTTATCAAAGCTTAAGTCCCTTGTGACTCTTGCTGTTAACTGCGTGGCTAATAATGCTGCGCACAGTTCGACGCGAGATGGGGTTTGATGTTTAAAGGGTGCTACACGTGATTTTGTAGATAATACTCGGACTATTACATGATTGTTTTTGATGACTGAGCTGATGAAAACTGCTGCACCATATGCCTTTTCTGAAGCATCTGCAAAGGCATGAATTTGTACTTTGATGATATTTGTCCTTCAAGTATATGTCGAGGAAATTTGAGATTGTCGATGTATTTCAATTCATTGCCTAATGTCATTAATAGCGCGCGAAGGTCTTCTGGTAGTTCATCATCCCAGCCTAGCTTTAGTTACCAAAGCTCGTGGATAATTATTTAGCAGTGACAGCAATTGTGAAGATAATTAAAATTGAGCCTTTAAAGCTTCAAATAGGGAAAATGAATCCGTAATATTTACATTAACTTAAATCACATCTCCTTCTAGTTTATATGTATTTTTTTGTGGGTAATTAAACATAGCAGATCCCAAGCAAACAAGTTCTTTTTTAAACTGAATGAATTAAAATTAATTTAAGATTTTTTTGTTTGTTTATGAACAATTACCTTTGCTATTGTGAAGAGTGTATCTCGGGCTATTTTTGGTCAGATTTGTTTCGATGCGAATAAAAAACTTATTCCATTTTTCCCAACGTTTCGCCAGTTTTTTTCCGACTTCTATAGGGGAGAATTTTATTATTCATTATTCTAATTACAAATTACAAGAAAGTTGACATTTAAATATAAATTTTGATATTAATCCTTATGATTTTACTTATAACTGGTTTTAATTTACATTAATGAATAAATGAATATAATTTGAAATTTGAAAAGTTAATGTATAATAATAATAATAATAAAAATAATAATATCAGAGAAAAATATTTTAAATCAAACAAATATCACAGAACTTTAGTTTTAAATTATTGCTAGGGAATATTGAAGTTTGGTGTTGCCTTTGTATTCTTTACTGTTTATTGATTTCTTTATACGTTATTGTATTCTCAGGGTCTCGAGAGTATATCTTTTGTTTTCTTTTTTCTCTGTGTCTACTATTTTTACATCGTCAAAGTCTATAATGTGTCCAGTTTCTTATGCATGTTGTGCTAAAGCTGTTGTCTCCTTTCCTTTTTTAATGTCTGCTTGATGTTCTTCAATTCTTGTTCCAAGCATTCTTTTTGTTGTTCCAACGTATACTTTGTTACACCTTATCTTTCATTTCCTTGGCAGGTTATTTCATAAACGACATTATTTAATCTTTTCTTGTCTACTTTAGATGTTTTTTGCGTAAAAATGTGGCTCAATGTTTTGTTTGATCTAAATGTAAATATTGTTTTTTCATCATTTACCATATTCTTCAATGTTTTGTTCTCTGTTAGTTTTGGAACAAATGGTACACTGTAAAAATTTTTTTCCATTGTTTGATTATTTCCAGTATTATTTTTTTTTCTTTTTTGAAACACTTATTTATCAAGTTATTTATCACATGTATTGGGTAGCTATTTTTAGTCAATATATTCTTTATTTTGGTGATTTTGTCGTTTTTAAATCTTATGTCGCTAATATTAAGAATTTTATTTATTAAGAACTGACGAAACGTTGGGAAAAAATTGGAATAAGTTTTTTATTATTCACAATAACTTAAATTAATTTTATTAAATAAAAATTTTATTTAAAACATATGCATTTTATTTAGCTCAATTCGGCAGCTATATTGTCCCTTAATCGTTTGGCATCATTAAACATACTTCTTTGGGAAGTCTCTTCAGATCATCTGTAATACCTTCATCGTCATAAAATTCACTTGACGGTGGAGCTTCCTCCCAGTTTACGTTATATTCCCTGCATATATTATGTAGTGCACAGCAAACATTAATTATTTTAATGACCTTTTGGGGGGCGTACACTGAAGAACCTTGCAATTATAAGCTCCACTATATTCCGTCCTGAAGCATGTTTTTTATTAAATTTGTGCTATACTGTTCCAGCTGACACATCTTGGTGTAGGGTAAGTAAAAATGGCTGTAATCCAAAGCCTGAATCACCAAGTAACCAGGATTTTAAGTCCCCATTTTTATACTCATTAAAAAAGAGCACTACTCATGCTCCCATAATTTAGTCATGACACGACCCAGGCCTGCATGCATTCGCAGTACGTACTTTCATTTTATAATCACAAATATGAAATTGCAATGAGAAATATTGATAAGAAATAAGAAAAAATATGTGTATCAACAACATACGAATGTTAAACAAAATTCTTACAATCATAACATTGACGCTAAATCTTCCTTTTCTATTAAAAAAAAATGGATTCTTCTTCAGATGGCTTTCTTATTTTTACATGTGTGCCATTAATGCATCCAATAATACCTGAAATATGGCAGTTTTAGAAAAAGTAAGCTTTGGAATCCCGCTTTTTATCAGCTATCATTCGCAGTTTTATCCACTGTGGAAAAATTATGTTTTCTGCTGCGTGTATAACTCGTCACATAAGTGTTGATACAGTACTCCTTCCCAGACTTATGTCAACGTCCTTAGCTATAATACTATGTAAATTTAGTAAAGGTTTAGTATGTATAAATTAAGTTTTTGTATAAAACAGATAGGTATATTAATGTACCTATTACGCCTTGAAATGCACCAGCGTCAGAAGAATCTCTCAAAGATCGCCACCGTAATTTTACAACGTTGCGTGCTGACATATTGCTAACTTTTAAGTTATTTTAATATTTATTTTTGAATTTTGTTTTATACATACATACATATGTACATACATACGTATAAACAAATGTTTTTTTATATAACGTAACATTGCCATATGAAATTAATAAAAGGGATTTGTTCAAACTTTTTGAAATTTACAAAATCGAACGGAATCTGAAGAAGCAAAAACTAATTCGTTCGGAATTGAAAGTACGGAATTAAAACCATTCCGATTGGAATTTGTGATATGCCTGAATATTGCCTAATCTGAGGTATCTGAATTTATGTTGAAAAATCACCATAAACTGATTGAGGTAAAGTATCTGAAGTATCTGCGTTTATGCTTAAAACTCACGTTGAAAAGTCACCAAATAAGTAATTTCATTAAAAATTGAATAAAAATGGATTTTTTTGGAAACTAAAAACAATACTTTAGGTAAAAATGGCATGAAGTCTATGTGGTGGTATCAGAAGTATCTGCGTTTATGTTAAAAATTCATATTGAAACTAATTTCGTTAAAAATGGCAAGAAAGATGATTTAATTAGATGAAGGATAGGTGTAAACAATGCGCAAATTAAAACAAAATGGTGGTTCCAAAGAAATTTAATTTTAATTTAAAACGCCACCATGAAATTTATTCCATTAAAAATTACATAAAAGTGTTTTTTATTGGAAACTAATTAAATCGCCAAAACTACGTATCCACATTCTAAATGAAGAACGTTATATGTACACAATGCGCTAGTTGGAACTAAATCTATGCCGTGGTTCCCAGTTATCATATAACTGACTTCATAAAAATAGTTTCTACTAGGAAACTAAAAATTATAATTAAACAGTGCTTACACATTGTTATAGATAAAGGGTAGATGTACACAATGCGCTAATCATAAATAAATGTATGCTGTGGTTCCAAAGAAGTCTAATTTGAAGTTAAAAAGCCACCATATAACTAATTTCGTTAAAAATTACATGAATGGGGTTTTTTTATTGGAAACTATTAATATTGCCTAATCTGCGCTAGCACATTATTATAGATGAAGGTTAGATATACACTATGCGCTAGCAAGTACAAAATCTATGCGGTGGTTTTAGAGATATCTAAAATTATGTTAAAGTCACCACTAACTGATTTAGATAAAAATTACATGAAATCTATGCGGTGGTATCAGAAGTATCTGCGTTATGTTGAAACCTCACATTAAAACTGATTTCATTAAAAGTGGCACAAAACATGATTTTAATTGGAAACTAAATATTCTTAAAGAACCTTAGGGAAACGCAATATGCTAGTTGGAAAAAAATCTGTGCGGTGGCTTCATAGATATCTGCGTTTATGTTAAAAATTTATCATGTATCTAATTTCATTAAAATGAAATAAAAATGGCCTTTACTATGAAATTAAAAATGATACATAAATAATGCCTATACATTCTTATAGAAGAGAAGAAGGTTAGATGTGCACCATGCTCTAGCTATAACAACATGTACGCGGTGGTTCCAAATAAATCTTAGTTTAAGTTGAAAAGCCACCATTAAACTGATTTCGTTAAAAACGACATGAATGTGGTTTTCAATTGGATAATCATAATATTGCCTATACTGCGCATGATGATCTTAATGAAGAACGTTAGATGTACACAATAGGCAATCTGGAACAAAATCAATGCGCTGGTTGTACATATATCTGAGTTTACGTTGAAAAGAAACTATTAAACTGATTCCGATAACAATGGTATAAAAAATATGAATGCGGTGGTTTCAGAGATATCTGTGTTTATGTTAAAAAGTCAATTGCATGGTGACTTTTTAACTTAAACATTGCGTACACAATCTAAAAGAAGAATGTTCGATTTACACAATGCGTTGATTCAATAGATGTTTTCAGTTATCTTGAAAAGTGACAAAGTAACTGATTTTACTAAAAATATAATGTTAGTGAATCTTACTTGGAAACTAAAAATGGTGCTATAATAGCGCGTTCACGTTCTAAAAGAAGAATGTCGGCTGTGGTTCCAGATATATTTGCGCTTATGTTAAAAATTCACCATTGAACTGATTTCGTTAAAATTACTTGTAAATAAAAATTGATGATTAAGCAGTGCTCACATATTCTTGAAGTAGAACATTAGTTTTGAACAATTCGCTAGCTGAAACAAAATCCATGCCGGGTTCCAGATATATCTACACTAAACACGTGCTTTGTTCCACTCTTATGATACAAGTTTTTTAACGTATTACTACTTTTGCATTATTGTACGTTAATAAGATTTTATTGTAGTAGTGGACATTGTTGCGGCTGTTATTTGTCCATTTGCTTAATTGATGGCAGTGTACGAGTATAAATACTTTGAAGAGCTATTAGTAATTATTCATGTTTTTTTTTACACGCACTGTACACTACGAATATTTCTTTTTTATCATATTCTTTTATATATTTCTTTTTTTCCTTTTGTTTTCCACCAACCTAGTAAAATCTTTGATGTTAATTTTGCCTGTGTTTTCTATGATTCTATCTGTTTTAATTTTGCTTGTGGCAGTCCATGTTTTTACACATTTTTCTTTTAACCTATTTATTGTCGAGTTTCTTGTCAACTGTGAAACGTGTCGGACGTGTTTTTGAAAAAGTTCTTGAAAAAATATTTAAAAAATATAACATTTTTTTTCCTGTCAAAAAAATTAAATTATTTTGTGGAAATAAAAAAATTTTTTTTTCGGATTTTAATTACATAAATTCCAATAAACTAAACGAGTCTGTTGCGATGGAAATAAATCCATTGCTAAGCCAATCTGGAGGACGTCCTCCCAACAGTTTAAGGGCATCTAAAGCCAATGAGGAAGCAAAAGCAATCCCAAATAATTTAACTGTAAATGAATCTCAATCAGGCGCTCAAACCAAAGGAAAAAATTTAAAGAAAATAAATGGATATCCAAATAAAGATAATGAAAGCAGTTCCCAGCTTGGAAAGCAATTTTTTGATGCAGTCTTTGCAGAAAACACACCATCAAGAGCAAATGAGGAGTCTGATGAGCCTTTGGTTGCAGACCCATATGAAACTAATTTTGAAGATGAGATGGGATCAATTTCTACATTGAATGATGAATTCCAAACAATTAAGAAGAAGAAAAGAAAATATCTAGGTGAAGTGCAAATAGACTTATCAAAATATAGTTTTAAAAATAAAAGTAATGATAAGTTTTTCGAGAATGTTAATCGTAGCAATAAGTATTCGATTTTAGGAAATTTAAATTTAGAGGCAGAAGCGCCTATTAACAACTTTAGGGAATCCAATATTGATAGGTCCTCCCAACCAAATGTAAAGACCAGGATTTCTTATTGTCCTCCTATATTTCTTGAAAACGTTAACGTCAAGTCACTAATTGACCAATTAAACTCTAAGAAAGTTGAATTTAAAATTAAGAATCAATCTCGGTACAAAAGCAAATTGTACCTTAAAGATCCCTCTGCACATTCAGAAATGATGCAATTATTAAAGGAAAAGAAAATTTCTTCTTATAGCTATACTCCTAAGGAGTACAAACGGCAAAGCGTTCTTTGTAGGGGACTATATTTTAAGTCTGATATAAATGAGATTAAGTCTGAAATTGACAGATTGATTCCAGATACGGTTGATTCTGTTTCGAAGTTTTCTACAGAATATTCCAAAAAACAGGGTATCGATACTGGTCTATTTCTAGTAATACTTAAACCGAATCGGAAAGCTAGTGAGTTGCTAGGGTTGAAATATATTCTAAATCAGGTGGTGTCTTGGGAACGGCCAAAGGCAAACGCAAAAATTCCACAATGTTGGAGATGTCAACGATGGGGCCATTACTCCAGAAACTGTAGTCGCCCGTTTTCTTGTTTAAAATGTAGCGAAGAGCATGGTCCTGGAGAGTGCTCCATTATTATCGATAGTGATGTAAAACCTTTTTGCGTTAACTGTAAAACAAACGGTCACACTTCGAATTATAAAGGATGTACAGCTTATAAAAAATACATTTCTTTTACAAAAAAATCTCACATGGAAGCAAAGAATAGAAGGGAGCAAGCTGAAAGGAATATTGCAAGTGAATTTAGTCAGGCTAATGTTGTTCCAAATAAGTCGTTTGCAAGTTTGTTTAATGAGGTTCCAACACAGGGGAAACCACAAAAACCTGCTTTGATACAGGAATTTATGAGGGTAGCTACATTGTTATGCGCAACAAATCCGTTAACGTTAGAGGATAGGATTAGAAACTTTTTGGATTCATATAAATCCTTAACAAAAGATCAGGCGAAGAAGGAGTGCTTGAACTTAATCAAAGATATTCAAGATGTCTATGGTCCGTAACTCTCTCCACTTAGTTACTTTTAACGTTGGTTCTCTTGTCCATGTAGCAAGAAGAACTGAGCTAGACATGTTACTAAATCAATTCAAAATTGATATTGCCTTTTTACAGGAAATGCTTTTGTCTTCGGTCACAAATGTCTTTCTAGATAATTATAACGTTTTAAGAGACAAGAGTACCTTAGGTGTTGGCATTGCCTTTAAGAAACCTATAAGTTTTTCTCAAGTGTCCATTCCTGGCTTGCAATTTCCAAACTTATTTGCGGAAGTTCAAGTTGTGATGAATGGTAGTGTTAAAAAAATTCTACTGGGTTCCATTTATTTTCAATGTAACTACAATCGTAGGTATATATGTGAGGGTCTTTCTATAATTTTAAATTTTTCTAATCGTTACCATGGACTGATTTTAGGTGGGGATGTTAATGCAAAACATAGCTCTTGGGGTGATGCGATCGCTAATTATAATGGAGAAGTGCTTTCATCTTGGCTTCAAAGTGAATCAATTTCAGTAACAAGAATTTGTAACTCATTTCCCACTTATCCAAGTGGATCGTCGCATTTAGATCACTTTATTGTTAGCAACAATCTTTTAGATACATGTAATCCAAACTACAGAACACGTACACTACCTACATTCTCCGACCATCTTCCGTTAGCACTACATATAGATTTATCGGCTTATAACTTTATTTTGAAAACTCCTCTATGTTATTTGTCATATAAGAACACAAACTGGAGTATGTTTCAAGTTGATATTACTAATGCCCTACTGAACCATTTTCCGCCAAAAAATAGAAATTTGTCAAACAATGAAATAGATTATTTTCTCAAAGAATTCAATACTTCCGTTAATTTTGTAGCGCAAATTCATTCTAAAAGAATTGAAAATAAGAATAAAAAATTTGTTGCTTCAGATAAAGTCAAAACGATGCTAAGAATCAAATATAACTGGCAGAAGGAGTTGAAAGTAATATTTAGCAGAACCTTAAATAGGAGACATCCTCAATACTTATTAATTTCTAAACAAATTGACCTTATTAAAATAATAATAAGGGAACAAATTGATCAGGAGCAGGCAAAATTTTTCAACGATAGATTAAAAGAAATTAGGCCAGGCCCATGGGCATATAAAAAAATATATAAAATTATCGGAAATAAAAAACGTACTTTTGTTAAAGATGTTTCTGTTAACGGTTGTAAGATTACTGACTTGGTTGACAAATTAACTGCTTTTAAAAATCATTTTTCAGATGTTTTTCTAGGTTCTCCTCCAAATAGAGACATTTCCCAGATAACTGACACAATCAATGACACACTTTTTAATGTTCCAGCTCCCTTTTTATTTAGTGATGATAACACATCGTTAAATAATCAAGGGGATAATAAGTTTACAGACTTGAACTCTCTGTCAGCAATTTGTAAAGTTATTAATAGCAAAAAATCGTGTGGCTTGGATAATGTTTCAAATTATTTAATAAAAAAACTTCCTATGAAGGCTTTGAGTACCTTGTTATATTATTTAATAACTGTTTAAATAATTGCTATTTTCCGCGTCAATGGAAGGTAGCTAAAATCATCCCTATAAAAAAAAAAGAAAAATAATTGTGATATTAATAATTATAGGCCTATTTCTTTACTGTCCAATGTGGGGAAGCTCTTTGAGAGAATCATACGCGAGAAAATGGATATAGGTGTAGATTGTTCGTACATTCCTCAGGAACAATTTGGTTTCAAAAAAGGTAACTCTACGGTACATGCTCTGTTAAAGCTTCACTCCGATGTCATTCAGAACTTGAGAGAACGTCGATGTACTGTGGCTGTATCTCTTGACGTTGAAAGGGCATTTGACAAGGCTTATCATGATGGTATTTTATACAAAATGATTCAAATTGGTTTCAATCCTTCCATGATAAAGTTGTTTCAAAGCTTTTTCAATGACAGGAGATTTTATATTAACATAGGAAATAATATATCAAGTCAGGGTGAGATTTCTTGTGGTGTTCCACAAGGTTCTGTGTTGGCGCCACATTTATATAATATTTTTATACATGATTTTCCTCATGAGTTTAATAATTCTAAAGGTATTCTTTTTGCTGATGACTCCCTTCTCTTCGCACATGCTGAATCTCCACTCGTTGCACTTCAACATGTTTCATCGCACCTTAGAAATGTTGACGATTTTTACTCTTATTGGGGGATAAAAATAAATGCGGCGAAAAGTAATGCAATTTGTATACGAAATGCTTCCGGGAAGTGTAAGTACACTGTTGTGCCTGAAAGCAAGAATTTGAAGCTAGCATTGAATGGTAATGATATAAAATTTAAAGATAGTATAAAGTATTTAGGAATCAACTTTCATAAACTTCTTAAATTTAATAGTCATGTTCTCTACAACTTGCAAAAGGCAAATAAGGTTAAAGGAGGTTTTGCAAGATTATTTAACAGTAAACACCTACCAGAAAAAACTAAATTACTTTTGTATAAAGTAAGTATCAGGCCAATTCTTCTTTATGCCTTTCCAATATGGTTCACAATTTCAAAAACGCTTATGAAAAGAATGGAAATATTCGAACGTCACATCGTGCGAAAATGCGTACAAAGAAATTATAAAACTTTAAACAGAAGATTTTCAAATAACTACATATATGATAGAGCGAAATTATCACCTATTTCTTTTTATGCTCTCCACTTAATGAGACATTTTGTAGAAAAACTGTCTTACTTTGAAGGCAGTGTTATTCAAGATATTTTATCTCGTGAGCAAGAGTTTTGTTGGTCAAACACAAAATACATTTCCAGTATTGGAATTTTACAAGAATCTCCCAATAATAATCCTGGTCAGACCTTTTATTCATGTATTACTCCCGGCGTTCATAGGGGGTAAACATTTTTGTTTTTTGTTTCCTTATTTATTATATTTCATTTTTGTTATTTCTTTTAATTTCTTCAATATAGTTTAAGAGTTACCTGTAAGATTTAGGTTTAAGTTTTTTTAGTATTAAGTTTAATAAATGTAGATACAACTCTACTAATGTAGCCAAGTGCCGGGAGCAAGTACTGTTATTTAATCTTTATGTTAATTAACTTTTTGTTAATGTTTCCTATCCTAATTTCGAAAAGCAAGTTGCATTATCACCTAATAATACTGTAATTAAAATAATACATTATAGTTTTAAGTCCTCTTTAAAAAAATGTATATTAAAAAAAAACTGTAATATAAAAAAAAAGTCTCAATAATAAACTAACTAACTAACTAACCTATTTATTGTGTTTTTGCCTGTTCTATTTTTTGTGTGTTTATTCTGCATCCGTAATATGCAATTTTTACCTGAAAATAAAATATGGAAAAGTCAGAAAATTATTAAAAAAATATAAAAAATATTTTGTACTTACCATTTGTCTTTTGTTTTCATAATGCAGCTGTCATTTTTCTTTTCTTTTATGGCATAGGTGTATGTGTGTATGTGTTCATTTTTTTGTTATGACACTCATTATACAGTTGCCAGAACTCAAGGTACATTTATTTTACTAGGTAGTGTCGTCCGCCCAGCTGGTTTGTAGTTGGACATGTCAAAAGTTGTTTATATTTTCCTACTTTTGTTTACGAATTTGAAAAAACACTAACAACAAGCATATGTATAACAAAGAGAGCGTTTGTTTTTAGACCCATTTTCTTTTATTTTTGTTTCTATTTTTGACATTTCCACTCACAAAGCAACAAAAAATGCTATGTTGTTTTTACAAATGTTGTATTTGTTGTAGAACCGCTTTTACCTAGTAAAATAAATGTACCTTACCAGAACTGTATAGAAAAATAATGTTTAGAATAAGGTAAAGCCATAACGTAAGAAAATACAAGGTTGTATATTTCATTCATTACGCTATAGACACCGAGAAAAAAAATATGCCCTTTAAAAATTTAAAGTATTTTTATGAATGGGCAAAAGTACCTTGATATTAATATGAAACCCGCGTACAAAAAAAGCTTTGAGGGCTAAAGTTAGCTTGGTTAGGATTGTTGTAGAGGATTGGAGGGCAGGCAAGATGGGAAAATAGCAAAGACAAATAACAAATAAGCAAAACATTGGATGGGAAATTTTTATGAAAACTAAAAATAAAGGCAGAAGTTTTTTAGAAACCAAAACCAGCGAAAAATATGGACGACTGGGCGGGAAAGTTTGGAAAATTTTTGGAAATTGAGAAAATTTTAAACTCAAATTGAATTTTTTTTGTATTATATAAAAAGGCTAGCTCTCAGACATTATTCAAAAGTAAAAGTGTTCGCATCAACTAAAGAGAAAGTGAAGTGCAAAAAAGAAATTCTTATTATCAGTTTTAAGAAAGTTAAATTCTAGTTAGAAAAAAATTGATAACAGAAAAAAATCTTTGATTTTTGTAAAGTGTCTTATACGAGACCTTGCCTCTGTAAAGAGAAACAAATCAAAAAAGTACCTTGAAAACGTAAGGAAAAGTTTGCTTTAATCTTTTGTGACATACATATATAAAAAATCGTGTTTTTTTATAGGTGGCTATGTATCAGAAAGTGTAGTGACGTTTTTGGAAGTTACAACAGCAACGAATAGTGT
The DNA here is from genome assembly GCA_937654795.1 of Cistogaster globosa. Taxonomy (NCBI): domain Eukaryota; kingdom Metazoa; phylum Arthropoda; class Insecta; order Diptera; family Tachinidae; genus Cistogaster; species Cistogaster globosa. The sequence goes on from OW569404.1 coordinate 61,429,683, forward strand.
AAGAAAATTGTGGGAGTGCGAACAAATATGTATGTCCACATTGGAGCTGATAACGTTCTACACTGTTCCAGCCAGTCTTCTATTTCCATATATATTTTATTGTTTACGCATAAATGTTCCCATCGCCAAAAAAAAAAAAAAAATATATATATATATATATATATATATATATATATATATATATATATATATAAAATAATAAAAAAAGATTATAAGTATAAAAAAACAAGAAAAGAAAAAGAAGAATTTAAACGAGTAAAATTAACATAGATAACGTTATTGTGAATTTTTATATATGGTTAATTTTTGTAGAAAGCGCCTAAAAGCAGTTAGGTTATATCTGTTTTTTTATATACATTTGATCTATGTCACTACAGACCGTAAGAGGGTATATATTTAAAAAAATCCCGGAACTTAAAAAAACAGAAGTAAAATTGCTTTAGTTAATTTGTTTTATTAAATAATTTAGTATGTTCAGAATCCCTGAGTAGTTTTCTTTAAAGCAAAAGATTTGCGAAAACAGCTTACTAGCCTTAGGGAGCTCCTTCCGGTTAGGGATGAGTTGTGTTTAAATATGTAAAGAAGTAGTTGTAATGATATGAACTTAGAATTGATGTTTTTGCAATTCGTGTAGACGAGATTGTGTTATTTCAGTTTCTTTTTTCTTTATGTTCGAGTAAGTAATACGTGTTTTTTATGTAGTTGTTGAGTTTTTTATGTGTGGCGTACCCAATGAGAAAGTTGAAACCCTCTGGGATATGTTTACCGTTAAAGATGCTAGTTGGAAACCTCATTGGTCACTACGTCCGCAACAACATTGTAATCTGCTTAAAATGTTTGAATGCTTAAATGTGATTTCAGCTCAAATTCTCTGAATGAGAATGAAATACCAGAAAGAAATAGTGATAAATACGCTCAAAAATTAAGAAAATCTTACAGAAATACAGGAAAGAAATATAACACCGCCGCTGTAAAAATTATCTAGAAAAAAATATTCCAACACAAAGACTGCCATTGTTCGAAGAATTGCATAGATCTTATTAATGTAGAGGAAAGGAAAAATATTTTTGATAACTTTTGGAAGTTGGAAAATTTCAATAAAAAAAAAATGTATGTTTACATGGAGCTACACAGCAACGTAAACGCTTGAGAAACGGCAAATGTTCTCCAAGAAATTACAACTACAAATTTTACTTAAAAACTACTCAAGGAAATGTTTCAGTATGTAAAAAATTCTTTTTGAGTTCGAATTTTAAAATGTAAGAATATTGGAAATGATATGCGCGGACGTATGCCAGGATCTTCTAGGAAAATTCATGAAGATGATAGAGAAGCCGTAAAAAATCATATTAAATCTTTTTCTCAATATGAATCAGATTACACAAGGTCTTATTATCCAAGAAGAAGGTACTTACACCCTGATTGAACTGTTACTAAAATGTTTAATCTATACCTGGAAGAGTGTAAACAAAAAAATTTAAGCAATGTTAATGAGTGGACATATAGAAAAATTTTTAAAAACGAATTTAATTTGCATTTTCATCTGCCACAAAAAAAAACTTGCCAAAAATATGATCAATTGAGTATTAAAATTAAAGCATCATGTAATACAGAAGAGAAGTAAAAGCTCACGGAAGAGCATAATATTCATTAAAGATGTGTTGAATTGGCTGGAAAATCATTACAAAAAGATAAAGATTTGGCACAAAATAATCCAAATGTATATTTTGCCTTTTCAGTTGTCTTAGAAAAGCCGTTACCCTTTCCTAAATTGTCTGTTTCCATCACGCATTACAAACGTAAAATGTACATTTACAATCTAGGTTGTCATAATTTTCACGATAATGAAGTTTACATGTATGCCAGGGATGAAACTGTGGCATCGAGAGGTTCTCAAGAAGTAGGATCTTGTGTATTGAAACACCTCAAAAAACTTAAAAATCATAAACATATCATAGCTTACAGCGATATATGCACTGGGCAGAACAGGAATATAAAGTTGGCATTAACATGGTTGAAAATTGTGCAATCGATAGAAAACAATGTGGATATTATTGACCATAAGTTTTTACTATCAGGACATTCATTTTTGCCAAATGATAGAGTTTTTGGAGTAGAAATTGCTTTGAGAAAAAATAATTTAATGTATGTCCCCCAGGATTACTATGAAACCATAAAAAATGTCGAAAGAGTAACAAATTTATATTAAGTAACATGAAACGTGAAGATTTTTCTTTTACAAAACCTTTGAAAGAAGCAACTCACAAAAGATGAAAAAACACTAAACGAATCTGTAAATTGGCTAAGGATATGTTAGATGCGATTTACAAGAAGTGAACCCTATAAAATCTTTTATAAAGAATTTATGGAAGTGGATAAAGAGTTCAAAATACTTGATTTACTACCTTGTCGGGGAAGACCAAGAAACTTCAACAAAATAAAATTAACACCAAAATACAACAATGTACGTCCCATTTCAACTCGTAAGTATAACGATATGATCTAGTTACTAAGGTATATGCCACCTATGCACCATGAATATTTTAACAACCTCACACACCTGGCAAAATCTTTCCTTAATAATATTATCCTTAATAAATGTATGTAAATTTAATTATCTTAATACATGAATTAATATTTATTTCAAATAACATAGTTTTAATTACATAAATAAAAATCTGCATTCATCTGCTTCAAACATACAATATTTTTTATCGCTATTATTTAATTTCATTAAAATAAGTGGACTTTTTCCTTTTCACAAGCAAGAAAGTGATTTTCTTAATTTTAAAAGTGGTTTAAGACAGGAGGGTCTGGGCTACATAAACTATGCAAAAGATCAGTTGCTTCAGACCCTTTCGACTTTAACAAAATGGACTTTTTGATGTTGTCGTCCGTACGTTTCATCTCGCACGTATTTAATTCTTAACGTTGGCATAAATTTTGGTGCGGACTGCGCTGTTAATATAGTAACAGGTGAATTAGCTTCTTGGTCGGTTGACATTTGTTGGAGAATGAGAATGAACTACTTTATATAGTTTTAATTGTTTTAAAAATAATAATTTTAATCAATATAGTTTGTTATTTTTGTTATGAACTTAAAAAAAAATTTTCTATAATTCCTTGATTTTACTTAAAACGAATATTACATATTAACAGGTTATGGACCCGCCGCAGTGTAATTAAGTAAAATTGTTTAATACTTTTTGTGCGTTTGTTTGCAAGTGAATTCAGGTCTCAAGATAATTCAAGAATGGCAAACAACAACTAAATTGAGAAGCTTCGCGGTAATGAAAACTATGAAGATTGTAAATTTTCTGTTGTAGCCTGTTTTCAAATGAAAGAACTATGGAATGCTGTTCTTGGTAATGACGAAAGGGAGGATAAAAATATCCAAGCAAGAGCAGAATTGATTCTGTTGGTGGATAAGGCTGTGTACCCACACATTCGTAATTGCAAAACTGCTCATGAAATCTGGAGTACACTGGGTAAGATTCTAGAAGATAGTGGACTAGTAAGAAGAGTTGGTTTAATGCAAAAATTTCGTTCAACAAAATTACAAAATTGTGTAAGTGTTTAAGAATATGTTAATGAGATTTTAACAACAGATCATAAGTGAAGAGCAGCTGGTCTTAATGTGGATGAGGAATGGGTAGGTTCCATGATGCTATCGGGCTTACCGGAAGAATACAATGCTATGATAATGGGAATTCAAAGTTCCAGAATTAAAATACCTGGTGACGCTATCAAATTAAAGTTGTTACAAGACGTTAAGAAGGAAACAATAGATGTAGCGTTTGCTGGACAAAAGAAGTTTTTTAAAAATAAAGGACCCAAATGTTACACTTGTAATCAATATGGACACATTGCAACAAAATGTCCAAACAAGTCAACGAAACCTAAATATAAAAAGGATGTGCATGCAATGCTCGGATGCTTTTCTGTTCGAGATTTGAGTAAAAGTGAATGGTACTTTGATTCCGGAGCAACAGATCATATGTGTTCAAACTCAAAATTTTCAAGAAAAGAATGCTCAGGTTACTATTGCTAATAATGAAACAATGCAAGTAAAGGGAGTAGGTGAAGTTAATATGATTGCGAAGATTGGAAAAATAAAAGAAGATATTATTTTCAAAGAGGTTCTTTATATTCTCAATCTCTACGTTAACTTGTTTTCAATTTAAAAAATAATTGAAAATGGTTATCAAGCTATATTTAATAAAAAATTTTGCAAGGTTGTCAACAACGCTCGTAATGTTATTGCTACAGGTGATCTGGTTAATGGCATGTTTAAGTTGAACATAGCAAGTAACAATGTTCTTATTTCGGAAGTCAAGTCTCAACAGTTTGGTTTATGGCATAAACCTGTTGGTCATGCAAACGACGATTTTAAGAAGTATGAGCTCTGGTGCTGTATTTGGAATCAATTGAGAGGTAAGCAAACAAAGCTGTATTACCTGGTTGAAAGGAAAATTAGCAAGATACCCCTTTAAGGCATCAGAAACACGAGCAAGTGAATTATTAAGCCTTATACATTCAGATCTTTGTGGACCTATGGAAGTACCGTTAATAAATGGCTCAAGGTATATGCTTATATTTATATGTTTGCCTATTTTATTAAAACTAAAGATGAATTAACAGATAAGTTCGTCGAATTTAAAAAATTTGTTGAAAATCAAACAGGAAAAAGAATTGAAGCCTTAAGAAGTGTCAATGGAACTGAGTATTGCAATAATAGGTTAAAAAATATTTATTCAATCCGGAATTGATCATCAAACAACGGTGTCTTATACGCCACAACAGAATGGCATGTCAGGACGTATGAACCGAACGATTATAGAAAAAACAAGATGTCTTTTGATTGAATCCGGTCTTACGAAAAAATTCTGGGCTGAAACAGCAAATACAGCAGTATATTTAATTAATAGAACTCCCTGTAAAACATTAAAAGACATCACCCCTGAAGAAGCATGGTCAGGTATGAAACCAAATTTAAAACAGGTTAAAGTATTTGGATGTATGGCCATAATACACATACCGAAACAAAAAAGAAGAAAACTTGATGCTAAAGCAAAAGAGGTAATTTTTGTTGGTTACTGCGCACACACGAAAACATTTTGTTTTTATGACCCTACTATAAAACAACTTGAATTGTGTAAAGATGCTAAGTTTCTAGAAGACCAGTTCTATAAGAATATGCCTAGTGATGATTCTTAATTCTAGAATTAGATGGCCAAATGAGATCTGATGTTATTTATAACCCTTAAATACCAAGTGTAGTAAAAGAAAGCAATTCTGAAGAATAACAATATTATTCCAACACAGAAGAAACATCGTTCAGAGAAGATCAAAGTAGTAGTAGATGCTGGATCATCTATAGTAAGAATAACATCACCTGAAATGGTAAGAAAGTCATCAAGACTCTCAAAGCCAGTGCAAAGGTATGGGTATAAATGCAATGTTCTTCAAGTTGATGTAGATCCGAAAACTTTAAGACATGCACTGGAAAGTTGCAATAAAATCCAATGGCAACAAGCGATGAACAAAGAACTAGATGATTTAAAGGAAAATAAAACCTGGGAAATTTTTAAATTATCTAAGGGCAAGAGACCTATTAACAGCAAATGGTGTTTTAAAACCAAAAGGAACTTCAAAGGTGATGTAGAGTTTTTTAAAGCTAGATTAGTTGTAAAAGGCTACTCTCAAAAGTATAGAATCGACTATGAGGAAACATTTTCTCCAGTAGTTCGATATTTATCAATACGTCTACTTTTAAGCTTAGCCTTACAACATAATTTGGATATTGATCAAATGGATGTCGTAACAGCTTTTCTTCAAAATGAACTAAATGAAGAGATATATATGAATATTCCAGAAGGTATTATTGAAGAGGAGGATGTGGTATGTAAACTAAAAAAAATCGTTGTATGGTCTTAAGCAAGCAAGTAGCGTATGGAATCAAAAGCTTGACTGTACTTTCAAAAATATGAGTCTTTCACAGTCAAGAACGAATCCTTGCAATTATTTCAAACGAAATAATAATGAATTAACCTTTGTTTCGATCTACGTTGATGACATCTTAATATTAATCAATAGTCAGGAAAGTAAAAGAAATATTAAGAAGAGTCTAGCAAATAACTTTAAAATGAAAGATATTGGAGAAGCTAATTTTATTTTGGGAATGGAAATCACAAGAGATCGAACCAATGGAAAACTGTGGCTAGATCAAAAACAATTTATTTGCAATATTTTAAAGAAATTTAAAATGGAAGATTGCAAACCAATTTCAACTCCTTTAGATGTTAATCAAAACATTTCTGATGAGATGAGCACACAATCAAAAGAAGAGAATGAAGAAATGAAAAGTATACCTTATCAAGAAGCAATTGGAAGTATTATGTTCTTAGCTCAAGTAAGTCGACCAGATGTTTCATTTGCAGTGGGAGCTTTATCAAGATACAATAATTGTCCTCGCAGGGCACAATGGCAAGCAGTTAAACGAATCATGAGGTATTTGAAGAGTACTATAAACTACAAGCTTCAATTTTCAAAAGACGAAAAAATGTCCATTGAAGGGTTTTTAGACGCAGATTGGGCTAGTGACGTAGATGACAGAAAATCAACTTCTGGATATGTGTTCATGTTTCAAGGGGTTGTATTTCCTGGAACTCTAAAAAACAACAAACAGTTGCTTTATCAACAACAGAAGCAGTATATGGCCTTTTCAGCTGCAAGTCAAGAGGCTGTGTGGTTACAGTTTTTGTTTAATGAACTAGGAAGACCATCACCAATCATTATTTATTGCGATAACAAGAGTGCTATAAATTTGTCACATAACAACACTTATCATGCACGTTCAAAACTTATTGACATAAGGCATCATTTTATAAGAAGTCTCGTTAATAATAAAAAAATTGTTATAGAATATATAAACACTGAAGATCAAGCCGCTGATGTTTTTACGAAGTCTCTTACAAGTTTAAAGCACATGCATTGCTGTGGGATTATGAATCTCGGTGTTCATTCAAGTGGGGGTGTTGGAGAATGAGAACGAACTACTTTATATAGTTTTAATTGTTTTAAAAATAATAATTTTAATCAATATAGTTTGTTATTTTTGTTATGAACTTAAAAAAAAAAATAAATTTTTTATCATTCCTTGATTTTACTTAAAACGAATATTACATATTAAGAACATTGTACTCCTTATTAGTTTTTATATTAACGTATTCTATATACTATATACTATTTATTTCAATTTGTATATATATTTTTTTTAAACTCATCGCCATTTATTTGTTATGTATTCGTATAGCAAAAGATACGTTTTTACCAAAAGGAAATTATAAGAGAGTGTTTATTTAATTCATGTCAAATACAATATATGTAATAATAATAAAGAAGGGAGTTGCCAGCTTGGTAACGTTTGAAACTGCACATTCACGATAATATCCAACAGTCATTATGAGACTGATTTCGTTAAAAATGACATGAAAGTAGTTTTTAATTGGAAACTATTAATATTGCCTAAACTGCGCATGAAAATTCTAAACAAAGTAAAATGAAAGTGGCTTTTACTTAGAAACTAAAAATTATACTTAAACAGTGGTTAGACATTCTTATAGAAGAGATGTACACAATTCGCTAGCTATAACAAAATGTACGCGGAGTTTCCAAGGAAATCTAAATTCAGCAGAAAAGCTACCATAAAACTGATTTCATTGAAATTTACATGAACGTGGTAAAATTGGAAACTAATAAAAATCATTTAACTGCGGAGGCACATTCTTAATGAAAAACGTTAAATGTATACAATGCGCTCCAGCTTGCGCAAGGTGTACATCGATGCGGTGATTCTATAGATATTATGTTATCTTAAAAAGTTTTATAAATAAGCAAACGAGAATGCAAACGTAATTGCAAGGGGTATTACATAATTTTATTTTTATGAGTAATAACACGAGTAATAAATTCATGTTTATTTGATCGATAAAAAATTTTGTAAATTAAACACGTTAAAAATTAGTATTTGGTTTTCTGTGGCATACCCCTCTCTGCTTGCGGACAGCGCATTGACGCTGCTATCTACGAACTGGCCTAGACCAGATGGTCTAACGAGTCAACATATTCGACCGCTAGAACAATCTGGCCCCCTTTGGATCGGGGCAGGGCGGCTGCACTATCGCAGCTCCCGAGGGCTCTATTCGGGACCCATGCTAGAAGAAGGGGTATCCTTTTTAACAACTTCTGCAGAAGTTGTCAGGACGAGCAGGAAGAGACGGTGGAACACCTCCTCTGCCAATGCCCGGCGCTGGGGTGTATACGGCTGAGATATCTTGATCAGCGGTACTATAAGGGCCTTTCTGATACATCGTCAATGGGTCGAAGTAGGATTAGTACCTTTTTAAGGTATTGTAGGTGGTTTACCGGCCCACAACCGGACACCGTGACTCATTCAGGGGATGAGTGCACACTTTGGTCGACTGGTCTCACTTAGCGGATTCTTCTCTGCATTTTTCTTGGGCCTTCTCCGTATTCTCGGACCCGCAGTTCTTTCTTTTTTCTTTCTTCTTTCTGTCCCTCTCTTCTCTTCATCCCTAATTCCTGTCTTAATCTTCTCTCTCTGTTTCTTTTTCTCTCTTCCATCTAACATCAGGTAACACAAAGGGACCAATCAGTGGACGCAAGTGTGCTGTGGCAACACGGCTGCCTGCTTGACCTAACCTAAGTAGTTCACACAAAATATCGATATACATATTTATTTTTTACTATTAAATTTAAATAAAATTTAATTTTTTTAGGTAACAAAAATATCATAATAATAAAATAAACACTTATTAAAAAATAAAAAAACATCAAAATTTTTATCTATTTATATTAAATTTTTTTCAGGTAACACAAAAAAGTTCCGTCTTAACGCTTGTTCATGAAAAACATATGAAATAACACACATTTTCATATATTACTGTTATTTTAAATATCTACTTGTTTTATGTATGTATAACTAATCAATAATCACCAAAATTTATAATAGAAAACAATCTTTTTAAAACAGATTTGTTTGTTATGCTTAAGCACGGCTTTATATATTTCGATGGTGCTTATGTCACCTCTTCAGGACTCGGAATCTTATGAAGAGAACGCATAAGCACACACAACAAATAGTAGAGGAAAGGTTGTTGAAAATTTCATATACAACAATAATCTCTATATACTAAATACAGGAGCGAGCGCCAATTTTTCTACACACCACACATTTACAGCAGTAGATATCTCATTTTGTAGCCCTAGCCTGGTCACAAAACTTTCCTGGAATGTGGAAACTGACGAACATGGTAACGATCATAACCCAAAAATAATTCAATTTAACCGAACTTACAACATCCCAATTCTTACTCCTAAATTTAAAACAAACAAGGCAAACTGGCCTCTTTTTTCAAAAAAGATGGACCAAGAATCTATAAATACATCGCCGTCGCAAAATATTAACAAAGAAGCAGCTTCAATAACAAAATCGTTACTATCAGTAGCGAATATAAGCATTCCGGTCAGCCGCGGTCAAAAAAAAAAACTGATAACTCTTTTTGGTGGAATAGTAATTTGAGAAAATTTCGTAAAAAAAAAGATGAAATTGTGAAGAAAAGTCAAAATTCAACCACTTTTAACCCATATTATCCAATACAGAAAACTCAACGCAATTTTCAAAAGAAAAGCAAAAGAAGCTAAATTTTAAGCTTACAAAGAATTCACCTCCAAAATATCGCCTCTGACAACTCCAATCCAACAGGTATGGCAAACTGTAGAGCTTTTGCAAACAAAGTGCCTAATACACATAATATCCAGGCTCTTAAGAGGCCAGATGGTTCTCTTACAACAAAAACCCAAGATATTGTCAACCTACTGGCAAAAGAACTTTGCTAACACATCATCAAATGCAAACTTCAATACAAATTTCCTAAACTGTAAGAACTCCTCATTAAAATTTGAATATAAACCGACAAAACTAACTAAGCCCAATAGACAAATTGGAAAGCCTTTTCTGACAAAATAGTATATTCTATGATTAAGAATGCATCAACTTTACTTAAATCTCGCATAGTAAACCTTTTTAATGATATATTTTAAGTGGTGCTATACCACAAAACTGGAAAAACCCGAGGTTTTTTGTATACCTAAGCAAACAAAAATAAAACTGAATGTGATTCATATCGCCCGATATCTTTGTTACCATGTTTAAGCAAACTATTAGAAAAAATGAAAGCGAAGAGGCTAGCTTGATTTCTCAAAATAATCTAATCAATATTAAGCAAACTGCTTTTAGACCAAAGAGCAGCACTATTTACGCGTTTATATATCTAGAATATTAACTCTGAAAACATTTATCTTCGCGCAACCACTATTCTGTAATTAGCATAGACTTTGAAAAGGCTTACGACAGAATCGGTGTCCACTTTATTTTAGACCAACTCAGACAATGGAAAATTGGGAAGCAAATTTTTCAATACGTTGTGAAAATCAATCATATCATGAGTAAGCACAAACAGCTTTCCCACTTTTTGTACGCAGATTATTTCTACTTACTTACAAAAGTTGATGATGCCAAAAAAATACAAAATAAGCTTGATGGTCTGATGATAGATAGAAATGAGAGGACCTCTACTTTGGGTGCTATAATATCCAAACCAAAATCAAAACACTTGCATGTTTGTCGTAAACATAATTGTCTTTTTCTAAACTTTAAAATAAACGGTTACAATTTCGAAAATGTTAAAGAACTAAAAATTTTGGGTTTAATTTTTAATAAAAATATAAATTGGAACACACATGTAAAACAACTCTTATTTGAAATTTCAAAGCGCCTAAATGTGTTAAAAGCACTCAACGGATCTTCAAGCGAAAGCTACATTAACACGCTCAAAAATATATTAAAATCTGTACTGTTAAGCAAGATGGACTACTGTCTCGTTATTTATGGCAACGCAGCTAAATCTAGTTTATCTCTAGTTAAAAAGTACTATCATGTAGCTGTCAGATCAGTTACACAAGCATTTTACATAACACCGATAAAGAAAATGTTGCCAGAGTTCGATTTGCGTTCAATCGAAAATTCATTCAAAGTACTAACGTGTAATTATATTGTCAAGATGTCACAAGATAAATCCAATATTATCTTTAAAGACTCCGAAAATTTTTTAATTTTCAATTTTTTTATAGAAATATTAATGCCCCAAAAATCTTCTTATAAAATGAAAAACTTAAACAGCTCCATCCTGAAACATATAACAAATGGAAAGAAAAAAGTTTACATTTTGGTACTCCGATGGCTCGAAATCAGAAAACGCAAATGGATTTACACTTTAAAAAGGTATTCTGTATAACTACACGTCAATTTTTACATCCGAAATTGCTGCTATAGAAGAGGCCTTAAAATCAAAATTGCCTAGAAGAAATTAGTACTATGTTTTGACAATCTGTCTTCAATAAGTACACTTAAAAATACTAACTATGGTGAACCACTAATAGAGTTCAGGAATTTTTAATAAAACAAAAAAATACAAAGCTCCTTTATACCCCAGGGCACACAGGAATTTTTGGTAATGAATGTGCGGATAAGACGGCTGTTTTGTCCCCGACAATAAGCTTTAAGAACTGCACAAAAAAAGATTTAAGAAAACACGTAAATAGACAAATTAAACAACAAACACTACAAACAATTTCACTCCCCCCTAATGCTTGTAATATGCTGGTCAACCCAAATAACAAACAAAATAATTATTTCAAAAAAATACCGAAATACCAACAAAAAATTTTAGCTCGCTTCAGACTTGGACTTTGTAAACTTACACACCAGCATTTATTAAAAAAGGAAACCAACCTCTTTGCCCAAACTGCAGAAATCATCTCGCAATGTCACATCTGGTATCCTGCTTCAATAACATAGCTCTTCCAAAGAGTTTGTTAGATTCAATAAAATCACTAGATTTTTATTCTATTAAAAAACATCTACCTTTTGAAATTCTTAAATCCCTCTAAATACTAAAACATTTTTTTAAAGAATTATCCTTGTATATAATTTTTGTATATTTTTTCTTACGTTTATAATTAAAATGTTGCTATGTAAGGACGAAGGCCGCTGCAGCCAGTTCTATAATGTATGAATATTATTATGTAAATTTATTTTCTATTAATAGACAAAAATAATTAAATAAATAAATACTTCAACAGCACTTACACATTCTTATAGAAGAAGGGTAGATGTACGAGTGTATAATGCGTTAGCTAGAGCAAAATGTATGTAAGTCGGTTCCAGAGATATCTACATTTATCTTGAAAAGTTACCATGAAATAAATATCGTTAAAATAGACATGAAAGTGGTTTTTAATTGAAAACTAATAAAATTGCCAAAACTGTGCTTCCACATTCCTAATGAGGAACGTTTGATGTACACAATGCTTTAGCCGGAACAAAATCTATGATTTCAGCGGTTATGTTGATTTCATTTAAAATTGAATGAAATCGAATTTTAATTGTAAACTAAAAATGATACTAAAACGGTGTGTACACATTATTAAAGAAGAACGGTGGTTTCAGAGATATCTGAGTTTGTGCTAAAAAGTCACCATTAAACTGATTTCGTTAAAAGTGGCACAAAAGATGATTTTAATTGGAAACTAAATATTCTTTACGAAAAACGTTAGTTGCACGAGTTAACATCTCTTATTTTAAAATAGTAATAACAAATCCATAAATTCAAATATAACTAAGATAGTAATAAAAGATGATAAATCCATAAACTCAAATATAACTATTCTAAGCTAGAGATAAGGCAAACATCATAAATACAGCTATTGTAACGATAAGATAAACATTATACATACAACTATTGTAATGATAAGACAAACATCATAAATACAACTATTGTAACGATAAGAAACACATTCATTCTTTTCTAACTTAATACAAATAACTTAGAACATGTTTTACTGATAAAAAAAGGTACTAGTAACCTAAACAAAGAAAAACATATTTTGAGTTAGGACAAAGAAACATTAAACATTATTGTTAATATAAATAGATGCTAAGAAAAATAGGATAGATGGTCTTAAGAATATATTTAATAAAGAAACGCACATTTTTTGGTGCAGAAAAAAAAAATATATTTTTTTACTCATTTCCTATAATTGGAAATTAACTGGGGGTTTAAGCCGGTCTAAACTCTTGACCACAGCCAAATATTCTTGACATTCAAGATATTTAAATAAAAATTCCACGGCTTTGAAGAAAAGCAAACCAATCTCTGAAAAAGTGAGAAATTACCACGCTGGACCAACGTCAGAAACGGCAGAAAATATTCAATTCCCTACGATCTATAGGAAAAGACAACGACACAATGAATCAAGATATCGCAGCTTTACGAGCACAAGTAGAGGTACTCACACAAACTCTACAGAATACTCAACTGAAGATAAATACACTGGAGGCGGAACGATCTCCCCATACAATCACTACGCAGGAACAACATAGTGACTTCACATCAAATATAAAGGATGCAACTCAGATAAATTTAAAAATATTCGAAGCTATACCGTGCTTCAGTGGGGATAAAAACCAATATAGATCCTGGCGGAAAAGGGCATGGACATTCATGGAAAATATCAAACAATTTTCCAACCACCCAAATTACTACACAGCATTCACGATACTGCATTCAAAAATTGTTGGAGAAGCAGCAGACATCCTCATCAACCACAACACCAAGATGAACTTTTATTCTATAATTAACAGGCTTGACTACACTTACGCAGATCAACGACCATTATACGTACTTCTCGAGGAAATGAAGAAACATAAAAAGGGAAGACAAACACTCTCAGAATTCCACAGCAAAATCAGCAAAGCACTGAACCTTGCACTTTCGAAAATAGAGATGTCAGGTGATAAGGGATCTGCATCCATGGCGGAATATGCAAACCAGGAAGCAGTCCGTACATTCATCACAGGACTCAACAGTAAATACACAAGTGGTACATTATATAACCATCATCCAAAGGACATAGAAACTGCATTTGCAATCGCAAGCACCATATACCATGACAACGCAAATATGCAGTTCGACACACTGGCTACAACACAATTATACAACCAAAAACCAAACTTCGGACCACAACGATATGAAGATAGAAGGAGTTACAATCCCAATGTACAAGCTCAATTTAATAATCAACCACGGCAGGAACCCATGGAAGTGGATAGTTCGCAACAATTTAGACGTTCAACACAATATTCTCCACAGCAGCAATACAACCCACTCAGAAGGGAGCAACAACCAACAAAAAGGGATAGAATGCCTTCATCAAAAAATTATAATCCGAATAAAGTTCAACGAGTAAACCAGACGAGAGATGAAGATATACAATCACTTGTACCACACACCGAAGATACTTACGAAACCGGCAGCGCTTTTTTAGGCGAATAAACGGATTGCCATGTCTACAGAGGCACTGCCAAACAACAGGTAAATCCGTTAATATATTAATCGACACAGGTGCGACAAACAATTATATTAGTTCTAAGTTCAACATAGGAAAATCTATTACAATAAAACCAGTTAAGGTAAAAACGCTTCACGGATACTCTTTAACGAAAGCAAAAAAAAATTATTACACTATTAGGCCACAATTTAGTATTTTTCGAAATTGAAGCCTTAGAAGAGTTCGATATGCTTCTCGGGGAACATGGTCTCAGAGCCATAAAAGCAGAAATTAACTTATTTGAGTATAAAATCACGTATAAATTTAAAAGAAATTACACAGTCAATAATGACAAATATAAAAATGAAATTGAAAATATAATGAGAATAAATGACGAAACTAACGAAAATCTGCCCTTTACAACCACTGTACAAGCTACAATTAGGACAAAATCAGAAGATCCTATTTGGGTGAAACAGTACCCGTATCCAATAGCAGACAATGAATTTATAAATAAAGAAATTCAAACATTATTATACAACCAAATAATACAACCTAGCAAAAGCCCATACAACTCTCCAGTATGGACCGTTGCGAAAAAAGGCACAGATGAGGAAGGGAAACCAAAAAAACGTATGGTAGTAGATTTTCAAAAGCTTAATGCTCAGGCTATAACCGACAGGTACCCTATCCCAGATGTAGCAATGACTATTCAAAATTTATGAAAAGCAAAAGTCTTTACAACACTAGACTTAGAGTCAGGATTTCACCAAATCTTGATAAAAAAATTAGACAGAGAAAAGACTGCATTCAGTGTGAATAGAGCAAAATACGAATTTCTTAGAATGCCATTCGGCTTAAAGAACGCACCTTCTATATTTCAGCTATGTATAGATGATATTCTGCGCCCATATATTGGTAAGTTCGCTTACGTTTATATCGACGACGTGCTTATATGTTCTTCTTCGCCTGAAGAACACATGGAGCACATTCGAATAATAATAAACGCATTACATAATGCAAATATGAAAATTTCTGACGAGAAATCACATTTTTTCCAAGACTCAGTAGAATATCTTGGTCACGTAATCAAACACAATAAAATAACTGTAGATCCTAGTAAGATCCAAACAATAAAGGTTTACCCAATACCTAAAAATTTAAAAGAATTAAGGTCATTTTTAGGACTAGCTAGTTATTATAGGAAATTTGTACAAAAGTTCGCTTCAATAGTAAAACCCCTTACTACATTCTTACGCGGAGACAATGGCGGTGTAAACAAAAAGCAAAGCACAAAAGTATTAATTAATCTAGATAAACCAGCACTCGAAGCGATAGAGAAAATTAAAGATATGCTACAAGCACAAGTCGAATTATTTCAACCAGATTTTAACAAGCCCTTCGAACTAACAACTGATGCAAGCAACTTTGCAATGGGAGCTGTACTTTCTCAGAATAAGAAACCTATTTCATTTATATCTAGAACCCTTAACCAAACCGAACAAAACTATAGCACAAACGAAAAAGAGCTTCTTGCAATCGTTTGGTCACTTCAAAAATTAAGAAATTACCTTTACGGTATAGCAGACTTAACCATTTACACGGACCACCAGTCACTCATTTTTTCTATATCTGATAGAAATCCCAACACAAAATTGAAACGATGGAAAAATTTCATCGAAGAATGTGGCGCTAAATTAGTGTATAAACCAGGAAATCAAAACGTCGTCGCCGACGCATTGTCACGTCAACAGATTAATAATACTTCGAGTTGTTCACAACATTCAGCACAAAGTTCGCCAATCGAAAAATTGAAACGCGTGAAACAACCATTAAATGCATTTAAGAATCAAATAATTATTCACTATAACACAGATAACTTAGTGCAAATATCTTCACAAAATATTTTCTCATATGCACGACACACACTTTTCTATTCAACCAAGGACGAATTATTAGACAGATTAGAACAAATAATAAACCCAAAAGTAACAAATGCTATAAAAATAGAGGAAGAAACTCTATTCCACGTCGAAGATAATATCATTTCTTCTTTTCCAAATGTAAAAATTGTAGTAGCTCAGAAAATGACAGAAGATATAGAAAACATAGATAGACAAAAATAAATCGTAGTACTAGCACATAGACGAGCACACAGAAATTACAAAAATAACGCTCAAGAAATACAGACAACGTATTTTTGCCAACCATACGCACCATGTGTAAAAAAGAAGCACAAGACTGTGAAATCTGTCTTATAAACAAATACGAAAGAAGACCAAATAAACAACAAATTGGAGCAACACCGATTCCAAATCACGTGGGAGAACACATACACTTAGATTTATTTTATATGAACGGAAACACATACATCACCACAACTGATAAGTACTCAAAATATTGCTATATACGAGAAATTCCAAATAAGAAAAACATACACAAATACATCGAAGAAATACTATCGCAAATCTATCCAAATGCTAGATTCATAATGACTGACAACGAAGCAGCATTATCAAGTATATGCGTAAAACAGGTTTATGAAAAACTACATATTGAGCACAAGCTAAGGCCAACATACCATTCAACAACAAACGGTCAAGTGGAACGCACTCATAGCACGCTGATCGAACTCACTAGAGTTCTAGCTCAAGAACACAATTCTTCACCAGGAGACGAAATCTTTAATGCCGCTCGACAATACAACAAAACAATACACTCAGTCATTGGAGAGAAACCCGAGGACGTGTTTTTTAACCGGGGAGCACATCCTGATATTAAAGAAAAAATCGAAATAAACCAACAGAAAATACTTCTATATCACAAAAAAATCGTAGGAACATCACATACCCAGCAGGGGACGTTATATACTCCAAAACGCACCGACGCAATAAAGACGTAAGGAAATACTCAAAACACATTGTAAAGGAAGATAAAGGTAACACAATAATTACAAACAAAAATATTGTTATACATAAGAATAATATACGAGTACAAACATGCAAAGAATAAAATTATTATTATATATATCCGTCGCATTCGGTAACAGACTAATAGACTTAAAAGACAAAAAATATATAATGATAGAGACTGACCCTGTATACGTTTTTCAGGACGTTCTTATACCATTTGACAAACCTTTCTAGAATCTTGACACCCTACGAAAATATAGTACGATTTGCATATAATTTAGAACAAAACTCTGCAGAATATTTGTTGATAACTAAAATAGAAAATCTGAAGTCACAACTACTTCCTAGAATCTCCAGAACTAAACGTTCACTTAATTTTCTATGATTAGCCCTCAAACTTTTTACAGGAACACCTGACCACGATGACCTAATCGAAATCAAGACAGGATTGAATATGCTAATAGAAAATAATAATAAACAAAAGAAAATAAACTCTGAATTTGAAAAAATATTAGAAAGAATTAGCCCCGAATCTATTTCAGAACATTTAATACTTACCGAAGTATACAACGAACTACATTCTATCGCTACAATGATTAATTTCGCAAAAGACGGAAACTTTTATTCCGGAACTTTAAATTTAAAATATATTCAACAAATAGTGTCTAATGAAGCGTTAGATCTACCTATAATAAATATATTAGAATATGCCGATATTAATGTTTTTTATTTTCATCACACAATTGTAAACACCTATAAATACCCATTATTAAAAACGAAATGTAAGCTATTTAATTTGTATTCACTAGCATTTAAGCACGGAAAACTATTACTAGACTCTAGAATAGCAAAATGCAATAATAAATTTAAAGTATCGAAAAATGTAAAAATTATCTAGGAAACTTTATATGCAAAATTAAGAAACCGGACAACTGTACTATTAATGTATTAGAAAACAGGCCAGCCAAATGCGAAGTAATACATGAAAATAACGCACCGCTACAAGTACTCGAAAGTGGAAACATCATTACAGATTACGAACACACCTGGAATAATGTAAAAATAAATGGACCTAAACTAATACAATTCAATTACTCAACAAATCTAGATGGAAAACAATACTACAACCACCAACAAGCACTCAAAGATGCCATACATAACCTACACGACGAACAATTACAAATAATGCGCATCTTAGAAACTAATGGTAACTACAAATTTAACAATATCCAAGAAATATCAACCTTCCTGATACCCATCGAAGAACATCCAGTCAAATACACATTTTATTTCGTATTGGGACTATGTACATTAGCATTACTAACTTATGGTATGATTAAATTCTGCGAATGCTACAGGATAAAGAAAATAGAAACACAAAGGAAAAAAATCGACGAATTATATGAAATAGAACTTCTCAAGCTCCGACAGAGACAATATACAGTTTAAAACGAGGACGTTTTTTTAAGAAGGAGGAGAGTTAACATCTCTTATTTTAAGATAGTAATAACAAATCCATAAATTCAAATATAACTAAGATAGTAATAAAATATGATAAATCCATAAACTCAAATATAACTCTTAGAATAGTTAGAGATTAGACAAACATCATAAATACAACTATTGTAACGATAAGACAAACATCATAAATACAACTATTGTAACGATAAGACAAACATCATAAATATAACTATTGTAACGATAAGAAACACATTCTTTCTTTTCTAACTTAATACAAATAACTCAAAACATGTTTTACTGATAAAAAAGGTACTAGTAACCTAAACAAAGAAAAACATATTTTGAGTTAGAACAAGGAAACATTAAACATAATTATTAATATAAATAGATGCTAAGAAAAATAGGATAGATAGTCTTAAGAATATATTTAATAAAGAAACGCACATTTTTTGGTGCAGAAAAAAGAAAATATATTTTTTTACTCATTTCCTATAATTGGAAATTAACTCACGCAATGCGCTAGTTTGAAAAAAATCCATGCGTTGATTTCAGAGATATCAGCGTGTATGTTTAAAACTCATCATGTAACTAAGTTCATTAAAAATACATAAAAATGGCCTGTACTTGGAAATTTAAAATGATACTTAAACAGTGCTTACACGTTCTCATAGAAGAGGGTTAGATGTACACAATGTGCTAGCTATAACAAACTGTATGCGGTGGTTCTAAATAAATATAAGTTTAAGTTAAAAAGTCACCATGAAACTGTTTTCGCTTATTGTTAACTAAAACTGACTCTTAAACAGTGCGTACTCATTCTTAACGAAGATCATTAGATTTACACCATACGCTAGCTGTAACAAAATCAATGCGGTGGCTTTAGAGATATCTGCGTTTATGTTGAAAAATACCATGAATCTAATTTTGAAAAATTGAATGAAGAGCGTTAGATGTACACAATGCGCTAGCTGGAACAAAATCTATGCGGTTATTTCAAAGATATCTGCAACTATGTTGAAAAGTTGCCATGAAACTAATTTTGCTAAAAATTTAATAAAAACGAAGTTTACTTCAAACATAAAAATAATGTTTGAACTTGCTTACACATTCTTAATGAAGAATGTTCGATTTACATCATACGCTTGCTGTAACAAAAGCAATGCAAAGCTTTCAGAGATATCTGCGTTTGATTTCGTTAATTCGTTAATTAATTCTCTGTTAATAATGCATATGTCCTTTTAAGTCAATTCACTTGGCGTTTAGCTTATTAATTTATTTCTGACAAGCACTTTAACCTGCAGGAATAGTTGATCAAGGGTAAAATAATATTAAAACACATAACACAAGTGGAACCTTTTTGCTTTTAGATTACACTGACTCTTTCACGTTTTATTTACTTTCTTTTATACTTAAATTATGCTTACATATAACAATTAAAATTTACTACTAAATGACGCAATACAAATAAATATAACAAATTGCATAGTTATGAATAAAATAAAAATTGCTGGCTTAACTACAAAAGTCATTGGCCTTAAATAAATGCAAATTCAACGAAAATCAAAAAGTCATTGGCTTTTAATAGTTAAAATAAATAAAAATCAATTTCTTAACTAGGTCAACTAAATAAATGCTTAAGTAGAGTATGTTTATGTTTAAATAAATGATTGAGTAAAGTGTTTATTTTGTTTTTGTTTAAAATGAATAAAAAAATGTATATGTATTAACATGCTTCCCCCGTAGAGCACAGCTCAAATACGAAAGAAAGATAAACAAAAGATTTCTTCTGCATATAAACATTTTTTTAATGATCTGATAAACGAAATCTAATAAGTGCTGGGCTGGCATTTTTAGCATTTGATTGAAGCTGTGTTGATGCTGTTTAAATACTTGACTTTAGTTAAACATGGACAGTGAACTCTGAAGTTGTTCGTTGTTTGCGAGGTGTTGGAATCAGAGTCTCAGCCTGTTTCGACTTTCGTCTTAGTATCAGATAAATAAGGATGGCAATCGCAATTTATAATGATGTATAAACCACTGTGATATGATGGTACTTGTGGGTGTTAATTTTGTTCAGCAGCTGAATATTTGTTGTTCGTTTAAAGTGGTTTGTAATGTTGTTAGATTTTTTACTTGTAAAATGTATTCATTTTGTGTATTTCGTTTAATTGTGGCTTTAGACGTTCATCGTGACATCGTTGCGTGATTTCCCAGTGTATGACGCTTAAGTGCTGCTAGAGATTACTTGTTGTCCTTGAATTGTCATAAATTTGTATTTAAAGATGCAGTTTGGTTCCAGTTCAAGCAAACCTGAGTCTTCGACAATTAACTCTGTAAATTCGGATTCACATACTGCTGTTGCTGGACTTCGATATGGAATTGCATATATGCATTTGTTTTTATGATAGAGAGAAGTCCACGAGACAGAATCTTTTATTACCTGTATTGAGCAGTCTAGTTGAGTTCTCTTACAGAATAAATTGACTTCGCAGCTACATGCTTTTGAACCTTGTTCATGTCTCATGATGCCTTGGAGCAGAGATAGAATTCTTTTTTAATAAGAATGCATGAATCAAGTTCGGTACGGCTTAAAGCAAAATAACGGTTATGGGATATATTGATGATGAGAAAGGATAAACATGGATTTATCGATATTAACCTGTTGTTAACTTAATTTGGTATTGGGATCAAGTTAAAGATATCGAACCTATAGCGTCCGATTAATGGCAAGGTAATGCTAAATATTAATATATTTTCGGTAAGTCCTCATTTAACCTTCGTCATTTTGTTTAGGTGTAAAGTGTCTTCTTGCCTTACAGGGAGATCTAGAGATTCTGAAAGATGGAATTTTATTTTTGCGATTTTAAATTGCAATTGACGGGGGGATAAGAGTAATGGACTAATAATGCCGTGGTGAGTACTTGTAAGAATATCAGTTACTGATAATTGTGTATGCTGCAAGTTTAATTCTGTAATTGTTAATTGTATACAAAGTGATAAAAACAGACCGTATTGATCATGTTGTGAACTTCTGTGATTTGAAAATCGATTTGATCAAATTTTTTCTTAGTAGAGTCTTCGTCTGACTGCATGATGCTGATTGTAAAACCAATAATTGACGTCTGATATTTTTTTAAAGGTTAAGCAGGTACGCTTCATTTTCCTTGACCTGTGAGATTGTTTGTGCCATGTCTTTTGCTTGTTCTGAATCCAGCACTCCCAATAGCGAATTTGCAATCTTTCCAACTAAATCAACTGCAGATCTCTTCTGTCTTTTTCCGGACAGTAGGCTGCTATCCATAAAAAGTTCAGCTTCAGTGTGGTTAAAATATTTTACCAGATTTGTACGTATAGATTTTTCTTGTATTTTATTGCATAAATGATTAAGAGTTTTAGTGTCTTCCGAAAAAATTGTTAATTCAACCCAAAATCCTTTAAAATCTTAATGGACTAATAGTTGCCATTCCATAGGCAATATAACTACTGATCCGATTCCTTCAAAATAGATGCCTAATTGCCTTCCCAGCTTTTTGTTGTGTATTTGAGATATCTGCGTTTGATTTCGTTAATTCGTTAATTAATTCTCTGTTAATAATGCATATGTCCTTTTAAGTCAATTCACTTGGCGTTTAGCTTATTAATTTATTTCTGACAAGCACTTTAACCTGCAGGAATAGTTGATCAAGGGTAAAATAATATTAAAACACATAACACAAGTGGAACCTTTTTGCTTTTAGATTACACTGACTCTTTCACGTTTTATTTACTTTCTTTTATACTTAAATTATGCTTACATATAACAATTAAAATTTACTACTAAATGACGCAATACAAATAAATATAACAAATTGCATAGTTATGAATAAAATAAAAATTGCTGGCTTAACTACAAAAGTCATTGGCCTTAAATAAATGCAAATTCAACGAAAATCAAAAAGTCATTGGCTTTTAATAGTTAAAATAAATAAAAATCAATTTCTTAACTAGGTCAACTAAATAAATGCTTAAGTAGAGTATGTTTATGTTTAAATAATTGATTGAGTAAAGTGTTTATTTTGTTTTTGTTTAAAATGAATAAAAAAATGTATATGTATTAACATGCTTCCCCCGTAGAGCACAGCTCAAATACGAAAGAAAGATAAACAAAAGATTTCTTCTGCATATAAACATTTTTTTAATGATCTGATAAACGAAATCTAATAAGTGCTGGGCTGGCATTTTTAGCATTTGATTGAAGCTGCGTTGATGCTGTTTAAATACTTGACTTTAGTTAAACATGGACAGTGAACTCTGAAGTTGTTCGTTGTTTGCGAGGTGTTGGAATCTGAGTCTCAGCCTGTTTCGACTTTCGTCTTAGTATCAGATAAATAAGGATGGCAATCGCAATTTATAATGATGTATAAACCACTGTGATATGATGGTACTTGTGGGTGTTAATTTTGTTCAGCAGCTGAATATTTGTTGTTCGTTTAAAGTGGTTTGTAATGTTGTTAGATTTTTTACTTGTAAAATGTATTCATTTTGTGTATTTCGTTTAATTGTGGCTTTAGACGTTCATCGTGACATCGTTGCGTGATTTCCCAGTGTATGACGCTTAAGTGCTGCTAGAGATTACTTGTTGTCCTTGAATTGTCATAAATTTGTATTTAAAGATGCAGTTTGGTTCCAGTTCAAGCAAACCTGAGTCTTCGACAATTAACTCTGTAAATTCGGATTCACATACTGCTGTTGCTGGACTTCGATATGGAATTGCATATATGCATTTGTTTTTATGATAGAGAGAAGTCCACGAGACAGAATCTTTTATTACCTGTATTGAGCAGTCTAGTTGAGTTCTCTTACAGAATAAATTGACTTCGCAGCTACATGCTTTTGAACCTTGTTCATGTCTTATGATGCCTTGGAGCAGAGATAGAATTCTTTTTTAATAAGAATGCATGAATCAAGTTCGGTACGGCTTAAAGCAAAATAACGGTTATGGGATATATTGATGATGAGAAAGGATAAACATGGATTTATCGATATTAACCTGTTGTTAACTTAATTTGGTATTGGGATCAAGTTAAAGATATCGAACCTATAGCGTCCGATTAATGGCAAGGTAATGCTAAATATTACTATATTTTCGGTAAGTCCTCATTTAACCTTCGTCATTTTGTTTAGGTGTAAAGTGTCTTCTTGCCTTACAGGGAGATCTAGAGATTCTGAAAGATGGAATTTTATTTTTGCGATTTTAAATTGCAATTGACGGGGGGATAAGAGTAATGGACTAATAATGCCGTGGTGAGTACTTGTAAGAATATCAGTTACTGATAATTGTGTATGCTGCAAGTTTAATTCTGTAATTGTTAATTGTATACAAAGTGATAAAAACAGACCGTATTGATCATGTTGTGAACTTCTGTGATTTGAAAATCGATTTGATCAAATTTTTTCTTAGTAGAGTCTTCGTCTGACTGCATGATGCTGATTGTAAAACCAATAATTGACGTCTGATTTTTTTAAAGGTTAAGCAGGTACGCTTCATTTTCCTTGGCCTGTGAGATTGTTTGTGCCATGTCTTTTGCTTGTTCTGAATCCAGCACTCCCAATAGCGAATTTGCAATCTTTCCAACTAAATCAACTGCAGATCTCTTCTGTCTTTTTCCGGACAGTAAGCTGCTATCCATAAAAAGTTCAGCTTCAGTGTGGTTAAAATATTTTACCAGATTTGTACGTATAGATTTTTCTTGTATTTTATTGCATAAATGATTAAGAGTTTTAGTGTCTTCCGAAAAAATTGTTAATTCAACCCAAAATCCTTTAAAATCTTAATGGACTAATAGTTGCCATTCCATAGGCAATATAACTACTGATCCGATTCCTTCAAAATAGATGCCTAATTGCCTTCCCAGCTTTTTGTTGTGTACTTGTGGCCCCGACAACAAGGGAATGGATATGGTTGCTGTCATATTGTGAGTCACATTGGTACACCTTATCTTTTTGGTAATTTACTTGTCGTCATTTTAACAACAAGACGACACTGTCCTTGTTTCAATTTTAGGAGATTCATTGTGATTGGCTTGACAAGGAGAGGGATATTGATCTGCATCATCCTCTTTGATGGAAGCTTCTCATGATGCTGTATCGTTGAAAAGTATTGGTACTAATCCATCAATTGATCTTATGTCTATGCCTTTTAACGTTTTGACATCCGATACTCGTACAAAGCCGTCATCACCTTAATGTACTTTGGTGATTCTTCCTAATGGCCATTGTAAAGGTAGTGTGTTATATTCCTTTATGGTGACCATCTCACAAGTTGCAAGTTGTTCTATTGTATTTGCCATTTATGTCGATATTGAAGTTCAGATAAATATTCTTGTGACCATCATCTTCAAAATTCCCGTTTTATATGAGAAACTAACTATGTAGGCTTGAGCATTTAACAGTCCTCCGATGAGGCAGTGACCTGGAGTTAAAGCAACTACATCAATCAGATTATCCGACATTGGACTGAGGGGTCGGTTTTAGGAATATCTTCAATCTCTATTACTACAGTATCAAGTTTTTGGTATGTTAATTCTCTTGTTGATACTCGTACACTTCTCACTAGTAGATGTTTGATTTGATCGCTGCTTTCCATAAGCCTCCAAAGTAAGGTGCTTTTGGTGGAATGATATGAAACATTATCCCTCTAGATGTATATTCCCTACTAATTTTTTCATGGGCTGGATATTCGTAATGTGATTGCAATAGTTTCATCTGTTGATTTTTGGTGCCAATAAACTTTGTTGCGTTGTTGTAAAATTCAGCCTTGTAAGCCTTTTGTGGCCTTTTTCCCTTATTTTGTAATGAATCCAAAGCGGTCCACAAAAATCTACACCGGAATTGCTAAATGTTCGAGCTGGCGTAACTCGCGTTGATGGCAGGTTCCCATAATTTTATTAAGTAGGTTTAGCTTATCTTGAGTGCATGTGATACAATTGTGCACAATTGATCGTGCTGCAGTCTTTCCTTTGACTGGCCAGTATCTTTGCCGTACGTGAGCTACGAGTGCTTGAGGTCCACAATGTCGGTTTTTTTCGTGCACCACTTGCATAAGTAATTTCGAGATTGGATCATTATAAGGGATTAACCTCGGGTGCATAACATCATATGGCAATGTTGATGACTCTAAGCGTTCTCCTGCTCTGATAATGCTATTCGAGTCTAAAAACAAAGTGAGATTGCTTTAAATGTTTTAACTTCTCCAAATCCGACTGTTGTATTGTTCGTATAATGACCATTTAAGCTTTTTCCTATTCTTGAACTGATTACTGTTTTTCACGATTTTAATGCCGTTTTATAGTATTATTGATGTATCGGATGATACAACCTGTAACTCGTTGCGATGTCCTTAAGGACCCCTTGTGGTGTATATTGTAGATTATACTTTTTGAAGTAGTATTTGTGGTTGTGACCGCTGTTTTTTTTACGTTCCATGGCAGTCTCATCATCGATGTCTTCAGTCTTTAAAAAATTTCGTTTTTTTTTCCACTAAGAAATACAGGCCCATAGAACCATAGTGGGTGTTCAAGTAACTTCGCTGTTGATATACCACGCGACAATACGTCTGCAGGATTGTCGTTTGATCTCACATGTCGCCATTGCTCAGCAATGGATAATTCTTGAATTGCTGCTATTCGGTTGGCCACGATAGCTTGATACAATGACTATTGTGACCGGATCCAACTCAACACGATCTCTGAATCTGACCACAAGTATGTGGGGAAGTTATCAAAGCCTAAGTCCCTTTTGAACCTTGCTGTTAACTGAGTGGCTATTAATGCTGCGCACAGTTCAACGCAAGGTGATTTTGCAGATAATAGTCGTACTATTACTTGATTGTTTTTGATGACTGATCTGATGAAAACTGCTGCACCACACGCCTTTTCTGGAGCGTCTGCAAAGGCATGAATTTGTACGTTTGATGATATTTGTCCTTCAAACATATGTCGGGAAAATTAAAGATTGTCGGTGTGTTTCAATTCATTGCGGAATTTCACCCATCGCGCGCCTAGCTTTAGTTGCCAAAGCTCTTGAATAATTATTTGGCAGTGACAACAATTGGTGATCGGAAACCCAAAGGAATAGCCTGGCTTAATCTGAGCTTACTGTGCGTTTTATAATGTGTTTTATCTCCCTTTGGCAGACCTTGACACATAATTTGTGAGTTGTTGGCATCCATGTTAATCCTAGTGTTTTGGCAGTGTGGTTCTCGTTGTTAAAGTAAAAATTAACTTCCTGTTGTTTTCTTGCAGTGTTTTGTAGTAGCTTAAGGTAACTATTTATGTAGTTTAAGACCATGATGGCTAAGCATTTGCTTTAATTCTGTTCGAATTGTCAAGGTTATATGTAAGTCATCCGCTCCGCCCATTCCACATAAAAATTTTTAAGCAGAAACTGTGCTCCATATGGGTATCTCGCTACATTTGATTTACCAATTGTTTGTAGGCATTTTGTTGCTGAATATGAGGCCAAACGTTTTTCATATGTAATATTGTTTTGTTGATAATATTATTTTATAATTGTGTGGTGTTAATATTTTTGTGTTGTGGGTTTGGCATTTTAGACTTGTGTGATACAGTACAATTCGCATTTTTGGGTTTTCCCTCTAAATGATGATTTGGAATTTTCTTTCGGATGCATGAGTCGTGAAAACAAACCGAGGTAAACGAAAGCGAAGTAATATGTGTTAAGACTGCAGCCTCAAGTTGCGTGTTAAAGTTGTTGTTGCTCGATTGTAAGGCTATGTTTACTCCATGTTGCACTCTGGTATTAGTTGATCCGATACCGCTGATGCATATTAAAGCTGGTTTAGTGAAATTTCAAGACTTTTAACTAGTCGTTCGCTGTTGAGATTTAGCTGCGATCCTAAGTCAAGTTTTACTCTGCATTGGATCTCGCTACCGTTTGATTGGACTTTAACCATTGCAGTGCCAAGAAGAATGTAGCTATTTGCTTGAGAGTGGTTTGAAGCGGCAAGTGATGCTGCGTTTCGGTTGCATGGTGTTGTGCTGATGCATGAGGCAGATGACTGTTGATCTCCTGCATTCTGATTCTGTAGCGTTGTTGCAGCCGGTGTTCCTTGATTGTTATTAGTCCCTTTGAGATGCAGCAGATAGTTGTGTCTTTTATTGCACTTCACGCAACTTCTGAGGCTGCACGCCTTTACATTATGACCAGGCTTAAGGCAGTTAACACAATAGTTTTGTGTCTGAACAAATTGAAGCCTTAATGAACGTGTTTGTTGCAGAAACATTTTACGTGCAAAGAATGAATGATTTCCATTTTTGCACATCATGCAGTTGAAAATAACGTTGCGACTTGATATTATAGATGTGCATACTCTTGATTGAGATTGTACACTCTTTTCCCTTTCAGCCATTGATTCCATGGACTGAAAATGCCTTTCAAGAAATTAAAAAAAAACTCTTTAATTGTTGGCACTTCTCCCGTTTGAGACGTTTAGTTCGGTTCAATCGTTTGAGTAATACATGAAGCAATAGTGGGTCCCACGATATAGTGTCAATGTCAAGATTTTTTAGGGATAGGAGACAATTTTGAATTTTGTCATGGAACGATTTGTAACTATCACTTGTTGTTAATGTTGAAGTATCAACCAGCTCATGGATCAGTTTCTTTACAAGAAGTCTTTTATTATTGTAACGTGTTGCCAAGACCGACCATGCTGCTGCAAAATTCTCTCCAGTGGAACTTAAATGTTTGATTAAGATTGATGCTTCCCCTACTAAACGCGTTTTTAAATACCACATTTTTGGATGTGCGGAATCGACTGGTCGATTACTAATGACGAAAATAAGTGGTAAAATTCTTTCCACTTCTATTAATTTCCTTAAAATTTTGGAATAGTAATCTTCTACATAGGCACTGCTCTAAACTGTAGTGTCTTTAAATTTTCTTGAGGCTGCTCGGACTTACCCTTCCATCTGGATGAACCTCTCCATATTGTATACATTCTGCCTTCCTTCATCAAATATTTCAGAGATTTTGTAGTGTAGCTTCTCAATGTCTTGCCATAACTTGGTGGCGGCTATAGCCAGGTGACCAAGTCATCTGTTAATAGTCGAGTGACCGATGCCACCATAGCTGCCTGCCCTCGCATAAGCTTTACCAGCTCACAAACTGACGCCAGGGTTTTCTTGGATAGTTCCATCTGTAACTGATTATCTGCTGCATGTCCGCTATCTTGATTTGGTGCTTTAGGCTTAGGTAGTTTCCGAATTGCTGCTTAAAACACCACCCTGTATTGCTGCATGATATTTTGGATTGCTACATAATAATCCTTTTGGAAGTATTAATGATCGAGTTGTATTCCTCAAGCTCTGTTAATAATGCAAATTTCCTTACATGCCGATTCACTTGAAGGAGTTTAGTTTATTAATTTCTTTCTGACCAGCACTTTAACCTGTAGAATTCGTTATTCAAGGGTAAAATAAAATTAAAACTTTAAACACAAGTGGAACCTTTTTGCTTTTGAAGTACACTCACTCTTCCACATTTTATTTACTTTTGTATACATTAATTATGCTTACATATAACAGAATTTACTACTAAATTACGCAATACAAATAAATATAACAAATTGCATAGTTAGGAATAAAATAAAAATTGCTGGCTTAACTACAAAAGTAATTGGCTTTAAATAAATGCAAATTCAACGAAAATCAAAAAGAATTGGCTTTTAATGATTACAATAAATAAAAATAATTTCTTAACTAGGTCCACTAAATAAATGCTATGTTTAAATAAATGCTTAAGTAAAGTGTTTATTTTGTTTCTGTTAAAAATTAATAAAAAATGTTTATGTATTACCAATTGCATTTTACTTTTAAACTAAAAATGACGCTTATGCATTGCGTACACATTGTTAAAGAAAAATTTCAAATGTATACAATGTGCTAGCTGGAACAAAATCTATGCGGAGGTTTCAGAGATATCTTCGTTTACTTTGATTTCGTTAAAAATTTAATGAAATTGTATTTAATTTGCAAACAAAAAATTATGCTTGCACATTTTTAAAGAAGAACGTTACATTTACACAATACGCTAGCTGTAACAAATTCAATGTGGTGGTCTCAGAGAAATCTGCGTTAATGTTGAAAAGTCACAATGAAACTGATTTCGTTAAAATTAATTGAAATTGAATTTAAATTGTAAGCTTAAATTGATGCCTTGATAGTGCGTACACATTTTTAAAGAAAAACGTTAAATGTATAAAATGCGCTAGCTTGAACAAAATCTATGCAGTGGTTTCAGAGATTTCTGCGTTTATGTTGAAAAATCACCATTGCATTCCTAGTGGAAGTGTGATTAAAAAAATTCAAAAGGCAAATTATAACTCTTTGTAGTAGCTACTGTAATCAAGCTCCTATTAGAGTTGTGACTTGCTAAGTAAAGCGAAAAGAAGTGAAATAGCATGATCCCAAGAATATACAATTAAGAGAAGGTGAGCTGCTGCTGGCTCCGTTGATAGTTTTGTAAAATTTTACCTGAGTAATTTTAAAATAAACGTAGACGGATGCATTTTTAGAGGAGAACAGTTTAAATTTTGAGGAAATCGTAGTGAAAAAGGGATGAGATATTACCAGGATGAAAAAGGTAAACTAACACTTAATAAAAAAAGGAATGTCTCCAGAAGAATATCAACGGCGGAAGCTACAAACTAGCTTAACTACATGGTGGTGTTGAAAGATGAATAAGCGAATAATTTTCAGAAAAAAAAATGAAATCTAAATAGAAATTAAGTTAAAATTGAAACAGTATATGCTGGATATCTATTAAACCCTCTCTAAGACGATAAAGGTACTAAAAAAGTATCAGGAAATAAGAGAATTTGGAGAGTAATTATAACCAAATTTTAGTACTGAGTTTTTTCCTTATTATTCAAACGCTGACTGTTATGCTCACAATTTCTGATTTACATTGTTTTCTATACATCTCTTTTTAACGAAGTCCAAGAACTTCTGCGTGTTATGTTGTGTGATGATCTTGTCAAATTGAATGACTACAAAGGGTTGGTAAATAATTTGCATAATTTTCACTCCGTTTCTATTCCCGTTGGCACTGTAGCTTGAAAACGAAACAAAAAGAACAATGTGGCATCACCGTTATCATTATTGAGATTTATGGAAAATATATATGGATATTTTTTTATTTGGAAGCAGAGTTAGTAACGACAATAAAACATTCTTTCTCAGTCGCCAGCGATCACAAAAAAATAAAATAACAATGAAATAAAGGACATGGCTTTTCGAAAGGACATAAATCTTTAAACTTAAATAGTTTTTGGAACAAATATGAAGAAGAAAATAAATCCATTAGAACTTCCAGTTTGTGACGGAGAAGGTTGCTTGTTTTATTTTTGAAGTTGTTACGGACTTTCGCATGTTGCATTTCAGTTTAGGTAAAATCATAGTTTTTTTTTAAGTCGAGATCTGTTTACAAATCTTAAAAACAAAAATTATGATCAATTATTTCTACCTTGAATCTATAATTGCAGATATATTAACGCTCTGTCGACGCCTCTTTGGTATATTGATATTCACTCTCTCATCATTTTCACTTGAATTTGAAAAATAAAATTTTCTACTCGCCATTTTTTTTAACTTACAAAATAAATAATAAATTTTTTAGAGATTTACAAAAATGTCAAAAACAATAACGTCAGAAATTGTTGTGACCACATTTTAACAACTTTTCTTTTTGTTTTCAATAACATCTATTCTTTGTTTCAATATATTTAAAGCCTACGAGTTTCGGAACGAAGCGATAATAAAAAATATAAGCGCTAAAGAAATGGCCATCGAGACGTGCTTTCACTCTCAATAACAAATATCGGTGATATATTTATTAAATCGGGATAAAACGATATTATTAATAAGAAAAATTATTGTTGGGTCTATTGTCACTCGGAGACATTCTTGTTTTGGTGGACTTTAATGTTCTGAAGTTGTGAATTTGTGCGGCAATTGTCTTCTGTTTCTGTATTTGGGAGATATGGATCTTTACAGTTCAACCAATGGCTTAACTACAGGTACCACAGTAGACTGAAGCTTGCAGGGATTACGATTCTTATACTGGTGATTGGTGAGGTCCCTCGGAGAGCAATGTAAGTGCCTTGGTTTACACCAAATGGAGGAAAGACGGTTTTTTCCTAAGTGTTGTTGCATTATTAACAAAATGCCGCTAAGGATTGATTGTGCTTCAGATACTTTCCTCCTCTCAAGCAAAAGATTCTGACAAGCCACTGCTTACTGTCTTCTTGACGATGCTATTCGTGGTGTTGCTTTGCTCATTAACGGCGCTTGTAGACGTATTCTATTAATCTAGAGGTTAAACCATCATCAGAACATATAGCTCAGACGTGACCAGCCTAATCATAAATAAAAATACCGTGCAAGTTTTTTCATTTTTCCCTTTGTTTTCTGTAAATATAATAAAACCGTAACGGGGTCATTTCTGTACATAAAATATTTTTTGAAAATTTTAATGTTGGTGTGGATAGTAATCGATATGGAATACAAAACAGCTCTTTCTGGAATTTTTGTCTGTCTGTTTGTCACGTAAAAACTGCTAGATGGATTTAAATAAAATTTTGTGACGAGGTCCCTTAGAGCCTTAGTTTAAATATAGAAAACTCTTTTTTTATAAAGATGTTTCGTAGAGAAACTAGAGATACAAAAGTGAAAGCTCCCAAATTAAACTGTATAATGGTACTAGAACTGTTGTAAGTACCTTTTGTTTTTGTGGGTGGAAAGTTTTCAACACTTTACAGAACTCAAGAACAAATGTTTAAAAACACATTTTTCTTACTTTCAATTTTAAGAGATGATCGGCGAAGTCGTTAGTACTGCTAGTCTTGACTGAAGAAAGTAAAAGAAAATTCGAGGGGAAAAATTAATATTATAAATTGATAAAGAGAAGTTTAATATAAATAAAGTAAATAGCTACCTTGAAATAAGGCATTATAATTGAAAGAATACTTTTTTCCGGAGGGATATTCATGATTGGGCTGGACGTTAATCTGTATCATACTCTGTCATGTAATCAATGGTTTGATTTGTTCAGAAAAGTTCCCAAAATTTAAGTGACTATATATTTAAAACAAACGTCTTTGTCTTTCATGTTGTCATTAAATGTACAAAATGGTGGGTCATTGTATAAATTAAATTTCAAGTGCTAGTGTTATACCAAATGAAAATTATAATTTCAACTTACATTCATTTTATATAATAGAAGTTATTTCCTGATATTGGTATGAGTTATGCAATTTTTGTTTAAATAAAGGAATCCTGTTTCATTGCCAGTAAAATCACAATGGTTTTTCATTTAAATGATATTTGATTTTGTTTTTTGAGAACACTCTCACTTATACCCTCAATAAAATTTTTGTTGTTTTCTATTTTGTATGAATTTTTGGAAATTATTTTTTTTAATTTGCATGAAAACATTTTTTTTACTTTCACTAAACATTAAAATCATTACAAATTGGAGGTTATATATTTTAAAGGACTTTAAGTTCGTGATTTTTTTTTGCTTGGTAATGATTATTTTTTGTTGGGTTCACTTAATATTCTTAAATTTAAATAAAAAATTCTGAATTTCGAATTAAATTTTAATGTAAACTTTAAAGTAAAATATAATAAATAAATAAAAATCATTAATTTTTTCCAAAATTAAATTAAAAACTTTATTAAGATCTTAAAAAAAATTTAAATTTAAATAATACATTTCTTTTAGGAAGTAAAAAATCTGCATTAACATTTTGTGTTTAACTCTTTTGTTTTTGTTTTTGATTTATAAAAAGAAAAATAAAAGATTTTGTGAAAAAAACTAAACTATAAACAGTTCAAAAGGAGGAAAAAAGTATTTATAATTTTAAAAACTTAATACCTTAAAAAATAAGTAGAATTCAATTCTTGTTTCTTGTCTTACATTATTTTTTTTTTTTTTTTTATTGTAAGTTAATTATTTATTTTAATTTATTGTTGTTTATTTTTAAAGATATTTAATGATATTTTCTGTTACTGTTTAATTCAAATTTGCTTATTTCATAAATATGTATTGTAATGCTTTTCTAAGGGAGTTTGTTTTCTTAATATAAATTATAAGTTTTTTGTTTTGTTTTTTTCATTATTTATTTCTTTTATACAACAAATGATGATTTGTGTTTGTTTCTTTTTTTTCTTCTTGGCTTAACATAAAATACATTTATAGTTTATTATTTAATGAAATTTTCTTATTTTAATTTATTGAAAAAAATCGTCCTCTTGTTTTATTTTTTGTTTGTTTCTAACTTCGGTGTAAATCGATAACAATTGTTTTGGGATTTTTTTTTCTAAACATTAATTTTTATAAGCAAATGGAGTTGATGTACCATTGGGTGTTTTTGTGATAGTTTTTGTTGTTGTGTTTCGATTCACTTCGTCTTCATCTTCATCATCATCGTCTTCATGTTCTTGAACTTCATCAAGTTCCTGTTCTAATGTTTGCTCAATTTCTTGTTCCGTAATAACTGTTACCAGCTCATCCACTGCTTTGTCTATTACAGAGAACTGCAAAAATCACGTTTTTCTTGATTTAATCATACACAAAAAAAAAAATCACTCACATTTATTCATTAAAAAAATTCAACGTTGAATAAATTAAGCATCATACTGTCGAACGTTTTGCTTGTGCATTAGTGAGTAAACTGATCAAACATGTTTTGTTCACATTTTAAACTGCCAGAACGATTGTTTTGTTCATTTTACCATAGAATGAAAGAAACTCTTACTCAAATTTAAACATTTAGCATAATTCTTCATTGAACAAAATCAGTTGTGTGCTGTATGATCGAACAAGTTTTACTCACACAATTGAGCAAATGAACTTTGTGTTGAACAAAATCAGCGTGTACTGAATAAACTCAGTGTGTATGATTTTATTCAACGCAACTGATTTTATTCAGTATTGACTGATTTTATTCAACTGCCAATTATAATTGTATGTTTTTTTATTTTCGCTTATGTCTAGCAGGCATCTGATTGTTAGCAATTTTTTTTTTATATATAAGAGGATCTAAGTCTATAAATTATATACATAAAATTATTAATTAAATCTGGATTTATTAATTTTTTCCTGACGAATAAGACTATGTCCTATAATTACAGAGCATATCTTTGTATGTGTACAAGTGGCATCCAAATTTAATAAAATTTATATAATTAAGATTAATTTCTAATAAAATTTTTAAATTAATAACAGAAATAGATATACAAAAAGATTTTTTAAATTAATTAGCTAATCAAAAAATTAAAAAGGAATTTTATTAAAGCTTTCGTAGTTTATTTGTTGATTATATGAAAGAACATTCCAAAGACGAATATCATAATAAAAAATTGCTTTTCGAAAACAACATATCGAAATAATATCTAAATTTAATAAGGCTGAACTACATACTATGTACACGGTTGGCATAAGTCGAAATCGTTTATTTGATTAAAACAAACGAAAATCCGTATTCGTTTTAATTTCGTTTTTAAAACTTAGAAACGTCATAAATATCCAAAAAAATAAGGCTGGTAATATTAAAAACAAAAAATTTAGCTTTTATTTTATTTGGATTTTATGGTATTTTCTTAAAAACTGAAAACATCCAAATGCATGAAGAAGCCTAATAAATTTTATGATAGGATTTTTTGAAAAACAATCATTCATTAATTTATTATGATGCTCATTTTTAAATCTCAAGTAACAAAAATACATTGTAATTTCTTTTAGTTGGGAAAACCTCATACACAAAAGCCTACAAAACCAAAATAGCATACAGTACTTTTCGTTTATAATCCATTCCGCTTAAAGGCCAAAAACGGATGTAAGCCAAAACAGTCCTATTCACTTGCAGGTTTTTTCGAATTTCATACAAATTATTTGTTCCTAAGTCCACTTCGCCTATAGTCCATTTTCGTTTAAAGACCAAATTTTCTTTGCATGCATAGCTAATATTGTATAGAAAAAAACTTTCATATAGTCCACCCTGTTTTTTTAATACCATTTTTAAACAAACTGGCAACCTTTTTTATTTAGACTTCTGGCAACTTTTTATTACAATAAGCTTTTAAAGCATATTAATTACAATAAATAATAATATGTTAAGGTTTTTGTTTAAACTATTGATTTTATTTAAATCAATATTTGCTTATATTTTAAATAAACTTTTATTTTGTTAAAAAAAGTGGTTTTATTGAAGAAGTTGCATACTTTGTATATAGTCCAAAATGTGTATTATATCTGGATTCAGTTATAGTCCATAAAGTGGCTTAAAAAGAAATTCGGTTAAAGTCCTAATTCGCTTATAGTCCACAAAAATTGTGCAACTGTAGTTGTGGACTATAAGCGAAAACTACTGTATTCTCTAACTGCAGGTAAATAAGTCATCCTAGCAATAAGTATGGCCATGCAAATAACTTTTATTACTATAAGAAATGAACCCATAAATTTAAAAGAGAAGGATTGTTTTTCCTAAAAATGCAGTAGTTTCATTAGCAGTATGCGGTTCAAAATTAAAAAAAAAAAAAAAATTAACTTGATAATCTGCTGATAAAGAGAGACCCTAACACATAAAAGTGCCTTGGTATCTTTGAAGTAATGTGCCTCACTCCAGTTTGTAAGCTTTACCAGGCATATGCAAAGCAGGCAGCTATGATGGCATCGGTCGCTCGACTATTAACAGATGACTTAGTCATCTGGCTATAGCCGCCACCAAGTTATGGCAAGACATTGAGGAGCTACACTATAAAATCTCTGAAATATGTGAAGAAGGATACCAGAATGTATACAATATGGAGAGGTTCATCCAGCTCGAAGGGCAGGTGATTCTTCCTAATGGCCATTGTAAAGGTAGTGTGTTATCTTCCTTTATGGTGACCATCTCGCCAGGTTGCAAGTTGTTCTTTTTATTTGCCATTTATGTCGATATTGAAGTTCAGATAAATATTCTTGGGACCATATTCTCCAAAATTCCCGTTGTATATGAGAAACTAACTTCCAAGCTAATTTTTGGTTGGTTATTTTCTATATAGGCTTGAGCATTTAACTGTCCTCGAATGAGATAGTGACCTGAAGTTAAAACAGCTACATCCATCAGATTATTCGACATTGGACTGACGTGTCAGGTTTTAAGAATATCTTCAATCTCTATTATCACAGTATCAAGTTTTTCGTATGTTAATTCTGCTGTTGTGCACTTCTTACTAGTAGATGTTTTGCTGATTTGACCACTGCTTTCCATAAGCCTCCAAAGTGAGGTGCTCTTGGTGGAATGAAATAAAATATTATCCTTCTGGATGTACATTCCCTACTAACTTTTTCATGGGCTGGATATTTATAAAGTGATTGCAATAGTTCCATCTGTTGATTTTTTGTGCCAATAAAATTTGTTGCGTTGTCGCAATACAAATTTTTTCAGTGGCCTGTTCGAATGACGAATCGCTTCAATCCGCCTATGAAGGTTTCTTTAAGTAAATCGCTAACCAATTCTAAGTGGACAGTAGCATTAGTAGCTAAACAGTAAATTTCAGCGATGTAAGCCTTTTGTGACCTTTATCCCCTTATTTTGTAATGAATCCAAAGCGGTCTACAAACATCTACACCGGAATTGAGCTGGGGTATCTCGCGTTGATGGCAGGTTTCCATAATTTGATTAAGTAGGTTTGGCTTATCTCGAGAGCATTTGATACAATTGTGCACAATTTATCGTGCTGCAGTCTTTCCTTTGACTGGTCAGTATCTTTGCCGTGAGTGAGCTAGAAGAGCTTGAGGTCCGCAATGTCGGTTATTTTCGTGCACCATTTGCATAAGTAATTTCGAGATTGGATCATTATAAGGGATTAACCTTGGGTGCATAGCATCATATGGCAATGTTGATGACTCTAAGCGTCCTCCTACTCTGATAATGCCTTTCGAGTCTAAAAATAAAGTGAGATTACTGAACTCAACCTTTTTTTACTTCAGGATATTGCTTTAAATGTTTTTAATCCTCCTCCAAGTTCGACTTTTGCATTGTTCGTATAATGACCATTTAAGCTTGTTCCTATTCTTGAACTGATAACTTTTTTTTCACGATTTTACTGCCGTTTTCTAGTATTATGAATTAATCGGATGATACAACCTGTCACTCGTTGCGGTGTCCTCAAAGACCCGTTGCGGTGTATAGTGTAGATTATACTTGTTGAAGTGGTATTCTTGGTTGTGACCGCTGTTTTTTTTTACGTTTCATGACAGTCTCATCACCGATGCCTTCAGTCTTTGGAAAATTTTGTTTTTTATTTTTTCCACTAAGAAATACAGGCCCGTAGAACCATATTGGGTGTTCAAGTAACTTCCCTTCCAACATGATGGGAACTCACCAACATGATACAAAGTGTGAAAAAGTTTTGCTAATGGACGCGCTAACGTCGAAGAGCACTGCTTCAAGACCAGTGCTGGAATCCATCCGGACCAGGGGACTTGTATATGTTAAGATCCACTAAACCTTTTTAACTGCACGTGCTCGAAAGAATATATCTGGCATAGTTACTGATACTCTTTCCAGTGCGGGCAGTGGTTGATTGCTTTCCGGCAAGTAGAAGTTACTTGCAAAAATTTTAACCAAGAGGTTAGCTTTATCAACCGGGTCGTTAGTTATTTGATCATCCTTTAAAAGAGGCGGAATTGAGGAAGCCCTTGCTACCCCGAGGAGTAGTAAGAACTTTAGCACGAAGGCGCTGCTCGTATAAAGCTTTTTCGCGCCTAAGTACTTTGGCACACGAAGATCTCGCCTTTTTGCGTAGCAAACCAGTTACGGAGTTTTTGATACACCGCCATATACTGAATGCTTCCTCTCTGAATCTGACTGTATTTTTGCACGTCTGATTAAACCAAGAATTCTTTCTCGGATTAACATGGATTTTCTTAGATAGAATGAAAGTTGTCATTCCAAGCAAAATAAAGTTGATAACCATTTCCACCATGGCATCGACTTTATTGTCCAAAAAACAAAGTTTCCAATTAAAATGCCGAAAAAATTCGTTGAGCTCAGCCTTTTCGTACATATATTTTAAACGTTTCGTGGCGATTTTTAAAACGTTGTGAAGATTAGCGACCGAAAAGGAGGCGGAAATGGTGCAGGGATCCGAGTTTCGGAGAGGCGCAAGAATACTTACCTCATACTTATCAGCGTATGAGGTAAGGAAAAGGTCGAGAGTATTGTATTGTTGCCCTTCAACACACGAAATATGTGTTGGCTCGTTAATTAATTGCGCGAGGTGGTTGTGCGCGGCGACTAGCTCAACATATTTGCCCTCTAGAGTTGTACGGTTCGAATGGCCAATCCAAGACGAGTTGTGAACATTGAAATCACCGGCAACAACAATTTCACTGTTCGGACAGCTTTCTAGGATTTTCGATATGGAATCGGAAAGGGCATCGAGACCAGAAATAGATTTATACCTTTCCGCGTTTGGGCTTCTGTATAAAAATCCGAAATGTAAGAAGTGTGACCAGATTTCAAATTTAACCCAAAGACAGTTAATTTCAGGATTATTTGTGCCTAATGATTGCTGGCACTGGTACACGACTTCATTACGGATGTTCATCGCAAGGCCCTTATGTAGACTAAAAAAGGTAGAAGAAAGTACCCAGGCAATCAGCATCCTCAGATACCTGGGTCTCACATAAGGCGAAAATATCAGGCCGATGGAAAAACCTGTGTGCATACAGAAAGAAGAAATTTGCTCTTAAGCCACGTATGTTGCAAAAATCGATTCTAAATCTTTCTGTCATTACAAATAGCGAAGATTCAAACCTTATATCTGTTTTATAATACCAACACCCCTGTTAAAACTGATGCTTTTGTGACTATTTAGTGACCAGTGTTATACCTTCGCCACTAATTAGTCAAACAACAGTTTACACATAGATACAAGTAAAATAAAATTACAATTACTATAAAAAATAAGAAAAAACTAGGAAAAAGGAAAGGTAGTGGTACAATTTGCATCGTAAAAAGCTATAAAGTCCTGAGCTGGTCACATGCGACCCGTCGTGCCATTACTGTTATTATTGTTATATTTTTTGTCTTTTGTTGATGTTGTTTTTTCTGTGTTGATTTTTGTTGTATTATTGTTTTAAATATTGCTTTGGTTGTTTTTTCTTTCTTTTTTGTAACTGTTATAAGAATTTATTTTTGTTTGTTTGCTTATTTGTTGATATTTTAGGTTCTATGTATGTTATTGATTTTTAATTTTTTATTATTATTATTAATTTTATTATTATTATTATTATTATTATTATTATTATTATTATTATTATTATTAAGTTTCTGTGCTTATATATATATATATATATAGATATAAATTAAAAGAAAGACGAAGCAAAAACGCGTGCGGACAGGACAAATGACAGAACACTACTATTTTATTAAATGTAGGTATATATAATTCTAATTTAGATATTTTAAATATTTATAGTGGCATTGATGCAACAAAACATTTTTAAAAGTATAGTGGATGACGTTTTAGCTATTTACACTAATCACTTAAGTGTTATTAAGCACGTGAATTCCTTAACATCACTTCAACAGATACATAATGAAAGTTAGATTTATCATATTTGTAACAAATCTTTGAATAGTCGAGATAAAGTGGCTGACCATTGTCATTTAACAGGTCAATATAGAAGTGCTGCTCATAATAAATGCAATTTAGAATATCAGATTGCAAATTTTATTCCTATATT
The DNA here is from genome assembly GCA_937654795.1 of Cistogaster globosa. NCBI lineage: Eukaryota > Metazoa > Arthropoda > Insecta > Diptera > Tachinidae > Cistogaster > Cistogaster globosa. Next base: position 61,470,329 of record OW569404.1, read on the forward strand.
TTTTCATAATTTATCTCTATATGTCATTTATTTGTAGAAGAACTTTCATCAATTGAAGGTGATATAAATATAATTCTTTTAAAGAAAGAATTATATATTTCAATATCAAAAAGAATTTCTGTTGATAGAAAAAATACTATAGAAATGCGTTTTCTCGATTCATTTAGGTTTATGTCATCAAGTATAGGAAAATTAGCAGAAAATTTGTCTGACAGCGATTTAAAAGTAGTGAGATGAATCTATTAAAATGAAGAAGAGTTTAAATTAATGAATCGAAAGGGTGTTTTTCCTTATGACTACTTAAATTCAATGAATCGTCTTAATGAAAACCAACTTCCTCCTTCTTCACAATTCGTTCATAAATTAACTAATGAGTTATGTAGTCTAGGAGATTATGAGCATGCTCAAAAAGTATGAAAAACATTTAAATGTTTAACATTAAAGGAATATTTACTATTATATTTAAAAGTAAATACTCTTTTACTTTGCGATATATTTGAACATTTTCGTAAAATTCAATGTCAATTTTATGTTCATAACTTCATACTTTTTAATTCGTAATTTTATGTTACAAAAACTCTTACAACATTTTTTGGTAACGGATAACTGCATTAGAACGTTTTTATAAATATAATTAGCACCACTGTCTCATACGATAAAAATCCTACAATGATAGTTAAATAAATACAAACAATCTGGTAATAAACATTTTCATATCTATACTGTTTATATAAGGGACATGTTCCCAAAATTTGCGGAAGAAAAAATGGTGTACTCAAACTATGCGAAATATACTTAAAATGATTTTCCACAATTTTTTTTTAGACTTAAACAAAGATTTCGTTATGTATGTGTATAATTTTTACAGTTTGGATTGCATCAAAAAAAGTCAAAGCTTTCGCTGTCCCTAAACTATGCGCAATATGTATGTATATATGAATTAATTTCTTTCAAGTTGAAATATTTAAAAAAATATAATTTTTTGTACTGTTAACTGTTAACTTTTAAGTTAACAGCAAGTACAACTTTATTTCGTAAACTCACAAATCTGACTGCAACTACTTTACAATATTTAATCATTTATTTAAACAATAATTGCTGACTTGACGGTTCCCACATTCATGTACTGGTTTGTTGACTCGTCGTTTCCCACAACAAGCCATTGCATTCTTGGGTTCCGGTTATTGTCTGGGAATCTTCACCTTGATAGTGGTTTATTTAGAATATGTTGATTATGCTGACTTGCGAGTATGTGCTCTTGCTGTTGTTGTTATTGTCTTGTATGTTTGGTTTGATGAATTATGGTGTTTGTTTCAGTTGTTGTTGTAGTAAGAGTTAACTCCTCCCCCTTTAGATTCATACGTCCTCGTATGATTACGTAGTGTTAAAAAAATGGAAGGTTGTGGATTTTCTGATTTTTGGCACCTGCTGGTGGAAATGATAAGGAAACATTAGTAGTTTCGCGTGAATTATCATTTTCTACAGATGTCACTTTTGTTTTCAAATTTTTTTGTTGTTATATTTTTTCCAAATGCATTTGTTGTGTTTTTTTAGTTCCATTCCTCTTTTTCCTGATTACGCCAATGATAATAACCAATAATGTTATGGCCATTATTAGTCCACAATTCACGGAGAGGTTGATTTTATTCTGGACCTGTAATTTTTCAATTAAGTGCGAACTGTTGACGTTAATGGCTCCCATTCTTTCCAATGACATAACTTGTTCTTCAAAACTTGCATTACTTGGCTGCAATAACGCAGGTAATGGTTTCGTAAGAGATATTTGAGTTGTAACATACGTCTGGTTTCCAATTCGCACTGTGGAATTGAGGTGGTGAATTATGAAGGTGCCATCTATGTTGATTGTTGAATTATCTATTTCAATTTTTCCTTTAAATTGGTTTAGAAAAACGATGTTTTCATCTATTTTTTCCACTACTGCCACATGCTCGTCATTGGTTGTTGTACATCGAGATGGTATACTCCTCAAAAGATTTGGGATACACTCTGATTCACTTATGTCAACAATATTGTCAGTTTCACAAATACTTAATTTATTATAGTCTTTGCAGTCATTGTTAATTCCAAATATTTTATTGTAACATTTTGTTATTTGCTTAAAGTTTATCTTAATTACTACATTATTTCTTTTAACTGGTCTAATCATAAAATTTTCACAAGATTCCTTACTGGTTGTTGGGATATTAACTATGTAAACTATTTCTCTGTCATTTGATGCAACTTTAATTTTGGAAAAATTTAACAATTCATCTATATTGCCAAATGGAATGTTATCATTATAAAAAATATTTCTTAATACATCGATTTCAATGTTGGAAAAAATAATTCAATTCACAATATTAGATTTAGCCCAATGAATGGCATGTTCAATATTATACAATTCTCTTTAATAATTTCCAGTTTATACTTAAAATCTAACAAATTTTGTTCTTTACTCTTATTTTCTAATAATTTAGAAATATTATTGGTTATTGCTGAGAGTTGGTTTACTTTATCTATTGTTAATTGATTAATTACGATCTGATTATTATTGTTTACTAGGACATTATTCATTTTATTCTGTATTATTTCGAAATCGTGGTGATCCGGGCTACCGGCCAACCATTTCCAAGCGCTGCCAATAAAGTCAAGAGACCTCTTTGTCTTCGTCTTGGTTTTTAGTCTAGATAAACAGGATTTCATCTGGGATATGGTAAAAGCTAGGTAAGGTAACAGTATGTTGTCAGATCTGTTACGTAGGTCAATTCCCCTCTCTAAATTCCCTATTAAGTCTTCGTACTTTCCCAAGTCAATTGTATGAACAAGTTTGAACACACCGGTTTGAATCTTCGCTGATCCTGTTTTGATCACGATCAATCTAGAATTCGAGTAATCCATTATTTGGAACTCACCCATAGAAGATCCAAGCAACAAAAACAACCTGTAAATACACCAAAAATTATAAATTTAGTTTTTTATATATTTCTTTTGGACAATTTTCCCGCTCTCGGTAACTACGGTAGATTGTCTATTTTCTTTTACCAGTTCGCGTTTATATTTATCTGTCAATTTCGTACCAAGTCTCTTGTTTATTTAAACGAAAATCTCTTGACCAGGTATGTATTGTTCAATTTCCTTTTTTTCCTGTTGTGATATTCCAAATCCTTTTCCTGTTTCCTTTTCAGCATTGCAATGTTACTTTCCCTGGTTCTCTCATAGCTTCCGGGGGAAAAATCCACAGTCCTCCCGAAAAACATATCCACTGGTTTCCTACCTATCGTAGAGTATATGGAGTGATTATATTCATTTACCGATTGTTCCAAGAGTTCTTTGAAGTTTCTGCAAACTCCTTCGTCATCCTTAGACATCTTAAATTTTCAGCCAATGTTGAGTGAAACCTTTCGATTTGACCGTTGGCCTCACTTCTGTACGGTGGTGTTGTAAATACATCTATGCCCAATTCATCCTTCATCATAAAAAGGATAGTTGCAAAATTCAGGGATTTTTCGTTATCGAGGACAACCGTTTTAGGTACTCCATAAAATAATAAAATCTCTCGCAGTGGTCTTCTAACATCCTCTTTTGATTTCCCCTGCAGTATTCTTGTTTGAGCGTATTTTGAGAACTTATCTATGGCAGTTAATACCAATTTTCGATCAGTTGAAAATATATCGATATGGATGATCTGACCAGGATAGCTAGGTATTGGTGTAATATTTAATTTTGGTTGGTTAGGGTGTCTCTCATATTTATTTTTCTTGCATGTTGAACAAAGTTTTACTTTTCTTTTTATTTTAGCGAACATACTAAGAAAATATGCTTTTTCTAAGATTTGAGCCTTATTCTCTAGAGGATTTCTGTGAGCGCGGTTATGAGTTTCTATAATAAGGTTCTCTTGATCAGAATCTGACAAGATATCTTCGACAAAATTCTGAGTGAATCTGATTTTAAGGGTGTAAAATGGTGTGGGTATATTTCCTGAATTCTACCCATTACACATTCTGGAGTCTTGATACAATTTATGACGGATGGGTTCAGGTATCTTTTTAATAAAGAAATAAGTTTATTTTCATCGTAGTCTTGTTCTTTTATCAAATGTCTGTTGTAACCTGGAAATATTATTTTAAATTGATATGTTGAATTGTCTGCAATTTAAAGGAAAATTTGATTTTTGAACGCGTTAATAGGCGCTTCCACACTAGGAATCAATTCTTCAAAGGAGCTTTCTCCACTATGTACTGTACCCGTTAATGAATTAATGTTCGTGCCAGGAGGTCGGGAAAGTGCATCAGCTACTACATTGTTCCTTCCCGGCTTTTACTCTATTTCGAAATTATATTCTTCTAATATTGCTTTCAACGTTTCATTTTCGCATTGTTGTTTTTGTTGCTCAGGACATAAGTCAGTGGTTGATGATCGGTAAAATTTATGACTTTGGCTGACCCATATAGGTAATTTATCAGATTTGTCAATGACTAAATAATTGCCAACTTTTCCTTTTCGTTGGCCGCATAATTTTCCTCGGATTCTGTTAGTGTTCTTGAGATAAAAGCTATGGGCTTGTTATCCTGACTTAACACGGCTCCTATCGCTACGGATATGACAACATTACATCTCGTGATATTAGGGCATTTTTTAAATTGTCTCGTTTTCCTTCTTCATCAAGTCCTATTTTTCTCCTACCCGATTCTCCTTTCAATATCCTACCTCCATCTCCTCGTAGAAGTTGGGTCAGTGGTTTAGCGATGTCCGCATAACCCCTTATAAATCTTCTGCAGTAACCAGAAAGACCCAGAAAGGATCGAAGCTCCTTAATATTGTTAGGATAAGGAAATTTTACAATCGATTCCACTTTTTCAGGATTGGCCTTTATTCCCTTGCAAGAAACACTAAACCCCAGGAATTCCACTTCTTCCCTAAAGAACTCACACTTGTCCAATTAGACTTTCATGTTCGCTACTTTAAGGGTCTGAAAAATATCATTTAGGTGGTTAAAATGATCTTCAATGCTCTTACTAAAGATGATAATGTCATCAATATAAACATAGCATATTTTGCCAATGTGATCCCTGAGGATATCGTCAAGGGCACTCTGAAATATTGATGGGGCGTTCTTCAGGCCGAATGGAAGTCTGGTAAATTCATATTTAGCATTATTGACAGAGAAAGCCGTTTTTTCTACATCATCTTCTTTAAGTGGTATTTGGTGGAAACCGCTTTTTAAATCCATAACCGAAAAATATTTATTGCCTCCCAATTGTGAAAGAACATCGTTAATCTCAGAAATTGGGTATCTATCGGGTATAGTAACTTAATTCAATTTCCTGAAATCTACAACTAATCTGAACTTTTCTTTGCCCGAGGCATCCCGTTTTTTTGGAACGACCCAAACAGGAGAGTTGTACGGAGATACCGTCTCGTAGAAGTCTATTAATTTACTCCTCCACAACATCTTTTAAAGCCATAGGGTATGTGTAGCTTTTCGTGTAGATGGGTGTTGTATTTTCTGTTCTTATTTCACCCATCACTACGGTAGAATACGTTAGTTTTTCGTCCGGTTCAGCAAACAATTGGCTATGTTGCTCCACGATATTCTCAAGATGCATTTTCTGTTTTTCGCTTAAATGTTGTGTTCGTAATTGGATGGTACGTAAACTGGGAGGTTTTTTGTTTGATATTAATTCTTCTAATTCTTTCTCTACTTCCAATTGTGAAATAATTCTGGGAAGTATAAATAACGGCAGAAAGTCCCTTCAAACTATCGTTGCCCAATATGGCATCGAATGAGTCAAGACCCGGTAATAAGTAAAATTTAAGAGGAGTATCTTCAATTCCCAAAAAATTCAAAAAAGTATGATGTGATATTTTTATTTCCCCAGTGGCAGATTTGGCATAAAAAACCTTGTTATTTTCCTTTGGTCTCCTCACCAACTCTGGCTTAATATAATTCTTATTGCTACCTGTATCCAATAGAAATGAAACTATGTCTCCGTTCTTCGTTCTTGCTTGAAAGTATGGTAACGCGGAAAAATTTAATCGAAAAAATTAAGTACAAGCTGGACGTCGTCTTCTTGACCTTCCTGATTTTCTTCAGCAGCATCATGCTCCTCAGGGATTTGCTGAAAATAATGCTGAACATAGTCCGGTTCACCATTTGGATTTGGTTCTTCGACTTCACTACCCTCAGGTGGATAGCATGTCCACTCGTACCATGTAACTTCGGAAACGTAATCGGCGTTTATGTGATAGTTTCGTTGTATTTTATTAGATGGTCCTTGAAATTAGGTTCCGCCAGCTCTCTTAGAAACTTTATTGACCGGCGCACAGTGGCTGAAAATCGTTTTTCGTTGGCCAAAAGTAAATTTTTTTTTTGTCACCGATTTTTAAAATTTTTACGTCATTTCGTAGTTAATGTATCCAAATTAAGGTAGCCAAAAAATTATGTTAAAATATTGATAATTGTGGGCGTGGCATGCTGTCAAACTCAACTTTTTTTTTAATTTCAGAAAAAGGTGTTTTTCTTTGGTTTTTTACCAAAATTAAATGGTTACTACTCGCAAGCTATCATCGATAATGGTCTGCGGTTTTTTTATAATGTTGGTAGGATTATTGTCTTTAGTTGTTGTAAGTAGGTACAGCTCTAGGGTTTAATATTAGGGGCGTTATGAAATATTTATGAAACTACTATATTTTCATCAAATTTAAACTTTAGTGGAATAGAACTTCTAGGGAACAAAAGGGAACAAGAAACGTATACAACCACGAGAAAGGTGAAAGTGTCCTCTTTAAGGCTATATATACTTTTGCACCCGCCACGATCCGCCTGTAGAACACTTTTTTCATTGTAATGAAATTACTCGAAAAAAATTCATATACAATGGTGTATTAAATTTTCATTTTTTTGCCTAAAAGTTTATTTTTTTTAGTTTAGGCTACGTATAACTAAAAAAAAATAAATATAATACCTTCGAAAGGGTTTAATGGCTTTGTTTTGATCAGCAAAAATAAATAATAAAATTAACACAATGGGCTCTACAGAGCATATGATCTCTTTCTAAACTTACCTGTTATCAAATGTTAGGGTCAACCAAAGTCATAAACATTTTTATAACAATAATTGCGACATTAAACCACTAAAGTTAAAAAACAACCCCATATTGACGCATGAGTGCAGTTTTATTCAATTTAAGCGCTACCTGCTATGAAATTAAAGATCAGTGTGTGAAGAACATGTATCTAAAAATTTATAAAGGTACGGATTCGTTAAGGGATTACTCAGTAATAACTTAATCCTTTAAGTGTACGGATAAAACATAACAAACGCAAATAAAAATATTCAGAAGAAAATGGGGAGCTTCAGTTATAAAGAACTGGCCGAAGTATATTTTAAAAACAAAAATCAGGAAGATGTTCTTAGTTACGTTAAAATAAAATTAAACTTAAATTCGTGTAGCACCGAAATGCAAGAGCAATTATATAATTTCGTCAAAGCACTAAAAAAACGCTACAAAGAAGTTATGTACAGTAAACAAAAATTTTATATAAAAAGTGCAAAGTTGTTAGAAGGTCAACTTACTGTCGCTGCAGAAACAGCAAAGCAAGATAAGGCTGGCAGACCACGCAGCGATAGATCTAAGAGGCGGAAGCTTAAAGATATTAACGATGCCTTTGGTTCTACAAATATAAAAGAATCTTTCCTACATCAATTACGATCACAGAACCAATTTACAAAAGTGGATATCATTGAAAAAGTTGTTAAAGCTAGTCCACCGAGAACAAAACGGATTCTTAAAAGTATACCAACTCCGAATGATGCAATACAGTACACAAATGAGGAGGCATTAGCATTATTTCTGGATTTGAAATTAACAAAACAGCAATATATTAAACTCAGACAGCGTGCGATTGAAAAAGGCTCAAATATATATCCAGCATATCATCACATAACCTTAGCTAAAATGGACTGTTTGCCATCAAAGGACACTATTACAATCACACAAATTTCGGCAGAGGTACAACTACAATCTCTACTTGATCACACAGCCGAACGCTTGCTGCAATCAATAACAGGAAATGAGTTGAAGAAATACGGAAACACAAAGTTAATTCTTTTTTGTAAATGGGGATGTGATGGTTCTTCGGGACAAAAACAATATAAACAAGCTGTATGTGAAAATATTTCTGACTCAGATATGTTCATGGTATCATTTGTACCATTGCGATTGAAAAAGATTTAGGAAGATTCAGAGCCTTCGACTAGTACAACGCAAACAATGGATATTTGGAAAAATGAGACACCATCTGCTACGAAATACTGCAGGCCAATCAAATTTCAATTCAAAAAAGAAACAACTGATGTTATTAATAAAGAAATTAGTGATATCAAGGCCCAAATTACAACACTACAGCCATTACAATTACAGTTAGATGGGCAGCAAATTGAAGTAAGCTACCAGTTAGTCCTGACAATGATAGATGGAAAAGTGGGTCAGGCTTTGACTAACACGAAGGCTGCATCCAGCTGCATTATATGCCAAGCAACATCAACCCAATCAAACCAAGTCCCAGCAAAATCATTAGATAATACCGATGCATATGAATTTGGATTATCACCACTACACGCAAGAATACGACTTATGGAACACATACTAAAAATCAGTTATGATTTGGATTTCGGGTCTTCAGGATCAAAAAGAAACAACGAGACCAACAAAGAGTTAAGAAGTTCAAAAAAGAAACATGTTCAAGATGAATATCGCAAACGTGGACTGATTATAGATCAGCCAAAACAAGGGTCAGGCAATACAAATGATGGCAATACCGCAAGAAGATTCTTTTCAGATCCAGAAACAGCATCTGAAATAACAGGAGTGGATTTTAACCTTATTTTCAGATTTAAAATAATACTAGAAGTACTTGCGTGCAATGAAGAAATTGACTGTAGAAAATTTGGAGATTATGCTAAGGAAACTGCAAAAATATATACAACTAACTACCCATGGAGAAATATGTCTACAACAGTTCACAAAATCCTTTATCATGGTGAAGATGTCATTAAATATCATTTGGTGCCACCTCGAGATCTATCAGAGGAGGCTCAGGAAAAAAGGAACAAGGATTACATATTTTATAGAGAGCACAATACTAGGAAAATTTCACGGAATTCAACAAATGAAGATCTATTTAATATATTATTGGCAACGTCAGATCCGTTCATATCCAGTATTCGAAATCAATGGAAAGTGGACCATCGGGATTCAGATGAAGAAGCCAAAAAACTGCTAAAGAACAGAAATAGCACAGAACAAAATATGGAATATTTGCAATTAATATTTAAGTCAAACGAATAAAAATTATAATTGCCTTTCATTATTCTTTAAGTACGGAAAACATTGTATTAGTAAAAATTAATTAAAACGTTATATTCGAGCGAGTCGAATCTTAAATACCTTCCAACTATATAGGATGATGGAGGGGTAAGGGGGTGGTGAGGTTAAGGGGGGGGGGGGGGGTGAGGTGAAGGTAGCGCAGAAGATCCGAGTACATTTTCCATTCGTCATGAAATCTTAAAAATTAATTTTTTATGCAATCTAGGCTTAGGTAATACAATTTGTTAATTATTGACACTGTTTTTCATATAATATGCTATATAAACGCCCACAAAAAGGGGGCGGGGCCCAAAAATAAATTTTTATGGTTTTCTGGCTCCAGGGTAAAGACCTTGAACCATCTTTGACATAAAAATGTTTCATTTGCTTAACAAATTTAAAAAAAAAACTTGTAAAAATGTGTAGTTTTTCAGGGGTTGGTTTAGTTCTTCTTAGGGGAATTTCTTTCCCCCTGGTCCGACTTGGCCCATTTACGAATTTAGCCTGCCTTATGCTTCAAGATATATATGTACCAAATTTCAAGGGTCTAGCTCTTTTCGTTTAGAATGAATCGTGTTCATACAGACTGGCGAATGGACGGACGGCCGGATGGACGGACGGACGTATGGACAGATGGACATAGCTATATCGTCTTAGATTTCATCACTGATCAAGAATATATATACTTTTTTGGATCTTAGAGGTATATTTTACTATGTTACACACAGAATAAACCCATATTTCACTCTGAAAGTTAAAAAAATTAAAATGTTCAACTTTGACCTCGAATTCCTTAAAAAGTCCTCAATCAATTTTAATGTAATTGAAACTGAATCAAGCTGAACTAAATATCTATCCATTGAAAAAAATTATTTCAATATTTTGATCGGTTCAAAAGTTACAGAATTTTGGCCAACGAAAAACGATTTTCAGCCACTGTGCGGCGACACTATTTGTCTATTCATGTAGTTCATCTGTCTGGATTGAAAAGATTTATCCACGTCCATAGGTTCTATTCCAGATGGTTTTTGATAGTTTGGAGATTGATTTGAGTACTTGATCTGATTATTTTGATTCGAAAACCTGTTCTGATATCCAGAATTCTGTTGTAAATGTGGACGGACATTAGAGTTATAAAAACTAGAATTGATTTGATTTGAAGGATTATAGTGATGTGGTAGAAGTGATCTGGTTGGCATCATTCCACCCACATCGGCAAGTTCCGGGAAGAATTTTCCATTCATCAAAGGTGGTCTGGTCATACCGATTCTATCCCTCTGCATACTTGATCTAGGTATCTGTCCGTGAGCGTAGTTCATACGGAATGTCATGTTATCCAGTTTAAGGCAGATATGCAGTGCTTGGGGTAAGGATGTTGGTTCACGGACACTTAATAATCGTGGTAGATTTCCATTTAGGCCTCTTACAAAAGTGTCTGAGGCCTTGTCCCTATAATTATTTGTCATGGTACGCAGGCTGCCCTCATCTAAATCCAAGCAGGATACTTTATCTATTATTAAGGAAAGATGCTGGTATACTGCTTGGTAGAACTCATTTTTTGTTCGATTCTGATACTCAAGCGTTCCGATGTCCCTCTTATCGGAGCAATGCATCATAAGGCATTTCCTTATTCTGCTCCAATCCAATGGCGTTCTGTATGATTCCAGGACGGCATCAGCAACACTTGTGATTTTTGTACGAATCGTGTGTAATATCGCGTAGTATCTCCCAGTTCCCTTGACTGATTCAAACAAGTGCAAAACCCTGTCAACTGATTTACGCCATGAGTTAAATTCTCCTGGTCTACCACTAAATTCCCTTAGAGATTTAACTAATTCTGGAACCTTATACAGTTCCTCCAGTCTCGTCGTTACTGCACCCACAGGATGATCGAGTCCCTCTTCTGATAAAGAATCAGTAGGTAACATCAGGGCCTCGTTAATCATGGAGGTTATCTGTTGCCTTTGCAACTCAGTCAAATCCCCTGTTTTCCCGCTTGGTTGTGTCATAGCGAGAGTTTTGTTCAATCTGTCAGTCAGTTTATCAATGGTCTCGTTAGGCATACCGAAAAAAATTCAAATAGATCAAAACCGAAATAATGATCAATTTTTAAAAAGAAAAATTTAACTGAATTAGGAAACAAACAAAAATACGCAGAAATTCACCTGTTAATTATCTTGGGGGATGTAGTAAAATAAAAAGATTTAATTTTTTTAGAAAAATTTTAATTCTACCCAAGATCTTTGGTTTTATTTAGTCCTTTAACTTTTTCTTTAATTTAGCTTTGTTTAGTCTTTCAATTACGCAAAAAAGTATGTTTTTTTCGTAATATTATTTAATTTCAGTGCATAAGATTTAAATAGTCTTTAAAAAAATATATATTTTTTTTATTTATTTATTTTTAATTTAATTATATTTAATTTCTTTTAATTATAGTCCTTTAGCTTCATTTAGCTTTTCACTTTCTTAAAAAAAATCTTTCTCTTACTTTATTTTGGGTTTAAATAAACATTTATTTAAAAAAATTGTATTTATATTCTCGCAAAATTTTCTGTTTAATTTTTTATCAATTTTATTTATGTTTCTTTTTGTCAAAATTTTAATTTTATTTATTGCACTTGATTACTTATTAAAACTTTTGTTAAATTTACCACTATTATCTATTATTAAGTTTGTCTAATTTTATTTTTATTGTTATATTTTTTTATCTGTCTATTTTCTTACTTTTATTTTTTATTTCTGTTTTTTATTATCTACGTTGTTTTTATTTTTTTACCACGACCGCTGGTCTTTTTTATGACCTCCCGTTTATCTCCTTGAGAAGATTACTAAGGCGCTTCGTTTGCCCGATCTATATACTGTTCACTTTTAACGAAAAAAAGGACTCCTCTTTATCTTTGCCTAAAGAGGGTCCCTGCTCGGGCGCCAATTAATTTCTTTCAAGTTGAAATATTTAAAAAAATATAATTTTTCGTACTGTTAACTTTTAAGTTAACAGCAAGTACAACTTTATTTCGTAAACTCACAAATCTGACTGCAACTTCTTTACAATATTTAATAATTTATTTAGACAATAATTGCTGACTTGACGGTTCCCACATTTATGTACTGGTTTGTTGACTCGTCGTTTCCCACAAGCCATTGCATTCTTGGGTTGATTATGCGACTTGCGAGTATGTGCTCTTGCTGTTGTTGTTATTGTCTTGTATGTTTGGTTTGATGAATTATGGTGTTTGTTTTATTTGTTGTTGTAGTAAGTGTTAACTTATATACAGTACTGTTTGAAACTTAAGCAACTTTTCCCCATTAAATATTCATGGTCGTACAAGTTCTCTTTAAATAGCTTAATGAAAAATTTCCCTTTTATTTATTATTATATATATAGTCTACGTACTAATAATAACAACAAAATATACATTTTATGTCTTTGGAAGAAATTAAAAAACAAAAACAAAATTAACTTAAAAATTCGCTGTTCGAAACCTAAGACTCTTTTACATTGTTGCATTTGTTGCGAAACATTAACTAAAACAACAACAAACATTTTAAACAAAAATTTTAGTCCCGTTATGATTGCTATTGAAAAAAATAATTTTAGTTGATTTTATGCATTTAAGTAGTACTAATTCTTTAGAAGTGCGACCATGACGCGAACACGTTAAGGATTAGCTTTTACGCTAAAGATTATTGAACTTTTTAATAACGGTAAATCCTAAATTTCTATATCAAACCAATTGAATATTTATAAATCAATAGTTTCCCGACTTATAAAAAAATATTAAGCTACTGGGAAAGTAAATGAAGCCAATAGCGGTGGGCGACCTCGAAAAAATTCTGAGCGAACAGACTAGAAAATTTTCCGTCTAGTTAAAAAAAATCCATTTATTTCGTGGAAAGACATAGTGAATGAGCCTGAACTTTAGATTAGTTGTTCCACAGTAAGAAAACGATTACTGGAACAAAACTTAAGGAGCTTCATGCCTTCTAAGAAGCCTATGCTGACTAAGAAGCATTTAAGAAAGAGGTTTGTTTGATTGATTACCACGTAGTCTCTGATTTTCTCAGCTTTTTGTTTGTCTTAGGTTGGATTTTGCTAGATCACATATGGATTGGACTATATCTAAATGGAGAACTGTTTTCTTTAGTGATGAATCTAAATTTAACTTACTAAATTCAGATGGAGTTTGTAGAAATTCCCTTTGTAGAAATTCAAACAAAAATGGACCGTTTTGTTTACAGAGACATTTTAGCAACTCACATGCTTAACTATGCTGAGTGGGAAATGCTACTTCGATGGGTGTTTCAACATGACAATGATCCAAAACGCTCATCGAAATTAGTCAAGGATTGGTTATCAGCTAATGGGGTTCAAGTTTTGGATTGGCGTCCTCAATCGCCAGACTTGAATCCCATGGAGAACCTCTTTGGAATTTTTAAACGAAGAGTTGGCACTCGACGCTTTAAAAATAAACAGGAGTTGATGAACTGTCTAAAATCAGAGTGGGAAGCTGTACCAATATCTATTCTATCGAATCTTATTGGATTGGCCACCTCAATCGCCAGACTTGAATCCCATGGAGAACCTCTTTGGAATTTTAAAACGGAGAGGTGGCACTCGACGCTTTAAAAATAAACAGGAGTTGATGAACTGTCTAAAATCAGAGTGGGAAGCTGTACCAATATCTATTCTATCGAATCTTATTGAATCTATGCCCAAAATATGCGCTGAGGTCGTAAGAAACAAAGGATATCATACCAAATATTAAAAGTTGCTTAGGTTTTGAACAGCGAATTTTTAAGTTAATTTGGTTTTTATTTTATTATAACTTCCAAAGAAATGGAATTTAATTTTTGTTGTTATTTTTAGGTTAAAGACACATTGCGTAGTAGTAAATAAAAAAAATATTTTCTATAAATTTATTTAAAGAAAAGATATGACAGTCCACCCTAAATACGAGCGTAAGACGTTATTTAACTGTCAAAAATTCTCATGCCCATACAAAATGTATGAGACCAACCCAAATAGCGCGACGCTAACGTTGAACAATTGAAAAATCCAATTTTTACGCGCGTAAAAAGTGAAGTTGGCTGCAAAAGAAGTGTTGTTATTGTTTTTTTTTGTGGTATATACAAAAGTATTTCCAACAGTAATGACATTACAGCTACTTTAAGGTCAATTTCGCGATTTAACTCTCTTAATTATTTTAATTTTGTGGTTTTTAGCAAATAAGATAAGTAAACAATACTGTTCGTTTCACAACGTTGGCGCTCGTATTTAAGTTACTCATTACAGCGTAAAAACTAGACGCTAAATTACGTCGTGCCTAACGCCCGTATTTAGGGTGGACTGTGAGTCTATTATAACTTAGTGGGAAAAAGTTGCTTAGGTTTCGAACAATACTGTATATATATATATATATATATATATATATATATATATATATATATATATATATATATATATATATATATATATATATATATATATATATATGAAATATATTGTTGCTAAGAAAGAAAGAAAAAAAATAAAAATAATTGCCACCGACAAAGTAAAACGAAATGACCTATTGTGTCTGTTTACAAAGCCAGAAGTTTCTACAAAAACTTTTCAATCACAAAACAAAAACAACTAATACAAAACAATAAAAATAAACGCAACACACAATTACATAACGACTAATAAAAATAGACAGCATGTATAAATAAATTCAAAATAATAATGGAAAGTTCTGGAATCAATCAGTCATCATGTGTCTCAAATGATAAATGCGTAGTAAAGAAATATTCTACCAACAGATGAAGGAAATCCTGGTATATTCAAGAGCCTTAACATTTGGTATTTAAAAACAATGGGCATACAGGCTGATTTCAGCCTGAACCAGTGAAGATTTTGTGGTAAAACAGATAAAACAGTGGTGAAGTTGCCTTCGCATATTTTTTTGTGCGAATAAGTAAATAATCTTTGTTTAGGTATCAAAAAAATATGTGTAAAATCATATTAAGTATATTTCGCATAGTTTGAGTACACCATTTTGACATCCGCAAATTTTGGGGACATGTCACCAATGTAAACAGCACAGATAACTAACCAGAACAGACACGAAAAATTAAGTGTGGCCAGATTTCAGCTATTGTTAGAGAAAGGTAGTAATAGTACTTTCGTTTTTTAAATTTCTATCTCATTTTGGAATTTGTCATTTTATTTATTTACAAAAATTTGCACAGAAAATTTGGTGCAGATACAAAATAAAAATTATTTGTGCGCTAAATTATTTACTTAAACATAAATTATTAAATAGGTTGTATACATCAGAGGAAATATGTTGTTTTTCAATGTACAAAATCTTATTCAATTTACTTAATTGGATTTGTATGTTTGATGAGATTTTGTCTTAGCAAACATATAAGATTTCAATTTTTGAGAAGGTGCATGTGTTAAGTTTTTAAAACGGATACAAACAAAAAAAATAAATGAAAAATTACCAAAAACTTTGTATTAAAATAGTAATAAAGGATAGTTTGCAAAGGTAAAAAAAAAATCCAGGAGTAAGTTTAGCGAACATTTAGAGCTTCCTCTTACTTAAGACCGTCATGCGGGGTGAAGAACCACACCCTTCACGAGGTTAATTACTGGAAACTAGAAGTTGATCGATGAAATTATAATAGTTTTTATTTAGCAAGTAATTTATTAGGCGACCCAAGTTTATATAGTTTTGTTGATTTAGAAATTTGCTCCACAATCAAGGGATGTGAACAATCTAGGCACAGGCCGTCTTGCCTCTCCTGTGCCTCGGTTGTTCACATCCCTTGATTGTGGAGCAAATTTGAAATTATAATATTTAAAGATATAGTAAAATCTTTCTTTTAATATTTTAACACATGCATTGGCAATTGCCCTGAGTTGGAGATCTATAATTACTGGAATTATTGTTTCAAAATTGCTAAACTAAAACATTACATTTTGCATATTTTAAATTATAATTTTTTTTTCTATTTTTATTGTATAATTTTAAAAGAAAACTGTAAATGTTTTAGAATAATAATCATTAAAGTTAAAAAATTTTTATTACAATAAATTGTATGGTTTTTTAATTTATATAAGATAATTGAAATGTGAAAGTAACTGCCATCCCTAAATTAGCGCGTAAAGCGCAATATATCTGTCAAAATTTCTCATGTACATACAAAATGTATGAAGCATTCCTAAATAGCACGGCGTCAACGCTTAGCAATTGGGAAATCTAATTTTGACAGCGCGTAAGGTAATGCAGTTGCTTGCAAGCTACTGTTGTTTACATATTTTTTTGTAGTACTTAGAGAACGTTACAAAACAGTAATGACATGTTTGCTTTTTTCGGGCTTATATAGCGTTTTTATCACTGTTTTGCTTTTCATTTAATAGGGTTTTATTAAAAGTGATAGGTTAACATTACTGTTCACAACAAAACGTTGCGCTTTTATTTAGGTATGTCACTTCAGCGTAAAAGCCATGCGTTATTTTGCGTCGCGTCTTACCCGCTAATTTAGGGATGGCAGTAAGTATTACTGTATTGACATAAATGTTCAATTTTAACATACAATAGCTATTATATCAAAATCATCTTCCAAATCAATTTAAGTATTTGCTTTTGACTGCTCTAGATAGTGAATGTAAATAGAAATGTATTGTTACTGAATTTCTACCTTCACTTGCTTCAGTTTCTTCAATTTTTCCAATGCGATAATATTCAACCCATTAAGAACTATAGTCTTGAGATTGCTGACCGGCTGGTTGCGTAGGTTGTTGCCTCAGATGCAGCAGATGCCTGTTTTGCTTTTAGCTTTTGTTCAATCATTTCAGCTTCAGGATGCATGCCCATTTATCTTTTAAAATAAATTTATATTATTTCATGTACCTAAATGCAAATGTCTTCAAAAACCTACATAATACTCATCCATTATTGTGAATACTCTGCAGATTGCGCTCCCGCACCAGGTGCTCAATGTGTCATACCCAGCAACCTGCGTTTCCATAACCAGAAGCCCCTTGTTGTTGATATGCTGTCGAACCAGCATTTGTATTTTTGGTATAAAAACCTCAGCCGCCACTTTGTTGATTTGATGGACCACCATTAAAAGATTTGAGGTTGATAATAAAAGCAGTTCCATATTAACTTTTCCTGAAATCATTTGTCTTGCAGCTTCTACTTGGTCGCACATACCAGTAGGCACCTAATTGTTGATTAATTAATTTTATGGTTTCACCCCACTTCCAATAACAATCTGTAAAAAATTATAATACATTTTTGAAGAGAAATATTAAGAGCACTTCCGAAGCTATCCTTTTAAACCTTCCCTTGAAAGTTCAGCACGTACATAATCCCAGCGTATTTCCAGCAACACGAACTCATGTTTGCTTGTCGTTGCTCCGGCATTTGTCCATAACCGCAGACAACCTTTTAATTTATATATCTTCCGTGGGTGGAAAACGGGTATTTTTGTTCAATATTTTCATATTCCGGCTTAGTTTTCTTCTATTCTTTATTTTGTTAAAAGAAAAGTATTAAGCAATTGCCGGCAGAAATTATTTATATTTTTAAATTTTAAATCTATTGAGGCAATCGCTTGCAAAACTCATTTATATTTTGTCTTTTAAAAAACATATGTTTGCAGTTAGTATGTGAAGCGGTTTTTTCTAACACATTGCTTTCAGCGTTTTTTAATATTTTTTTATTCTTTTAAACGAAAGCTGAAAGAAAATATGATACCACACTTTTTTTAACGTCACAAGTGAGTAATCTGGATAGTTATCTATGGTAAACAGTATACATATGAAAATTTTTGATGCCGCCGTCAAATTTTTATTAACTAACTTTGAAAGAATTTTCAGTAGTGCTAATTGAATTTTATATAAATGTTATAAATAAGTTATCCGTTATCAAGAATGGTATGAATTAATGATATTTGAAATTAATACAGATTTTTTCTGAAATTCTTGCTAGCAAGCTGTGATCTGTTTAATATTATAATTAAAACTTATGCAGCGAATATGCAGAAAACAAAATTTTTTATGTAAAGGTCATAAATATAAAAATGTAATAAATAAATATTACGCAACAATTTTTTAAGAAAGTATCTGCAAATTTCTCGATTTGTATATTTATTTCTATCGACTGCAGGTGGAGCGAACTGTGCACTATAAGTAGATTTTAAGTAATGTTAGTTGAGGCCTCATTACTCTTACGTAAATGTTGCGGATGGCTTCAAGCTCAATAGTGAAGTTGATAAACAAAAACATTTTATGCAAGTTATAGCGATATTCAAAAAAAGACTTCTTATTACTACTATTATATATAGCTATGTAACAAACACAATTTAATTTTTTGTTGTCTATGTATTCTATACAGAAATAGGGCTATACAGAATAGGGCGGCTATTAGTCATAGATCTCACCGCATCTAACATGCAGCTAAAAGAAAAACTGTGGAATGAAATCCAAAATTTACATTTCTCCATATGGGAAACAAACCCTAATCCAATAAAGGAAGGGTACGATGTCAACGCCTACAACGATCTGGAAAAATCAGTCATTGAAAATTTCAAGTTGTCCCCTCGTCCACAGGAGCAAGCGGTTCAATCTACATATACCAACATTTTCCCACTGCCCAAAGTCATAATTCCAAGGTTCAACGGAGACTATCTGCAGTGGCAATCTTTTCACGATTTGTTTACACAACTGGTTGACAACCAGCAAATCCCGACGGTACAGAAAATGTTTTCAAATTTAGGGGTGAAGCTGAGAAATTGATAAGTCATCTTACATCCACAACCGATAACTATGCTACCGCCTGGAATCTACTACAAGACCGGTACAACAATCAACGAGTTCTGGTCACTACTATTGTGCAGCAACTATTGGATCAACCCAATGTGGGACCATCAGCAGCTGCGATTAAACAACTCCATGATACAACTCAAGAATCTCTACATGCATTAAACAATATCGGGATTGGAACCTCATCTTGGGACCCCATGCTTCTTCATGTATTGGTGAAAAAGTTAGACCGAAGCACTCATGTTTTATACGAAAGGTCTATCACCAATCCAAAGGTTGTGCAAACAATCAAAGGTCTACTCACATTTCAAGAAGGTCGCTTTCAATCCATGCAAGCAATGATTCATAAAGAAAGGCCATCAAAAGTATACGTTTCCACCACTGCAACCAATCAAAAAGAGTTCTCTTGTACGCTTTGCAAAAACGGTTATCATCAACTGTATCGGTGCCCGAAATTTCAAAAGTTAACACCACCAAATCGCGTTCAATACGTTCGGAAACATAATCTATGCACAAACTGCCTGAGAGCAGGGCACACTGCAAAGACATGTAAATCAGGATCATGCATGAAGTGCAATAACACACATAACTCATTGCTCCACCTGGAGACTGGCAATCAGCCACCGAAGCAAAAATCAAACACTATCAAGGTGCATCAACCAAATTCGTCAAAAGTAGACGAAGCTTCTGTCAGTAAAAGGATAAGTAGCCTTCTAGAAGCAGCATCACTAGCAACATCGAATGTGGAATCACAGAACTCATATGTGCTTCTCAGCACTGCCCTGGTAAAAATTAAAGCAAATGCAACAGAAGTTGAATGCCGTGCTTACTAGACTCAGGCTCTCAAGTGAATCTTATAACCGATCGCCTGGTTAAACGAGTTAATATTCCAAGACAGGCAACAGCAGTAAACATCAATGGAATCGGAAGCTCCGCTACAAATTCAAATGTTGCTTTGCATTCTCGAATTAGTGGATTCTCAACTCGCCTTGAGGCACTTGTTCTACCACGCATAATCGCACCACAACCATCCCAATTTATCGATACTAACAAATGGCCTATCCCAAAAAGCATTACGTTCCTACATTTAATCGACCAGATAAAATTGACCTATTGCTGGGTGCAGAGCATTCTCACCAACTACTTTCAATTGGACAAATCATATTGTCACCACTACTGCCTACTTTACAGAACACAACATTAGGCTGGATGTAGCAGGCAAGATACAGAACGAACCCTCAACAGATGTATCATGTGTACTATGCACTACAGATGAAGACCTTGGAACTTCCATCGCTCGACTGTGGGAATTAGATAAAGTAAAACCGATCAAAACGCCACTGTCAATTTCCGAACGACAATGTGAAGAGCATTTCGAACAGAATACTGTAAAGAATCATGAAGATCGTTTTGTGGTAAAACTACCATTTCATCAAAGTCCTGACACTCTAGGCGAATCCCATGGAATCGAACTCAATCGATTTCTTGCTCTCGAACGCCGGCTTTAAAAATCTCCAGATATGAAAGCCAAATATAGCGAATTCATGGACGAGTATGAATCAATGGGGCATATGACAAAACTAGATGCAGCTGTCATCAAGTCCCAAAACTATATTATCCCACACCATTGCATTTTGAGACCAGTAAGTTCCACCACTAAACTCAGAGTAGTTTTTGATGCCTCCGCCAAAACGTCTTCCGGGCACTCTCTGAACGATCTTATGTATACAGGACCAACAATTCAGAGCGAGCTATTTTCCATACTTCTGCGTTTTCGAATGCCGCGTTTCGTTTTTACTACGGATATTGAGAAAATGTACAGGCAGATTTTGGTTGCTCCCGAGGACCGACAGTTTCAACTAATAACTTGGCGAAAGGACACCACAAGACCTATTACGTATTATCAACTCAATACCGTTACATATGGCACGCGATCGGCCCCTACATCTAGCAACTAAATGCCTACATCATTTGGCAAAAGAGAACGAATTTCTACGTAGATGATGGATTGGGCGGGTCTGACAGCTTAGCAACAGCAATATCCTTGCAAGAACAACTCGTGCGGGTCATGAGAAAGGGTGGTTTTGTCTTGCGCAAGTGGTGTGCAAATCACCCACAACTTCTGCACAACAAACCACAAAAGGACTTAGAAGTGAACCTGGACACAAGTTCTGACACAATAAAAACTTTAGCGCTTGTGTGACTTCCAAAAGACGACAAACTGGGTGTAAAGGTCAACACGGACAACAGCAAAAGAATCACTAAGAGAACCGTAACATCAGATATAGCCAAACTATTCGACCCATTAGGGATTCTATCTCCTGCCTGAGTCACTGCACACAAAATGGGTCAACTTTCGTGCAGACTTGAATTTTTTAAATCATTTAAAATTTCCCGACACATATTCAAAGGAAGAATTCCAGAGTCACAACAACTACATATTTTTACAGACGCATCCGAAAAGGCTTATGGATCAGCGGCATACATACGATCAGTTTACAAAGATGGCAGCATCATAGTACACCTACTTTGTGCTAAGTCCCGCGTAGCCCCACTAAAACGCCAAACAATACCACGACGAGAATTATGTGCAGCTACTCTCGGAGGTCAACTCGCCATAAGAGTCAAGTCCGATCTCCAACTTACAAGTCCTGCCTGGTTTTGGACTGATTCAGAAATTATGCTTCATTGGATAAATTCTTCATCGTCATCGTTTAATACGTTTGTAGCAAATAGAATTTAAATAATTCAAGATGAAACTCGGCCAAAACAATGGCGTCACGTCAACTCCAAGTGCAACCCAGCAGGTATATTGTCTCGCGAAATATCACCAACGGCCCTTAAAGAATTTACGATTTGGTTTTATGGCCCCTGTTTTTACATGGCATAGAGAAATTGTGGCCACCTAAGTTCACTCCTAGCTCTAGTACTCCAACAAATCTCGAAAGGAAAAGAAAACTGCTTGAATCGCGAGCCATTATTACGCCCGAACCTGACTTTCTTTATAAAATTAATCACATTTTGCGATTTATTACTCACACTAGATGTCAAAACCAGCTGCGGCAATTATCAAGACTACTATCTACAGCAGAACTGAACCAAACACTAATTCCAATAATTTCACAGATGAAATGCACAATTACAAGGCTCTAGCAGCATTCAAAACCTAACGCCCTTTTTGGATGACAACGGGTTGATTATAGTTGGCGGTCGACTTGATGCTTCTGCATTGGCATACGATTCCAAACATCAACTCCTCATTCCATACAATGATCCCATTGCAAAACTAATATTTCAAATGATTCATGAAGACTACAAACATTGTGGCATACAGACATTGTTAGGTATTGTCCGACAACGTTTTTGGCCTATAAAGAACGTGACGTATACTACGCACATATACTTTTAATGCCTGTTTTTAATCGCTAGTTTTATTCCATCTATCTGGCCACACTCCATTTATTTGTATGTAGATATAAGCTGTAAGATTCAATTTCGTATTCATTGTATAACTAATAATTCTCAATTAGTAGGTACTTTAGTTAAATAAGTATGCCATGTTTGGTAGGTATCGGGGCAATTCAAACGAGACAAGAATTTGCCATAACCGATATATATTTATATCGGTAGTGTGATTGCGTGTGAGTGTGAAGTGTGCTTTGGGTATTTTATACCGCCTTGCACAGCGGCTTGGGCTTATCGCTTAAGCTGACTGTTTCGGTCACAGCGGCTTCTGCTGACTGTTTTCCATAGCGGCTTCGGCTGACTGTTTTCCACAGCGGCTTCGGCTGACTGTTTTCCACAGCGGTTTCGACTGGCTGTTTTCCACAGCGGCTTCGGCTGACTGTTTTCCACAGCGGTTTCGACTGGCTGTTTTCCACAGCGGCTTCGGCTGACTGTTTTCCACAGCGGCTTCGGCTGACTGTTTTCACAGCGGTTACGACTGGCTGTTTTCCGACAATGTGAAGAGCATTTCGAACAGAATACTGTAAAGAATCATGAAGATCGTTTTGTGGTAAAACTACCATTTCATCAAAATCCTGACACTCTAGGCGAATCCCATGGAATCGAACTCAATCGATTTCTTGCTCTCGAACGCCGGCTTTAAAAATCTCCAGACATGAAAGCCAAATATAGCGAATTCATGGACGAGTATGAATCAATGGGGCATATGACAAAACTAGATGCAGCTGTCATCAAGTCCCAAAACTATATTATCCCACACCATTGCATTTTGAGACCAGTAAGTTCCACCACTAAACTCATAGTAGTTTTTGATGCCTCCGCCAAAACGTCTTCCGGGCACTCTCTGAACGATCTTATGTATACAGGACCAACAATTCAGAGCGAGCTATTTTCCATACTTCTGCGTTTTCGAATGCCGCGTTTCGTTTTTACTACGGATATTGAGAAAATGTACAGGCAGATTTTGGTTGCTCCCGAGGACCGACAGTTTCAACTAATAACTTGGCGAAAGGACACCACAAGACCTATTACGTATTATCAACTCAATACCGTTACATATGGCACGCGATCGGCCCCTACATCTAGCAACTAAATGCCTACATCATTTGGCAAAAGAGAACGAATTTCTACGTAGATGATGGATTGGGCGGGTCTGACAGCTTAGCAACAGCAATATCCTTGCAAGAACAACTCGTGCGGGTCATGAGAAAGGGTGGTTTTGTCTTGCGCAAGTGGTGTGCAAATCACCCACAACTTCTGCACAACAAACCACAAAAGGACTTAGAAGTGAACCTGGACACAAGTTCTGACACAATAAAAACTTTAGGGCTTGTGTGACTTCCAAAGGACGACAAACTGGGTGTAAAGGTCAACACGGACAACAGCAAAAGAATCACTAAGAGAACCGTAACATCAGATATAGCCAAACTATTCGACCCATTAGGGATTCTATCTCCTGCCTGAGTCACTGCACACAAAATGGGTCAACTTTCGTGCAGACTTGAATTTTTAAAATCATTTAAAATTTCCCGACACATATTCAAAGGAAGAATTCCAGAGTCACAACAACTACATATTTTTACAGACGCATCCGAAAAGGCTTATGGATCAGCGGCATACATACGATCAGTTTACAAAGATGGCAGCATCATAGTACACCTACTCTGTGCTAAGTCCCGCGTAGCCCCACTAAAACACCAAACAATACCACGACGAGAATTATGTGCAGCTACTCTCGGAGGTCAACTCGCCATAAGAGTCAAATCCGATCTCCAACTTACAAGTCCTGCCTGGTTTTGGACTGATTCAGAAATTATGCTTCATTGGATAAATTCTTCATCGTCATCGTTTAATACGTTTGTAGCAAATAGAATTTAAATAATTAAAGATGAAACTCGGCCAAAACAATGGCGTCACGTCAACTCCAAGTGCAACGCAGCAGGTATATTGTCTCGCGAAATATCACCAACGGCCCTTAAAGAATTTACGATTTGGTTTTATGGCCCCTGTTTTTACATGGCATAGAGAAATTGTGGCCACCTAAGTTCACTCCTAGCTCTAGTACTCCAACAAATCTCGAAAGGAAAAGAAAACTGCTTGAATCGCGAGCCATTATTACGCCCGAACCTGACTTTCTTTATAAAATTAATCACATTTTGCGATTCATTACTCACACTAGATGTCAAAACCAGCTGCGGCAATTATCAAGACTACTATCTACAGCAGAACTGAACCAAACACTAATTCCAATAATTTCACAGATGAAATGCACAATTACAAGGCTCTAGCAGCATTCAAAACCTAACGCCCTTTTTGGATGACAACGGGTTGATTATAGTTGGCGGTCGACTTGATGCTTCTGCATTGGCATACGATTCCAAACATCAACTCCTCATTCCATACAATGATCCCATTGCAAAACTAATATTTCAAATGATTCATGAAGACTACAAACATTGTGGCATACAGACATTGTTAGGTATTGTCCGACAACGTTTTTGGCCTATAAAGAACGTGACGTATACTACGCACATATACTTTTAATGCCTGTTTTTAATCGCTAGTTTTATTCCATCTATCTGGCCACACTCCATTTATTTGTATGTAGATATAAGCTGTAAGATTCAATTTCGTATTCATTGTATAACTAATAATTCTCAATTAGTAGGTACTTTAGTTGAATAAGTATGCCATGTTTGGTAGGTATCGGGGCGATTCAAACGAGACAAGAATTTGCCATAACCGATATATATTTATATCGGTAGTGTGATTGCGTGTGAGTGTGAAGTGTGCTTTGGGTATTTTATACCGCCTTGCACAGCGGCTTGGGCTTATCGCTTAAGCTGACTGTTTCGGTCACAGCGGCTTCTGCTGACTGTTTTCCACAGCGGCTTCGGCTGACTGTTTTCCACAGCGGCTTCGGCTGACTGTTTTCCACAGCGGTTTCGACTGGCTGTTTTCCACAGCGGCTTCGGCTGACTGTTTTCCACAGCGGTTTCGACTGGCTGTTTTCCACAGCGGCTTCGGCTGACTGTTTTCCACAGCGGCTTCGGCTGACTGTTTTCCACAGCGGTTACGACTGGCTGTTTTCCACAGCGGCTTCTGCTGACTGTTTTCCTCGACAAGGATTCCCGACTGGTTGCCCGCCGTAACCCGAATACTCCCGACCGATTGCCGAGCAGTTACCCGAATACTTCCGACCAATTGCCGTGCAGTAACCCGAGTACCCCGACTGGTTTCAGTAACATCCGACCTGTCACGAATAAATGCCGAACATTATCGCCTGGCAACTCAACCATCATAAGCTAAGCACTTCCGACTGATTAACGGAACATCGTAGCTGTTAGTACGTTACCGAAGTAAATAATTGTATGTATCAAAGCTGTAAATAAAGATATATATATTTAACCCCCAGAAGTGGGAGAATTCAATCGAGTTATTACTTAAGGTTTTTGTGGATCCGTAAGTAAACCCTGGACAACCCTGGTCTACCTCAGCAGACGACAAAATCCACGTTACAAATGGCGCCCGAGCAGGGACCTGATGCTAAGTCGCAAAGCGGGAAAAAGGAAACCGCCGCCAACGAGGAAGCATCGGCCCAAAACTACGAAAACAGCAAACACGAAAACCCGACTACAAGCCTTACGCTGAACAAAGACTCAATCGGGTGGATATATTTACTTCGGAAAGAACAGCTTATCGAGCAGTGTAGAAATACTGGTATCCCGACGGTTGGTTTCACTGTCGAACATCTTCGTAAGCAGCTAGCCGAGAAACTGCGCTCCAATCGATTGGGCGCGTCAACCGAAAATATGTTGCTAGAACTGGAGAAGGAAATTAAAACTACGGAACAGAGCATTGTGCCTGCAGAAGGACCATCGATTCTGGTGCCAGAAGAGCATCCTCGAAATCACATTTCGGATATTGATGTTATGAACATTGTACATCGTTGGGACCTAAAGTTTTCGGGAGAAACTGATCTAAATGAATTTCTGGAGCGTCTGGAAGAGCTAGCCGAATGTCATCACATATCTCTCGACCGTCTTATCCCTGTACTATTAAGTTTACTGGAAGGCAATGCACTTAAATGGTTCCGAGTCAAGAGAGAGACAATAACCACCTGGCATCAGTTTAGAGAAGAAAGCAGGAAGTTTTTCCTTCCACCTCGATACCTTTCACAGTTGGAGGTAAACTTTTATAACCGTAGGCAACATAATAGAAAACGTGCCAAGGACTATATCTTAAATATGCTCACCAGTGCTCGAAAACACCCAGTCTTAAGCAAAATGGATCATCTGGACCGAATTTATGATGGGTTACGTACAGAGTTCAAACATTATGTACGGCGTAAAGACTTCACTAATCTTGACGAGTTAATCAGCATGACCGACGAATATGAAGCATTAAAACGGGAAGATCGCCCTCAAACCTCACATATGATGACCGATATGGCTTACAGCCGATCAGCAAGATGTTGGAGATGTAAAGGCTTAGGCCATAAAAGAACATCTTGCATTCTTCCATACCGCCTATTTTACTCATATTGTGGTAGGGATAGAGTTCTGTCTCGACATTGTACTTGTCGTAAACAACTACGACCAAATCTTACAAGTGATGTAACAACAAATGATGGTCGTTATTATGTCCCAGTTACAATACATGGCTGTCGGATCCTAGCGCTAGTTGATACTGGATCGTCTCGCACCTACATAAACAGGGCATTTGGTCAGTACTTAAAAGATTTAAAAATAAGCCCCCTTAGTACTCAAGGGATCGTCCAGATGGCAGATAAGTCCCTTACCACTTGTCTGGAAGGGTTTAACGTGTCGATTAGATTTGACGAAACAGTAATGCGATTCCACGTGACGGTAATAGACACCTTGGCGGAATCTATGATTCTTGGAATGGACTTCTTGAATGCTATGGGTATCGAATTGAAATTAGGAGGAGAAGTAATATACAGTCTACCACCTACCGACGTAGTCAGTCGTGCCCCTTTGCATGGGATAACTAGTCGGGAATTTTTAAATGAGGAAGAAAACACTGAGTTAGCTCACCTTCTAAAAATCCACGAAATAAAGTTCCGGTCAGTAAAGGGCTTGTGCACTATAGCAAAACACAAGATTCATCTCCGCCACCAGAACCCAATTTAACAGAGATATATGCCCAGGAATCCAGCCATGATGAAGGTGATTAATGAAGAGATCGACGGGTTACTGGCCGAAAATCGCATTGAACCATCTTGCAGCGCATATAGTTCACCAATAGTACTCGTTCGTAAAAAAACGGGGGATTGGAGGATGTGCATAGACTACCGTCAGCTTAATGCAGCCAGTGAACCTGACGCTTATCCACTGCCACAGATAAATACCGTCCTCGACCAGCTAAGGGAAGCAAAATTCATTTCAACACTAGACCTAAAAAATGGGTATTGGCAGATACCGCTGGAACTGTCTTCTAAGCGCTACACTGCAGGTACGGCCTTTTGGCCTCCACTCCGCTCCGGCCACCTTCCAACGAACGTTAGACCGCATTATTGGCCTAGACCTATACCCCTTAGTGTTCATCTACTTGGATGACATAATAGTTCTCGGCCGGACATTTCAGGAACATTTAAGAATACTGGAAACAGTTTTTCAACGTCTTCAACAGGCTGGAATGCAACTTAACTTTGAAAAGTGTGAATTTGTCCGTACCAGTATACGTTACCTCGGTCATTTAGTCACTTCAGAAGGCATCAGCACTGACCCGGATAAAATTCAGGCGATGTTAAAAATACCGGCCCCAACTAATCTAAAAGAACTCCGCCGCGTACTTGGAGTAGCATCGTGGTATCGTCGCTTTGTACCAAACTTCTCCAACCTGGTCGCCCCATTAAACCATTTGCTAAGGAAACACGTTAAATGGAGTTGGGGCTCGGAGCAGGAGAAAGCATTCTCTAAACTAAAAGAAACCCTAACTCAGACACCCGTACTCGGCTGCCCACAATTTGAGCATCCATTCTTTCTGCAAACTGACGCAAGTCAGGAAGGGTTAGGAGTAGTTCTCTTCCAGCGGCACTTAGGGATCGAGACGGTGATTGCTTACGCCAGCCGGACATTAACTGACCTCGTGAAAAAGTATTCTACAACCGAACAAGAATGCCTTGCGATTCTATATGGAATACGGAATACCATTTTACAGTGATAACCGACCATCACTCTCTTAAATGGCTGCACACTATTCAGAATCCCTCAGGTCGACTGGCTCGTTGGGCACTGGAGATCCAGCAATACGATTTTGACATTGAATATCGGAAAGGCAGCTTAAATGTGGTAGCCGATGCTCTTTCAAGAAGCCCTTTGCCTTCTAATAAAAATGGCAACTTGATGGCCATTACCATACCGGACTGCCATAAACGAATGTCCGAGCTCGTTCTATCCGAAGGGGAAAAATATCCCGATTTCACAATTATGCAACATCAACTATACAAGCACATTCCCCGAAACTCGCCACTAGATCCAAGACTGGAATGGAAGCTTTGTGTACCCTCCGACGATCTTCCCCGGATTCTCAAAGAATGCTATGATATGACAGAGGCCGGTCACCTCGGTATTTTTAAAACACTAAGAAGAATACAGGAAAATTACTACTGGCCAGGACTTTACAGAGACGTCGTCGCATACGTCACTGCAATGCCATGTACCTTGGGAGATCGTAGCTGCCGATTTCGTAGGCCCTCTGCTTCGTTCAACCCGGGGTAACACGGCACTTCTTGTAATCATAGACGTTTTTAGTAAATGGGTAGAGCTTGTACCGACTCGACAAGCGTTAGCCAAAGATATCATAAAAGCCATGAAGGAAAGAATAATATTCAGATTTGGTTGTCCAAAAATGTTCGTCTCTGATAACGGTGTTCAATTTACTAGCCGTATGGTCCAAGGTTTCCTAACAGAATATGGTATCAAACATTGTGCCACAGCTCCGTATGCTCCTCATCAAAACCCAACGGAAAGAATGAACCGCACGGTAAAAACTATGATAGCGCAACAAACCGGCTCTGACCATCGCTATTGGGACCAATGTACACCAGAAATAGCCTTCGCTATAAATACATCCGTTAATGAAGTATCAACATTTTCGCCGGCTGAAATCATATACGGGAAAAATCCTATCGGTCCCAGAAAAATGAAAGCCAAATTCGAAGGGCCTTTAGAAAATGGATTTGAAAGAAACATGTCAGAATTATGGGGAGAAGTTGTTAAGCGCCGGAAAAAGGGTAGTGAGCAACAAGCACATTACAATAACCTGCGGAGACGACATTGGGAGCCCAAGATAGGAGACCAAATATCGAAGCGAGAACGACATTTATCATCTGCAGCGGGAAAATTTAATCAGAAACTGGCCGAAAAATACTGGGGTCCATTTACGATAACGAAGAAGATAGCAGCAAACATTTTCGAGTTAACCAATCAGGACAACAAAATAACAAGGGCCAATATTCAAGATATAAAGCCATACATAAGAAGAGAAAAATTCTCATAAGGTCTATGTAGGAAATTGTATAAAAGGAAGCGAATTTTATACCAAGAGAGCAGTTGTACTTCAAACACAAACCGGTAAAGATGGAACGAAAGCGAACTAATCCACGTATGGCTCACGGCACTGTTGCCTCTAAAAAACCAACACCCTTTAAACCACCACCAGAGGCCCGGCCAAGAATTATAAGCGACGTACAGGTGCGGCCGGCAATTACTGCCAATCCTCCACCACTGGTTCGTTGCCAAAAAACTCCACCGAGGAAAGTAGTCCTCGTAGGTGCACCTAAAATAGGGCCTGCAGTCGAAAAATGTTACGCCATCAGCCACCCACGGCCGATTCTAAATATCGCGATCTCGGCCGAATCATCTAAGTCACAGCCGAGTCTTACGCAGAATGTGGAGACAACCGTTAAACCATCAGCACCGCAGTTGCAACCAAAGGCCAACCCTCCACTAGCAAACCCAAGTAAAAAGCCAGCGACACGAAAAGACGTTCGGACGGTCCAGTACAGGGGAAAGCTCTTCACAGAGGATGAGCTTTGGAAAGGGGTTGTTATAACTCGCCGTGAACGGTACAATCGGCATATGCAGTTCGTGATACAAAGAGCAACTCGCCCCCCGATAAAGGTCACCATCTTGAATAAAAAATTTGCTCGTCTCCGCTGCCTCGATCTGCAAAAGATCGTCGAGATGAAATAAATTTCCCTCTACATAATTGAATTAATTCATATTTACTTGATTTTATCTCAAATGAATTCCTCTTTATTTTATTTATTCCTTATTATTTCTGAATTTAAGCTTACTTTTGATATTTACGTAAAAAAAAAAAATTAAAAAAATAAAAAATAAAAAAAATAAAAAATAAAAAAATATTAAAAAAAAAATGAATTAACTAGAATACCGCAAAATATTCATATATATTTAAGGGCCGAGCCTTTCTATTGGAAGGGTAAATATACCATTCTGGTAGTGCAGGTCTTCGGACCAAAACTCGCCCATTTTTAGACTATAGGGCGCTGTACTCCCTGAGTACAGCTTTTCGAAAACAAGGGGGAAATGTGACGTATACTACGCACATATACTTTTAATGCCTGTTTTTAATCGCTAGTTTTATTCCATCTATCTGGCCACACTCCATTTATTTGTATGTAGATATAAGCTGTAACATTCAATTTCGTATTCATTGTATAACTAATAATTCTCAATTAGTAGGTACTTTAGTTGAATAAGTATGCCATGTTTGGTAGGTATCGGGGCGATTCAAACGAGACAAGAATTTGCCATAACCGATATATATTTATATCGGTAGTGTGATTGCGTGTGAGTGTGAAGTGTGCTTTGGGTATTTTATACCGCCTTGCACAGCGGCTTGGGCTTATCGCTTAAGCTGACTGTTTCGGTCACAGCGGCTTCTGCTGACTGTTTTCCACAGCGGCTTCGGCGGACTGTTTTCCACAGCGGCTTCTGCTGACTGTTTTCCACAGCGGTTTCGACTGGCTGTTTTCCACAGCGGCTTCGGCTGACTGTTTTCCACAGCGGTTTCGACTGGCTGTTTTCCACAGCGGTTTCGACTGGCTGTTTTCCACAGCGGCTTCGGCTGACTGTTTTCCACAGCGGCTTCGGCTGACTGTTTTCCACAGCGGTTACGACTGGCTGTTTTCCACAGCGGCTTCTGCTGACTGTTTTCCTCGACAAGGATTCCCGACTGGTTGCCCGCCGTAACCCGAATACTCCCGACCGATTGCCGAGCAGTTACCCGAATACTTCCGACCAATTGCCGTGCAGTAACCCGAGTACCCCGACTGGTTTCAGTAACATCCGACCTGTCACGAATAAATGCCGAACATTATCGCCTGGCAACTCAACCATCATAAGCTAAGCACTTCCGACTGATTAACGGAACATCGTAGCTGTTAGTACGTTACCGAAGTAAATAATTGTATGTATCAAAGCTGTAAATAAAGATATATGTATTTAACCCCCAGAAGTGGGAGAATTCAATCGAGTTATTACTTAAGGTTTTTGTGGATCCGTAAGTAAGCCCTGGACAACCCTGGTCTACCTCAGCCGATGACAAAATCCACGTTACAAAAGGAAAAATTATGGCACATGCCACGGCTTATCGATGTACAACATGTAGCAGAGCCAAGCCAGACATTTTCCAGCAAGTTATGGAAAACTTGCCTTCAACACGGGTTACGCCGTCCCGTGCGTTCATCAATGCTGGAGTCGACTACTATGGCCCCATTACGGTGCACTACAAGATTCGTGGGAAAAGACCGCACAAGGCTTACATTGCCGTATTTTGGTGTTTTGCTACAAAAGCAGTGCACTTGGAGCTTGTCAGTGACCTAACTACTGAAGCCTTCATTAGAGCACTTAAACGTTTCATTGCTCGACGTAGACATTGCCCAAATATATATTGCGACAACGCAACTAACATCGTTGGTGCAAAGAATAAATTGCCAGAGCTATCAACCATAATATATTCAGCAGATGCACAAGAAGCCATCACGAGCGCTTGCAGTACAAGGGGCATACAATTTTATTTCATCCCACCAAGAGCACCACACCTTGGTGGCCTGTGGAAGGCAGCTGTAAAATCAGCCAAATACCTGTTGGTCAGAACCTTGGGAAATGTTTCGTTAATGTACGAAGAGCTCGAAACGGTAGTAGAAGAAATTCAAGCAATACTCAATTCTAGGCCCATTCCGCCCTTGTCGAATGACCTAAACGATATAGTAGCTCTAACACCAGGCCATTTTTTAATAGGAGAACCCCTAACTGCCCAGATAGATGCACGAGCTCAATCCACAAGCCTTAAAATAGAAATTCGATGGAAGTTAGTTTCTCAGCTCAAGCATGAGTTCTGAAAGATGGTCGCGAGACTATCTGAATGAACTGCAATATCGAAACAAATGGCGAAAACACTCGAAAAACCTTCAACCCAGAACGATCGTGATCATCAAAGAAGACAATGTTCCAGTCATGAAATGGCCATTGAGGCGTATAGTAAAAACTTACAAGGGAACTGACGACATTGTGAGAGTCGCAGATGTGCAAACGACTTCTGGAACGTTCAAGCGAGCAGTTCAGTATTTGGCCCCGCTTCCCAAACTCACGGGCGAACCAGACGAGGAACAGCAACAACCGGGCCCACAAGTTGTGGGATCCTACCGAAACACAGAAAAACAGTGTCCAGCTCCGTCACCTGAAGAAACACCACCCACCAAGAAAAAGCGCAAATTATCCACTCTAATTCTGGCCACACTCCTCACCATTCTGCTTTTACTTCCAATCGCAACCACAGAAAACATTGAAACAAAACCATTCGAAAATAAAGTCGGCTTTCACTTTAAAGGGCTTGGCAACGCACGCATGTCTCGGTCAGAATGGAATATAATAACCTACTACAACCCAACACCATATTGGAAAGAAATAGCTACCTTCATGAACGAGGCAAAGGCACTGCATCAATTATGCAATCGTCTAACTTCAACCACGACTTGTCTAAGCATCATTCAAGCAATTGAGCTCAGCCTGATAGGTCTAACAAATAACAACGCGGTGCCATCAACATTGTTGGGAACATTGCGAATTCACTTTTCGGAGTTCTCGATTAAAATTATGCTGAGCAAATGTCAAATACCATCAACGCAGTAAACGAGAATGAAATTCACCTTAAAGAACTCCTGCTAAATCAAACCTCAATTATAGATGCCACTCTCAATGTCATAAAACAAAACGAAAATAATCGCAAACAAAAATTTAACAACATAGATAGTGAGCTAAATCAACTCGTATCAAGGCTCCACGAAGACGAAAAAGACTAGTATCAAGCAAAACTATTCAACATTTTCATCTCCCGTTCCATTCAACTTTCTTTAACATCAACAAGGCTACATCGAATTCAGTCAGAAATCGTAGCAGCATTAACTGACTCACATCATGCGAAAATTAGCCCAACACTTTTGTCACCATCCCAACTTTAAGCCGAGCTAGTGCAAGTTAAGAATCACCTACCTAGCTCTCTAGAGTTGCCTGTAAGCCAAGATAACATCCTACAGCTCTACAAACTCATGAACGTAAAAGCTGGGGTTACAAAAGAACACGTTATCTTCCACATCTCCATTCCATTGGCTGATCACGAAACATTTGAACTTTTCAAGCCACACTCCATTCCCGCTCACATAAACAACAAAACGCTCTCGATATCACCCTGCGCCGACTTTCTAGCCATAAACGCTCACAAGGAACAATATTTTGTATTGACCGAACGGCAGCGGACCTCATGCACGATTGTTAAAAATGACGAAGTCCTATGCCAGCACATGCAATCAAAATTTAACGCAAATGCTGCAAATGCTTATGCGAGCTTTCCCTTCTCATCAATAGCACCCAACCACATTGCCATATCAGTACCGTTTTGGAAATCATGGCTCTAAAACAGCTGGAATCCGGTAATCAATGGTTATATACCATGCATCAGCCTTCCCGAGCAAGCGCCGTGTGCGGACGACAAAAATTACAGCTAAGCCTAGAAGGATCTGGCCTCCTAAAAATAACCCGAGATTGCACAATCAAAATCAATTCTATCACTCTCACAGGCCATGAAATCTTCACCACGGATCTCCAAACATCATACACCGTGACTACCAACCTGAGTAACACCATTGATCCAGTAGAGGTCCTAATTGAAAAAATGCACATGAAATCCTACGTCGACCAAGTTAAGAATATCTCCGAGATACAGCGCAAACTGCATCAACAAGTGGTTTCAGATTTCCCATCCCAAATTAAACACATGCAATATCACCATGGAACCATTGCGTATGGTGCCCTTCTGCTCGCACTCATAATCAGCATTACAACTGTATGGAAAAGGATACAGTGGAAAAGAAGTAACTCAAATAAACAAGCATCACGTCCAGCCACACGCCAATTTAGGACCACTCTAGAATTTGAAGACTCAGTAACTTAAGTGCTAGCAATGAGAGCAGTGTAAGGTTGGCGCCTTTGTAATTTTGTTGAGCATGACTCAACGGGCGGGTGGATGTTCAAGCCTTCACAGTTAACTTCGTGTGCAAGTAAGCATGTTTGTATAAATATGCATACATACTTACGTACACACATGCCTGCACCAAATTCATTAATTGTGACGACAACCTTAAATCGCTGCTCATGCATTTTTATTTTAACTTATATTTTAATGTGAAATTTTTAAAACAACAAACAACAAAAAAAAACTATTTGTCATTAAATTACAATTTTGTTTTCTTCAAAATTTAATTTTAATAAAAACCTTGAACTACCGCTTAATGTCACACGCCGTTCATTGAATTTTATTTTGTATCACCTTTTGCTTATATTTGCATTGCCTGGGTATCTCATGTTTCTGCTGAAGTTATGGCACACGCGCCGAAAACTAAATCGGCGGTGCATTGAACTGACGCAAAACAAAAGGCTCAGGTAACAACATTAACGACTCACACCAAATGTAATTGCTTACCATAAAATTCTTTGATATTTTTATTATTATTATTAATATTTAGTATTAATTAGTATTTAAGACTTTAATGTAATACCAATAAAAGAAGAATCAATAATTCAATCAAAAGAAATGGTTGTTATTTTTCTCCTCACCGCTATAACCAAATTCCAAGCGCTTGCCTTGACACAACCCAATATCCTGACTAGGTTTAAGTGCTTGAGTCAGATAAACTATTCATTTAAGTGAACTAACCAAGTTGAAGTGCTTGCGTTAGAGCACAACGATCAGCAGACGAGCTGAATCAATACAAGTTACTTGACGTCGTTTCGCTTTGCTAGGGGAACACTTCTCGTTGCTTGTTTTATTGGCCTCGATCCGCCAGTATTAATTTCATGTTTCACAACTGCCGTTCTACCTTGGCTTTTATTACTTAGGGCGAAGACGGAGGCATGTTTTCTCGACAACTCCTTTGCTTTGTTTCTCTCAGAAGATGTTAGTTCTGCCACCCATTTTTGCACCTGTTCTGCTAGTAAATCTCTTTCTCTGGCTGCTATTTTAGGGCATACTGTATTCACCGCACAATTGATTACGGCTTCAGCTGGCTCACATCGAGCTATCTCTAAATTTTTGTTAATGGTCTTTTCGCTATTGGACAAATTAAGTACTCTTTCAGGAACTCTTCCATCGTCGCAGATTTTCACAAGGGCTTTAGCTGTTAAAATGTCGTCTTTTACTTCTGCTGGTTCTACCACCCACAACCGGTTATCCACACAATCTGCTTTCACAGGTGCACATACTATATATAGCGGTACCACTGCGCCTTTTATTAATCGGGCCTTATTATAGACTGAGACGCTCCTATGGTGAGGACTTGCTTTCATTCGTTGATAAGACCACAAGCAGTTAGGTTGCTATTCTTCTGTTGTACAATGGAAATCGAGATTGTAGGGCCAGCGGTTGTGGAAGCTAGCACTTGCCCCTTAGCGCTAGCTCGATTTAGTTTAACGGTGACTCGAGCGATTTGGTGTTATTCGCCCGATTGTTGTTCTTCGTTTGCGAAGCAAATCTTGATCTTTTCTTTATAGATCTGCAGTTGCGCTAGAGGTGGCCGACTTTACCGCAGTTGAAGCATATGGCGCGAGACTTACTATTTTCCTCCTCCATTATGTGTTTGACAATATCCATTATCTCGCTCTTTTTGTTGCCGTGGTTATAATCATCAGTCTCAAGATGTCGCACCTTGTACACCTGTGGCTTCGAGATGACTTTGCGGTCTCCTGTGCTAGCGCGTACGAGATAGTTTCTGCGAAGGTAGATTTTTGCATAGCACAAACCGCATATTTAACATCTGGATCTCGTATACCATTTACAAATGCTTCAATCTTAAACTGATCGAGAAACGGATGATGTTCCTCTGGGTAAGTCAGCTGCACCAAACGTTCAATTTCCGTGGCGAAGTCTTAAAGCTTCTCATTCGCCTTTTAAACCCTGCCTCGTAACTCCTTTCTATAAAGTTCTCTTTTATGCTCACCTCCGTACGTACGTTGTAAGGATTATTTCTACATCCGGCTGGTAAGCTTTCGAGTATCTCTGATGCTGCTCGCTTTAAAGCCAAAATAAGCTCTATACCTTTTTCATCATTGTCCCATCTGTTCTTGTTGGCCACTGTTTCGAACTGGAACTGCTTTCACAGGTGCACATACTATATATAGCGGTACCACTGCGCCTTTTATTAATCGGGCCTTATTATAGACTGAGACGCTCCTATGGTGAGGACTTGCTTTCATTCGTTGATAAGACCACAAGCAGTTAGGTTGCTATTCTTCTGTTGTACAATGGAAATCGAGATTGTAGGGCCAGCGGTTGTGGAAGCTAGCACTTGCCCCTTAGCGCTAGCTCGATTTAGTTTAACGGTGACTCGAGCGATTTGGTGTTATTCGCCCGATTGTTGTTCTTCGTTTGCGAAGCAGATCTTGATCTTTTCTTTATAGGTCTGCAGTTGCGCTAGAGGTGGCCGACTTTACCGCAGTTGAAGCATATGGCGCGAGACTTACTATTTTCCTCCTCCATTATGTGTTTGACAATATCCATTATCTCGCTCTTTTTGTTGCCGTGGTTATAATCATCAGTCTCAAGATGTCGCACCTTGTACACCTGTGGCTTCGAGATGACTTTGCGGTCTCCTGTGCTAGCGCGTACGAGATAGTTTCTGCGAAGGTAGATTTTTGCATAGCACAAACCGCATATTTAACATCTGGATCTCGTATACCATTTACAAATGCTTCAATCTTAAACTGATCGAGAAACGGATGATGTTCCTCTGGGTAAGTCAGCTGCACCAAACGTTCAATTTCCGTGGCGAAGTCTTAAAGCTTCTCATTCGCCTTTTAAACCTGCCTCGTAACTCCTTTCTATAAAGTTTTCTTTTATGCTCACCTTCGTACGTACGTTGTAAGGATTATTTCTACATCCGGCTGGTAAGCTTTCGAGTATCTCTGATGCTGCTCGCTTTAAAGCCAAAATAAGCTCTATACCTTTTTCATCATTGTCCCATCTGTTCTTGTTGGCCACTGTTTCGAACTGGAACTTATCAAAAGAAATGGTTGTTATTTTTCTCCTCACCGCTATAACCAAATTCCAAGCGCTTGCCTTGACACAACCCAATATCCTGACTAGGTTTAAGTGCTTGAGTCAGATAAACTATTCATTTAAGTGAACTAACCAAGTTGAAGTGCTTGCGTTAGAGCACAACGATCAGCAGACGAGCTGAATCAATACAAGTTCCTTGACGTCGTTTCGCTTTGCTAGGGGAACACTTCTCGTTGCTTGTTTTATTGGCCTCGATCCGCCAGTATTAATTTCATGTTTCACAACTGCCGTTCTACCTTGGCTTTTATTACTTAGGGCGAAGACGGAGGCATGTTTTCTCGACAACTCCTTTGCTTTGTTTCTCTCAGAAGATGTTAGTTCTGCCACCCATTTTTGCACCTGTTCTGCTAGTAAATCTCTTTCTCTGGCTGCTATTTTAGGGCATACTGTATTCACCGCACAATTGATTACGGCTTCAGCTGGCTCACATCGAGCTATCTCTAAATTTTTGTTAATGGTCTTTTCGCTATTGGACAAATTAAGTACTCTCGCAGGAACTCTTCCATCGTCGCAGATTTTCACAAGGGCTTTAGCTGTTAAAATGTCGTCTTTTACTTCTGCTGGTTCTACCACCCACAACCGGTTATCCACACAATCTGCTTTCACAGGTGCACATACTATATATAGCGGTACCACTGCGCCTTTCATTAATCGGGCCTTATTATAGACTGAGACGCTCCTATGGTGAGGACTTGCTTTCATTCGTTGATAAGACCACAAGCAGTTAGGTTGCTATTCTTCTGTTGTACAATGGAAATCGAGATTGTAGGGCCAGCGGTTGTGGAAGCTAGCACTTGCCCCTTAGCGCTAGCTCGATTTAGTTTAACGGTGACTCGAGCGATTTGGTGTTATTCGCCCGATTGTT
Organism: Cistogaster globosa; assembly: GCA_937654795.1. Lineage (NCBI taxonomy): Eukaryota > Metazoa > Arthropoda > Insecta > Diptera > Tachinidae > Cistogaster > Cistogaster globosa. Next base: position 61,509,504 of record OW569404.1, read on the forward strand.
GTTCTTCGTTTGCGAAGCAGATCTTGATCTTTTCTTAATAGATCTGCAGTTGCGCTAGAGGTGGCCGACTTTACCGCAGTTGAAGCATATGGCGCGAGACTTACTATTTTCCTCCTCCATTATGTGTTTGACAATATCCATTATCTCGCTCTTTTTGTTGCCGTGGTTATAATCATCAGTCTCAAGATGTCGCACCTTGTACACCTGTGGCTTCGAGATGACTTTGCGGTCTCCTGTGCTAGCGCGTACGAGATAGTTTCTGCGAAGGTAGATTTTTGCATAGCACAAACCGCATATTTAACATCTGGATCACGTATACCATTTACAAATGCTTCAATCTTAAACTGATCGAGAAACGGATGATGTTCCTCTGGGTAAGTCAGCTGCACCAAACGTTCAATTTCCGTGGCGAAGTCTTAAAGCTTCTCATTCGCCTTTTAAACCCTGCCTCGTAACTCCTTTCTATAAAGTTCTCTTTTATGCTCACCTCCGTACGTACGTTGTAAGGATTATTTCTACATCCGGCTGGTAAGCTTTCGAGTATCTCTGATGCTGCTCGCTTTAAAGCCAAAATAAGCTCTATACCTTTTTCATCATTGTCCCATCTGTTCTTGTTGGCCACTGTTTCGAACTGGAACTTAAAAACATTAAAGGGTGCGCTGCCGTCAAAGCTCGGACTATTTATCCTGCTGGCATGCTCAGAGATAACTCGCACTGGTCCTTTTCGAATTTAAAGTTCGCCCATTTGCACTTTTGATTCATTCAATTCTTCGTTCACTTTTTTCTAGGCCGCTGACTCTCAGCTCCACGACGTCCACTCGTTTACTGAAGACTTCTGAAATTTCTTGAAATTTCTCATTTACCTCCGCTAAAAGCCTTTCTCCATTGACACAAGAGGTTTCTTGTATTGCACTGAGGCTGTCTTTAAATGATGTTTGAAGCTTCTGGTTGTTTTCTTCCATCTTCTTCATTTGGCTGTCCTGCTTCTGGTTGTTTTCTTCTATTTTCTTCGTCATAGCTGCAAACATAGAATTCAAGTCCATAACGCTGTTTGTTGCTGGGGTACATACTTCAATTTTTTCTTGTTCGTCGTTTCCTCCGAATTCGATGCCAGCTTCACTGTTTAACTGTTTAACACAAGATCTTCACTGGTTAACGTTTTCACTAAGAATGCAATCAGCCCGTATGGCCGTTGCCAGAATTTCCTCCATCTGTTTGTAGAATATTTCTTTACTACGCATTTATTATTTGAGAAACATGATGATTGTTATTTGAATCCAGAACCTTCCATTAATATTTTGAATTTATTTATACATGCTGTCTATTTTTTACTAGATGACCCGTGCGAATATTTCGCATTATAACTTTATATATTATGTGGAATAGCATTAAAATTATCGCACTTGATCTAACAACTACCGCAAAGTATTGCCAAAACAGCTTTTTACAACTTAGTATGCACATTATATATAACTGACTTAGTAATAAACGGCATTATATTGAAAAGCGGTATTGCCAGAATGGATTTTAATTATATTATGTAGAACTGCATTACTATTCAGCGACCCTGTATTACCACACTTGAATAAAAACATATAATCACTGTATTACCATGCAGTTCTATATAAAATATAATTTTTATCAATGAAAATATTAATTTTTCAATTTCTAATTATTTTTCGTCATTAGTGTTAGAAATAAGCTTTGAAATGAGATATCACTCATTAAATTTGATACGGTTGTATGGGAGATATTTGCAACCGACAAAAAAGAGTGCTTTAGAAATAATATATAACTAGATGACCCGTGCGAATATTTCGCAGCGTTAGTTGTCATTTTTGTAAGATAAAATGAAAATAATTAATAGAAATTTTAGTAACTTCAATACATTTTATTAAAAGTATAATAATATTAGAAATCATAATATATTATACATATTTACATACATACACACATATGTTTAAATGCTTTTATAATACTTCTTTGAATACAATGTTAGAGGTAATGACATGATCATCGTTAACTTTTTGCCCGTACGAATCCCTAATACAAACAATAATGTCTTTAAACGTATGAACTCGAGAAAAAGCCACGTATAACTGTCCATGTGAAAAGACCGGTTCTGGTATATACAATCCTACCTACAGTTGGATCAGAAGGTGTAAGATTAATTCGGGATATGAGTACAGTTTTATCGGTATGACTAATTTTTGCTGATATTACTTGTTTTAATCTAAATGCACGTTATTTATATTCTTAATTTGCACGTAATATGCATATTATATATAACTGACTCAGTAAATAGCGGTATTGCCAGAATAATAATACATACTGTATTATGTAGAACTTCGTTACCACACTTGAACAAAAATGTATAATCATAATGATAACAGTATTATCATGCAGAAGCGACCCTGTATTACCACACTTGAAAAACATATAATGACGGTATTATCATGCAGTTCTATATAAAATATAATTTTTATCAATGAAAATATTAATTTTTAAATTTCTAATTATTTTTCGTCATTAGTGTTAGAAATAAGCTTTAAAATGAGATATCATTCATTAAATTTGATGCGGTGGTATGGGAGATATTTGCAACCCACAAAAAAAGTGCTTTAGAAATAATATATATGATAATATATATGATAATAATAATAATGATTAGTCGTTATGTAGGTGTTTGTGTAGTTGTGTATTGCGTTAATTTTTATTGCTTTACGTTAGTTGTTTTTGTTTTGTGATTAGAAAGTTTTTGTAGAAACTTCTGGCTTTGTAAACATACACAATAGGTCATTTCGTTTTATTTTGTTGGTGACAATTAAATAAAATAAAGCATCTTCGTAACAGTATGTATTAATATGTATATATATATATATATATATATATATATATATATATATATATATATATCATTATTATTAATAAATAATTATTGTTCAGATAGGGCTATATTGGGTATTAATTGGAAAAAAAAACAGTAAAAACCTATACAGCTATTTAGAAGAAATATAAGTTTAATGATGAACTATATGAACAGTAGCAAAAGGGCCATATAGATATGCCTTCCCCGTAGTAATACATTTCATTTTGTAGTTTGAAATAATAAATATTTCATGAGAATATCAAAAATATTTCTATTTGGTAGAATCAAGCACGATTAAAGTAAATCAACCTCAAAAGATCCGAATAATAAATTTTCATATTGAAATATTAATTTATCTACAAAAAATAATATTTATTATAACTAATATTTACACACACTACCAAAAACTGTACTCTATTTTAGCAGCATTTATTTGTAATCCTTATTTTAAATTTATATTTGATGTTTGATATTTTTTTTTTTATTATGTTTAATACAACTGTGTTAAAGTGTACTCGATGCATCCTTCGTATTCTAAAAGTACCAATCAAAATAACAGTTATTAAGGTATTTATTACAATAATACAAATAATAATACAATATAATGATAGTAAAAAAAAACTAACAATTATAACATTTTAGCAGTAATAATTATAATTGCAGTAATACTTATAAAAAACAAAATAAATTTACGAGTTTCCTTTAGAGTTTAACATACATTTGTTAAACTTATTAATTAAATCATAAATTAACATCGAGCCAAATACGCTATAAATTCTACTTAAAAAGGGACAACTAATCTATAACAGGTGATACATAAAAACTTTACGTAGGAGAAGAAAACACGTAGGAGAAGAAAAAAACTCTGAGAAACGGCAAACTTTTTTAACAGAGTTGTAAAAAAGGAGAATTTTTGTTGTTCATAACAAAAATGTAAGAAAAATTTGACAAAAATAAGAGTTTTTAGAAGCGGTCACAATTCGTATATTTTTAATGTATTGTAAAATGAAAATGTTAAATAAAAAGCTCTAGCTTGCAGAATCTGATTTTCTCGTTGTCACTTTCGCCATTTTAAAAATGAAAGAGTTACACCTAGAGCATATAGTCATTAATTGTGATGGTCTTTTAGTTATAAAAACCAAACTAAAAGCAGTGCATCATAGCCACTAACCACAATCGATAGAGGCTAAAAATACGTGTCTATCGTGCTATAGCTTGTTTCCTTAAAGACTGTACGAAAAAAGTTATTAAGCGGGAAACTTTTAAAATTTAATATTCAGAATATTCTTTTCAGCTTACTAAGAGCCTTGCCTTTCGCGCTTATATTTCAATAGATTCTTTGATGAAAGAGAGTGCAGAGCAGACGCCAAGGTGATACATAAGCATCTCAACTTCACCCCAAATATCTCAATTGTGCAATATCAAAGATTACTAAAAAACTGGAATTTCACTAAACGATAAAAATTTTACCAAGATATGTAGTTTCACGAAAAATTTACAAAAAGTTTTACTTTTTGCAAAAAATTTTACTTGCAATAAAAAATTTGAAATTCCATTTAAAACCGAAAATGAACAAAAAATAACTTAACAATATCAGCAATATAAAAGTTTTTTAAAAAACCCCATACTTGCAAAAAAAAAACACATTTACACTATTGAATTATTTTTACCAAAAATTTTATATTTTGAAAAAAATTCTACTTGCAAGAAACAAATCAAGTTTACAGGCACCGTTCCAAAATAAAAATGTTGCCTACTGGGTCCAAAATGCAATTTTAAGCAAGAAATGTTAAGTGAAAAAATTTGCGGGAACCCTTTGTTTCGGAGTTACAGACCTCCAAAGTTTTTATATATAAGATGGTATATATCGATTGTGGAATGGGACACTATGGGTTTCATTGTAAAGGTTGTTTAAAAGCCTATTCAATTAGACAGGAAAAAAAAGAAAATGTAATGTTGTAAATTTTTTTTTTTCATATAAGCAACTTTAATCAAAATCATTAAGTTCAACAGAAATATTTTACAAAAAACAAAGTTATCTAAAGAGTGTAAAAGCAAAAAATGTTATACAATAATTTTCGTAGAAACCTTAAGTTTCGTAGTTACCTGTATGGTATGACCAACAGCGGTTTCGCTTTCTAAGGATTTCCTGCATTACAAGTTATCAAAACAACAATATTTTAAGTTTTTCTACAAAAACGCACTATAGCTCCAAATATATTAAAATCAGGGCGAGACAACCATAACAATAAAAAAAAAACAAATGTAATCGCTTCTCCAATGATACCCATATTGTCTTATTCCACCATAACATACATTATGCAAGAAAAATTTAGAGGTCCGTAACTCGAAAACGAAGGGTTTCCCCATATTTTGCTTAAAATTTATTTAACATCCCTTATATACACAACTTTTCTTACGAAGTATTCCGAATAACATAATTTATTTAGTAAAGCTATGTTTATAAAGTACCAAATTGTTTTCAGCTTTTGGTTTTTTCTTTCAATGTTTCTGCTTCATTAAATAGGCTCTTCAATTTCCTTTCCAATGATACCCATATTGTCCCATTCCACAATCGAATAGTCGATATGTACCATCTTATATATAAAATTGTTTTTACTTCACATTTTTTCTTAAAATTGTTTTTTGCACCCAGTAGGCACCTTTTTTGTGAAAAATGAATCAAAAGTGTAAATATTTTATTTTGCAAAAATGGGGTTTTTTAGAAAACTTTTAAATTGTTGATAGTGGTAAGTTATTGTTTGTGCATTTTCTGTTTTAAATGGGATTCGAAATTTTGTATTGCAAGTAGAATTTTTGCACAAATTAAAAGTTTTGTTAAAATTTTCGTGAAACTTCATATTTCGGTAAAACAATCTTTTAAACTATTATATTTTTAGAAATTAATTTGATTTTCAAAACCTAAAAATATATTTTAATACGTTGTCTATAAAATATTTTAATATGTGATTTAATGTATGTTTAATTATGCACTCTAATATACAGTGTATTATTATATATCTTTAGTTAAACGGATTTGCGCATATTTTATTTCTATTTGTTACTTACTATCAAAAACTTAACATATACTGCATTACGCATACAAATTAATTTTGATATCAAATTTGTTTTAAAACATATTTTGCAGAATTTGTTTTAAATACATGTTGTTCAGCGATTTTTTAATATTTTAAAATATTACCGTTTTATAACTTTTTTCGTACAGTATTTCAGAAAACGGGCTATACCACGATCGATTCGTATTTTTATCCACATTTGATCGTATACAGCCTTATATGTGCACGCGGAATAGTTTTCGAGATGTAAGCGAAAAGCTAAAGCTATAAATTTGAGCGATTTTTTTAATTTTAAAAGTTTGCCGCTTAATAACTTTTTTCGTACAATCTTTCAGAAAACAAGCTATACCAAGATCAATTCGCATTTTTATCCTCTTTCGATCGTATATAGTGGTATATGCGCACGCGTAATAGCTTTCGAGATATAAGCGAAAAACTAAACTATTATTTTTAGCGATTTTCTTAAATTTTAAAAAATTTCCGTTTTATAACTTTTTTCGTACAGTCTTTCAGAAAACGAGCTATACCACGATCGATTCGTATTTCTATCCTCTTTCGATCGTATATAGCGGTAAAAGTGCACGCGAAATAGTTTTCGAGATATATACTAAAAACAAAAGTTATAAATTTAAGCGACTTTATTAATTTTAAAAGTTTGCCACTTACGAGTAATAAATTTTTCGTACAGTCTTTCAAAAAGCAAACTATGTCAGGATCGATTTGTGTTTTTATCCTATTTCGATCGTATATAGCAGTATATGCGAACGCGGAAAAGTTTTCGAGATATAAGCGAAAAATTAAACTATTATTTTTAGCGACTTTTTAAAATTTAAAAAATTTCCGTTTTATTACTTTTTTCGTACAGTCTTTCATAAAACGAGCTATACCAGATTGATTCGTATTTTTATTCTCTTTCGATCGTATAAAGCGGTATATGTCCACGCGGAATAGTTTTCGAGATATAAACGAAAGCGGTTAATGTGCACGCGGAATAGTTTACTAAAAACTAAAGTTATAAATTTAAGCAACTTTTTTAATTTTAAAAGTTTGCCACTTAATAAATTTTTCCGTACAGTCTTTCAGAAAGCAAACTATATCACGATCGATTTGTATTTTTATTCTATTTCGCTCGTATATAGCGGTATATGCGAACGCGGAATAGTTTTCGAGATATAAGCGAAAAACTAAAGTTATAAATTTTAGCGATTTTTTTTCAATTTTAAAAGTTTGCCGCTTAGTAACTTTTTTTGTACAGTCTTTCAGAAAATGAACTATACCACGATTGGTTCGTATTTTTATTCTCTTTCGATCGTATATAGCGGTATATGTGCACGCGGAATAGTTTTCGAGCTATGAATGAAATTTTACTCTAAATAGCTTGATGTGCAGCACCTTTATTTCTTAATTATCGAAAGTGACAGTTTAGGCTTTTAATTCTCTTTTTTTGTGTTAAAATTAAAATTAAATTAACGAATGGTGATCTAAATAAAAAATGCCATATTTTGTCTCAGTTTGTTTAAATTTTTTTAAATGTAAAACATTAAAGCACGTTGCTCTAATACTCTAAAAAAAACAAGAACGTGCTCACACGCAACTCTAAAAAATTTTTGCCAAAACAACAAAAAGTTTTCAAAAAGTTTGTTTTCTTCTCCTCGACACAGCCGTCACTGACAAATCAAAATGTCTTAAAACAAAGAGAAGAAAACAAACTCTTCGAATCTCTTTAAACTTTTCCAACAGAGTTGCAAAAAAAGGATTACTTTTCCTGTTTATAAAAAAAAATGTAAACAAATTTGTAAAAAAATTAGCGTAATTAAATGCGATCACAATTCGTCAAATTTTAAGGCATTGTATAATAAAAAATTGAATTAAGAAGCTCCAAGCTTGTAGAATCAAATTATCCGTTAGTCACTTTCGCCATTTTATAAATAAATGAGCTACACCTAAGACCAAGCTTTTGAAAATGATAAAAAATATTCAAAATATATTATATTAGTTTTTTATTCATTATTCGAAAACCATTTCGCGCGCACATATCGCATTACGCAGAGTCGATAGAGTTTTTTAAAAATATTTAAATTTTTTTAATCCAATATTTCGACAAACGTTTTTGATACAGACACACATATATCGACACACAATAAACATACACAGGACTGAAAAAATAAAACTAATTCAGACATAAACAAAACAGTGACAAAGTTTAGTAATAACACAACCGAAAAAGTTTTGTAAAAGTATTTTTTTAAATGTAAATATTAATTGTGATTTGTGCTTGTATTGTTAATATGATTATTGTTGTTAAATATTGTTTGTTTTTATAATAATTCCTGAAGATGACCAACAACGTTGGCGCCGGAATATTGGATTAAATAAATTTATATATTTTTAAAAAACTTAAAAAAAACAACGTTAGCCGATATATTGGATTAAATAAATTTAAATATTTTTAAAAAACTTAAACAAGTTTTTTAATATTTTAATTTATTAAATACAGACCTTAGGCCAAAAATTTACTAGTAATTAATAATAATAAAAAGGTCTAAAACTTTAAAAATATTATTATAGGAAATCTTCAAAATATATTAAATTAGTTTTATAATCATTACTCGAAATCCATTTTGCGTGCACGTATCACACACAGTCGATAGCGGACAAAAATATGAATCAAACGTGGTCCCAACTGTTTTTTAAAAAACTTTCTGTAAAAAGTTATAAGGTAGCAAGCTTTGAAAAATTATAAAAATCGTTACAATGTATTAAATTAGTTTTTTTTATATTACTCGAAAACCATTTCGCACGCATATATCGCACTACATTCGATAGAGGACAGGTATATGAATCAAGCGTGACCCTAAATATTTTTTAAAAAACTTTCTAGAAAAAGTTATGGTTTAGAAAACTTTGAAAAATTATAAAAAAATCGTCAAAATATATTAAATTAGATTTTTATTCATTACTTGAAAACCATTTCGCGCGCACAAATTGCACTATACACAGTCGATAGAGGACAAAAATGTGAATTAAACATGGCCCTAATTACTGTTGTCATGCATTTCGGTGAAGACTGTCGTTACTGGCTGTTTATTTGGTACGTTTGGCGAGCGCTTTCGATGTGAGAACATAATTTTCAAGCCGCGTTTTAATTAGTATTGGTTAGTGTAAAGTGTTTGTTGCATAGATAGTGGTGGGCTTTTGCTTGTTAGGATGGGGTCTATTTAAATGGTATTATGCAGGTATCTGTCATGTTTATTGAAGGTATATAATTTTAATATTTCAGTCTTTTATTATTGGGTAAGTAAGTGTGACCATCTGTGTGTGTCTCGGTTTGTAAGATTGTTTTAATAATTTTAGTTGTGGCACAGGTTGTGTTTACCTGTTCGTTAATCATATCGCCGTTAAACTTTCGTGTTTTGTATATTTCCATGTTTTCAAGAATGTCTTGTCTTCGTCCTTTTTTACTAGGATGTATTAATGTCGTATATTCATCTATTTCCCTTGGCTCGTGTTTACGTGTGTTAAGCCGTATTGAGTCTTCTCTTTTCATTTATATGATCGTATGTGTTCTGTGAACCCTGTTCTTAATGCTCGTCCAGTTTGTCCTATGTATGTATGGTTGCAGGTGCAAGTAAGTTATTTCTGGTGATGTCTTGAGATTGTTTCGTAGAGTGTTGCTTGTTTTTAGTGCTGTATGTAAACCTTCTTTCTGAAAAAGGTTAGTTAATCTATATATTTCTGGTCCTGTGTAAGTAAAAATGTGTCGTCGTATTGTATCGATTGCCTCCTTGTTTCCTTTCTTTCTGTTTTTAGTGTTGTATTGTCTAAGTAGCTTGTCGATAGTAGTGCAGTTGTAGTGTGTTCTATTAATCGGCAATGCCGCACCAGCAGAAGTTTATAATGTTTACTTATAAAATATTTGCGAACCGAAACCTCTGTCTAAAATGTGTAAATAAGGCGCACTGCATAACAATGTATTCTAGCTGTATGAGCGAACTCCCAGCTATACAGTTACAAAAAACACAACTCACACTGTGTATTCTACCTTATCAGCATATTCCCACAGTGTGAGTGTGATTTTATTGTATTGTATTTTATTGTAAGAATAATTTTAAGTTACTTGCATAAGATTTTCATTATATCAATTCAATAAATAAAGTACCAAAAAACAGAGCCCAAGCTCTGTTCTTAAAACTACAAAAAGGTCTTATTAATACACAGTTGTAACCGTTATTTTTGGCTATAGTGTAAATTGTGTCGAGTTCATTATTATATTTGTCTGGAGAAAGTGGGACTTTCTTAAGTCTGTGAATCATATGTGTAAATGCTGTTTATTTATGTTGGGTGGGATGGTTTGAGTAACTGTGGATAGTTTCGTCTGTTGTGGTTGGTTTTCTGTATATGTCAAAGTTTAAGGAGTCAACTCCTCGTGTTATTGTTATGTCAAGATAATGTAAAGTTCCGTCATGCTATTTTTCCATTGTGTATGTGATTTTGTTATGTATTGTATTTAAATCCGTCAGAATTTCTTCAGCGTTGTCCTTTTCTAGGATGCATATTATGTCGTCTACATATCTGTAATAATGAATTATTTTATGTTTTTCCATTAGTGTTTTAACGTGTAGTTGTTCTAAATGTTGCATACAAAAATTGCCAGATTAGAGCCAGTATATGTGGCTTTTATCTACAGTTTGTCCTATCCAGGAACAACTCTTAGTTTTCAAGCTATAAGCCCATATGTAATATGAGTGAAAGTTGAAAATTTCCTTTTTTACTACCTTGTTCAAGAAAATGTGATTAACAAATATAAGCTAAATGCCAGATTATAGCCAATATAAGTGGCTTTCGTCCACAGTTGGTCCCATCCTGGAACAACTCTTAGTTTTCGAGACATAAGCCCATATGTAGTATAAGTGAAAGTTGAAAATTTCCTTTTTTCAATACTTTGTTAAAAAAAATATGCTCAACAAATATAAGCTATACGCCACATTAGAGCCAGTATATGGGGCTTTTATCTACAGTTGGTCCCATCCAGGAACAACTCTTGTTATCGAGATATAAACCTATATGCAGTATGAGTGAAAGTTGAAAATTTCCTTTTTTCAATACTTTGTGCAAGAAAATATGCTCAACAAATATAAACTATATGCCAGATAAGAGCCAATATATGTTGCTTTCATCAGCAATTGCTTCCATCCAGGAACAACTCTTAGTTTTCCAGATATAAGCCTAGATATTGTATGAAAGAAAGCCCAAATGTAGTAGTTGTAACGTATTTTTATGTGCTGTTTCTGTATTACAGGCGATCAACCCGTCTGAAAAATTTGTATGAAAATCATTCAGTTTTTTTAGGCTATTTTGCTTTGTTCATAAAATATAGATTTTTATTTAATTTATTTCTTTAACTTTTGAATAACTTATCAAATTTGTTTAATTTTATAAAACTTTTTATTTCCGGTTTGTTAAGTTAGTTTGTTATCTTAAAAATCCTCTCCCATATAAAAGAAAGGAAGAAGAACTGATATTCATAGTTGAATGGGTACTTTTGTAGATGTTGTCATATAATTTATAAAATCTGAGCACATTTCGGTGAATTTAAACTTGGCAGTACTCAATTTAATTAAAAGCAGTAATTTTTTTGAAGCGTGTGAGAGGCTAAGGAAGCCATTTTTAATTTTGCTCTCTTTGATTTGAGTGAAACAAGTTAAGATTGTTATTTTGGTTTGTTATCTTCACGGAAATAGAATAACATATGTATATGCTCAGAGCACTGAGCCAAGTGACAAAAAGTCGGCGATGATTTGTAACAGCGTCACCGATAGATTAAAATGACTTAGATCGTAAAAGAAAACAAACTCTGAGAAACTTTTTTAACAGAGTTACACAAAACGAACTATTTTTCCTGTTTATAACAAAAATGTAAAAAAATTTGACAAAAAAATTAGCGTAATTAAATTCGATCACAATTCGTCAAATTTTAATGCATTGTAAAATAAAAAAATTGAATTAAGAAGCTCTAAGTTCGTAGAATCAGATTATTTTAGAAATAAATGAGCTACACCTAAGACATTTATTCATTAAGTGAAATGGTTTTTTAGTTAAAAAATCGTAACTAAGAGCCGTACATCAAAATTAACTAATGCCAATCGATAGAGCTTAAAAATACGAACCAAACGCGGTACCAATTGCTTTCTAAAAAACTTTCTGGAAAACGTTATAGCGAAACAAAATTTGAAAAATTAGAAAAAAATCGTAAAATATATAACTAGTTTTTCATTTACTACTCGAAAGCCATTCCGCGCGCAATTATCGCACTACCCACAATCGCTAGAGGTAAAAAATACGAATCAAACGCGGCCCTATTTGTTTTCTAAGAAACTTTCTGAAAAAAGTTATCGGGTAGCAAACTTTGTAAAATTATAAAAATCGTAATTAAATTAGTTTTTTATTCATTACTCGAAAACCATTTCGCGCTCACATATCGCACAAAACACAGTCGATCGAGGACGAAAATACGAATAAAACGTGGTCCTAACTGTTTCTCAAAAAACTTTCTGGGCAAAGTAGTAGGGTGACAAACTTTTTTTAGTCGCAAAACTCTATATACAATTTCGAAATTTCGTTTAATCTGATCATTATTTTATATATAAAGTAAAGTTTCTGAATATTATTCCTTGTAAATATTTAACAGGGTATACTTTACACAACGATGCTAAAATAGTTAGAAAACATTAATAAGTGTGAAAATATGCAATATGCAGCTCAGGAGGCTTGCAAAAGTGTACATACGGACATAACTTTTACGGAACGTTGTTGTCATTAAGCCGTTAGTTTTATAATTTTCAGTTAATTTACTTTTAAAGTAGCTGCTTGCATGAGATTTTGTGGTAAATTTTTATTAACTATTACATAACGAAAAACAAATGGCGAAGAGAAAGGAAATATCCACCGAAGTTCGAAAATTGGTATTCAAGTTACTAAATGAAGGAAAATCTTTTACAAATGTGGGGGAAATCGTCAAAGATTACAGTTCAAACTATCCATAGGAATCAAATGTAGTCCCAACTGTTTCTTAAAAAACTTTCTGAAAAAAGTTAAAAGGTAGCAAACTTTGGCAAATTATAACAAATTGTCAAAAAATATTAAATTAGTTTTTTATTCATTATTTTAAAACCATTTCGCGCGCACATATCGCACTACACAGATTCGATAGAGGATAGAAGTATGAATTAAACGTGCGTCAAATTATTTTTTTTTTTAAAGTTATAGGGTAGCAAACTTTGGAAAATTATAAAAAATCGTCAAAACATATTTAATCTAGGAACAACTCATAGTTTTTGAGACATAAGCCCGTATGTAGTATTAGTGAAAGTTGAATATTTCCTTTTTTAATACTTTTTTCAAGAAAATATGCTCAACAAATATAAGCTATACGCCAGATTAGAGCCAATATATGTGGCTTTCGTCCACAATTGGTCCCATCCAGGAAAAACTCTTAGTTTTCGCGATATAAGCCCATATGTAGTATGAGTGAAAGTTGAAAATTTATTTTTTTAAAACTTGGTTCAAGAAAATATGCTCAACGTGTAACACATATATACCAAATTATGGGCAAAAAATGTGGCTTTCATCCGTAACTGGTCCCATCCAAGAATAACTCTTAGTTTTCTAGAAATAAGTCCATTTGTAGTATAAGTGAAATTTGAAAATTAATTTTTTTAATACTTTGTTCAAGAAAATATGCTCAACAAATATAAGCTATATGCCAGATTAGAGCCAATGTATGTGGCTTTCAATCACAATTGGTCCCATCCAGGAAAAACACTTATTTTTCGAGATATAAGCCTAGATATAATATGAAGGAAGGCTTAAATGTAGTAGTTGTAACGTATTTTTGGTTTTTTTACAAAAGATTTTTTTTTTTGTTCATTAAATATAGATTTTTATTTAATTCATTACTTTAACTTTTGAATAATTTATTAAATTTGTTTAATTTTATAAAACTTTTCATTTCCGGTTTGTTAAGTTAGTTTGTTAACTTGAAAATCCTCTCTCAAAATAAAAAAAGAAGACTTAGTAATTTAATAGAAGTTGCCATATAATTTGTAAAACCTAATTAAATGCAAAAAAATTGTTTTTTGTACGCACAGAATTGATAAATGCATAAAAAATATGCCATTCGAAATTATGATACGATTATTTATATTTAGAATTAAATAAAAAACTTATTAAACACTATTATTTCTGAATTACAAAATAAATTAAAATTTTTTATTTACTTATTTTATGTTTAGTAACGAAATTATATATTAAGGGAAATATGCTATTTGCAAATTAGTGTACTGCGATGCATTTTTAACTAGCGTTTTTTTTCGATATTCATAAAATGTGTAGCGTATGTATTGTTCTATTATATCGATGGCTAATATAAAAAAGGCCAAACTCAATTTTTTGTTACTTTATAGAAGGAAAAAACTTAATAAAATCCCAAAAATTTTAGATACAACAAAAAATTGAATGCAATTTTTAAAAAATTATTTTGCTTTTTTTTAATTGAAATTTGCATTAAAATTTTTGTTGTATCTAAAATTTTTAGGATTTTGTGAAGTTTTTTCCTTCTTCTGCAAAGTTGCAAAAAATTAGATAGGCCTTTTTTATTAAGCCATCGATATATGTATATGTAAATATATTATATGATTTTATACGTTGTAAGAAGGCAGTCTATTTTTTAGCTAAAAATAAAATAATTATTTAATTAGTGTAATAACAATTATTAGTTAATTTAAAAAAATAAAAATCTAAAGTTATGTGTTAAAAACGTACCTTTTGCAAATGAAAGTGCTTCTTATTGAAAATACTTTATTACCTAGAAGCTCGTAACTTTCCCTTTTATAAAAAATTTCTTTCTGTAAAATGATAACAAAAAAAAAATATTATGGTGTTGACTTCCATGCTGATACAATTCTTCGCTGCTTAAAAAAAAGTGGACTTCAGTCGTGTATAGTCCGGAAAAAGCCGTATATTAGTCCCATAAATAAAAGTAAACGGTTTGAGTATGCTGTTAAGTACAAAACATACACTTGTTTGGTCCTACGTTTTGGGAAAAGGTTATTTTTACAGATGAATGTAAGTTTAACCCTTTTGGAAGCGACGGACGAGCACGAGTTTGGAGAAAGAAGGGAACTGCCTTGGAACAGAAAAATGTGCGCAGTACCGTATAACGTGATGGTGGTTCGGTAATGGTGTGGGGTTGCATGAGTTCTGATGGAGTCGGAAAATTAAGATTTATTGATGGTATTATGGACAGCCGTGGCTATATAGACATTCTGAAAAATGATTTTTTACTGAGTGTCGAAAAACTAAGTCTTAAATATAAGTTTATATGTATGCACGATAACGACCCGAAGCATAGTTCACGACTTGTCAGAGAATTACTGCTTTGCAACGTAAAATCTAAACTTCTTTATCCTCCACAATCCCCAGACCTACTGTCATCGAACATTTATAGGCCCATTTGAAGCAGAAACTGAGGAACAGAAGGGCATCGTCCATTTGCCAGTTGATTCTTAAGGAAGAATGGGAAAATGTTTCTGCAGAAGTAACAATGCCTGAGAGGCTCAAAAGGAGGGCATACAAGTCATTAAATTCATATTTTTAATTACCCAAAGTGCTCAACAAAGCATCGTATGTAGACTTTTGCTGTTATATAAAAGACTAAATTTAATTATATTATTTATTTTATAATATTAAACCACATGAAATGTTATTTTTTAATTTTCTGTAATAATTGTTGATTATATGAAATAAAAAACTTTAAAAATTAAATCGTATGTACAGTTTTGCAACTAAGAATATATTATTTTTTTGTTTATTATTTGAAAACTATTTCTCGCACACATATCGCCAACTGTTGTAATAGCCGTAGGGACCAGTGGGTTTTCCAGCTAGCTCATTCAACCCTAATTTCTCCGGCGAGCACCTCTCAGCAGGTTCCAACCCTCCCACTGGGTACGCTGTCCATAAAAAAACTAAATATAAAAAAACGAAAACAAACGCATACCTCATAAACAAAACACCTCCTTTTCTTATCAGGCTGATGTAAACCTGTTTTGCCCTCCCAACCGTGTCACAAAAATAATCCTTATACTTCAGCTGTGTGACCCCTTATACCATCCAACTCCCTTCTCCAGGTTTAACTCACCTTCATGCCATTACCTAGTAAATTTACAGCCAACACATCATTTTTATTTTTTTTTTTTCAAATGTTATAAATCATAATTTTATTAAACAAATATCCTTAAAATTAAACAATTTAAAATTTAACCTTTTTATGTAAAAGAAAGCAAAAATTGAAATTTAATCCTAAACATATAACATCTATAGCAACAAAATTTATATAAAAAAATACGAATTTTACAAAATAAAAAAATTGAAATAATTACTTTATTCTAATAAACTTTTGTTTTTATTTTATTATCGAGGTACAATATTAACAAAATATATGTAAGTGTATCTTATATTTTGCCGCCTACCCTATTAGATCAAAAAAAAATTATTTCAGGTGCCTATCACTTAAAACCTAACCTAAAGGAGCTCCCTGAGGCTAGTAAAAATAAAAATACTGATTTTTTTCAAATACTAAGTATTCTCTCTCCATTTGAACTAATATTGTCTTCTGGGCTTTTTGTTATATTTTCATTTCCTTTGACAAAAAAAAATTTATCTGAAAAAGTTGCTGCCCTCTATGGGGAAATAGAAACTAAAATCAAATAAAAAACAAAAGAAAAAAAGCTAAAATTATTCTAATCTGCTTTTAGGCGTTACTTTGTTATAAATTAACCCGCGAATAACAAAATAAAATTTATATAAAAATATAATAAAATGCGTGTAAACAAAACTAAAAATTAAATAAAATAAATATATAAATAAATAAATTAATAATCAACTTAATACTACGAATAAAAAGTACAGGCTTTAAAGTGTCTAGCTAACTTTTTCTTTTTTCTTTAAAAAAATTTTTTTCCTTTTTTTTTTGTATTTTATCCTTTAGTTGAACAAAATTGATTTTTAATTTTAAATGTGCCTTTTAAAAAACTTTACTTCCTCAGGCTGTTTTGAAGTGTCCTTTTTTTAGATAATTTAAACAAAAATTGTTACCTGGCTATCTATGGGTATGTAGGTTGCATGAGCTCCTCAATGTCCTGATGAAACTTCTGACTATTCCTTACTCCAGGACATAACATTCAATATCCTTCACTGATTTTGTAGTCAGCTGAAAATTTTAATAAACTTTACTTTCCCCTCCACTTATCTTTACAATAATCTTACGTTTTTTTATTTATTATATAATTTCCAAAGTTATTCACTTCCTGCCAGGATATTTTGCTGGTAAATTTTTTTTTCAGGATAACTAATTTTAGGTTCGTTTTCACAATTGTAATATAAAATTTTCATACAAAGTCACTACTGATTTTTTTTAACACTTTACACTTTAAAAGACAAGACACTTCTGAACTAACAAAACTTCTTAGCTTTCTCATTTTGCTACAGCCTTTTCCAACTTTTCCAAGTCATTCCATTTTTTTTCCTAATCCATTCCCACCTTGTCCATAATTTTTTTCTCTCTTTCATTTTTTCGAGAATATTCTTTCTGCATTGCTTCAACTCGCCATCTTGCTTTTTTTGTGGTCTTTAGCCTAACTTTCTTAAATTAAATCTAGAACATTCGATTTTTTAAAGTAAAAAAAACTAACTTCTTTGCATTTGAACATCTTGCATTTACTCTATATTCTATCCTATTTGGTTATTTTTTTATCTTCTCCTTCTCTACTTTGGCGATCTATACGCTAATGCTTGTTTACCTTCAGATTTTCATCTACCAGGCGATCATCATTTCAGAACGATTGCTCGTTTTCATTCAAAATATAATTATTTAAAATAAACAGTTTTTACGATCATGAATGAAAAATACAGCCCTGGTGTTGAAGTTGCCAGCATACATTAGATTTACTACTAATACACTAACAATACCGTATTGACAACTGTATATGGCGTAATATGTAAATTAAACATAGCTACAGCTAACAAAAACAAAACAGATCAAAACAAAGTAAAAACAGATAAGTGAGATAAGCAAGCGCGCATTGTGTAAAAACAAAAGAAAGAAAAACTAAGAAAATAATAATTTAGAAATATTAAACAATACGTCAATTAAAATATAATTATACCGGTAAAAAAAAAAATAAAGTAAAAAATATAAACATAAGTGAAAATTGTAAAAAAAAAACAAAAAAGTGTGTGTTTACTTTAACCCACCCTTAAATATGCAACAACAACATAAAGAACTATAAGCAGCTATATACATTGAATCAAATAACCATGGATCAAATTACAAGGTTTTAAAGATTGTGTGTGTTTTTTTAAATTGTCAAAATCTTTGAGCCGCAACAAAACTCCGAGTTCTACAAGACTCTCGTAGTAGGAATCGGTGTGCGGTGTGATGTAAAACAGTTCAAGCGATGCAACAGATCAACTGCCCAACGTGGGGAACACTCACCCCTGAGATAGCCTCAGAATCTAGCCAGGCCAACTTTTGATAAATCTAACAGGTAAGCAATATTAGAAAAATAAAATGCAATATTAAGCAATATTAGTAATAAAAGATTTTTTTTCTGGTAAAATTACAATAAAATTGTATGTGATATATTTTTTGAGAGCGTGGAAGCCAAATCCATCACATCAGAGCAAGAACCACATTTGAGTTTCTCACAAAAGAAATTTATAGTGGCAACCCATCATAAGTTAAAGATCTATCAATCAAAATTAATCTTGTAACTGGCAACGAACGCCAATCGAGCAACTATCTAAACGTACATAATTATATTGTCAAAAAAATATTTCTTTTAGATCTTTACTATATTTACGGGTAAAGCCTCTTTATACCTTTCTATGAGTTATGGCTGCTCTGATGATCAGGTACATCTCTTGATGCTTTAAAGTAAAAAGGAACCAAGAAATATATTGATCTTCCTTGCTTCAGTAGAGAGTTTCACCGAAATTAATAACGGGAAGTATAAGTGTGATACATCAGCAATATAAGTGTTTTCTTTGTTTAAACATTCCTTAATTTTTACAGATCCCTTTTTTTTTTGCTGTCGCCGAGTATAATTAATCTGAAGATTAATTCAACTGGTAATACAAACAAAAGAAAACAGAAATTTACAAAACTAAAGGAATGTTATAAACTTTAACATCACGGATGGATCACAGGTTTTTCTTTTTTCTTGTATACTTACTAACTTATATTGCACAATAAAAACTAATCTAATCAGGTACTTAAGTTATATCACAGATGTTAAAGTAGAAATTGCTAAGCTCGTTAAATTGCTGGACATCATGACACATAATTAAAATTTAAAAAAATAAAAATAATAATTACAAAAAATTTAATAATCACTAAAATAATTCTGTAAAATTACAACAACAAAAACACAACAAAAATTACAAAAAGATATATATATATATATATATATATATATATATATATATATATATATATATATATATATATATATATATATATATATATATATATATATATATACATAAATAATCAAAAAACAAAATTAATAATTAATAAAAATAACCAAATAAATAAATGTCTTACCTCCTAATATTGCACTTGAGATTTTAAGTTAAGGTCATTGTCAATATAAAAAAAAAAACTTGGCAGTTTATACTTTAATATCTTTGGCGTGATATATACCTATTGCTTTTCCACCTAAAGTTTCTAGTTCGTACATGTTGTTACCGACAGGCTGAACCACTCTACATCTGAGAAACTTTTTGCAGAATTTGGCATTCAGATTTTTTTCAAAATTACTTTGAATCATATTTATCCTGTAGACTTCTTGTCCAGGAATAAATTTTACTACTCTAGCTCTCTTGTTGTATATTCTGGCGCTTTTTTCATAGGCTTTATTCATATTGTCTTTTATTTGATCTCTTATCATTTGCATTTTATCGTCCTGTTTGGTGATTATTCGGTGGTCTGTTAAAGAGTGTAGTTTTCGGGCCAATTTGTAATCTGCACCACTGGTGTACATATGGTACCCGAATAATGCGTAAAAAGGCGTGAAACCCATAGCACTATGCAAAGAATTTCTCAGAGCACAATCAATCTCTGAGAGGCAGAGATCCCAATCTCTGTGGTCTT
The DNA here is from genome assembly GCA_937654795.1 of Cistogaster globosa. Classification (NCBI taxonomy): domain Eukaryota; kingdom Metazoa; phylum Arthropoda; class Insecta; order Diptera; family Tachinidae; genus Cistogaster; species Cistogaster globosa. The sequence continues at coordinate 61,529,662 of OW569404.1, forward strand.
CATTTAAGTAAGCTCTGATAACCGATAAAATACTTTGGTTTACTCTTTCAGAAGCATTACTACAAGGCTTGTAAGCTGAAGTCCTAATGTGTTGTATTTTATACGAACTTATCAAATTTTGAAAATTTTTTGATACAAATTGAGCTCCGTTGTCCGTATGGATGATTTCAGGAACACCAAATTTATGAAATACTTCTTGCACTAAAAATTTTACCACATTCTGGGCAGTAGCTTATATTATTGCCTTAATAAAAGTGTATTTGCTAAAATGATCAAGAACGATGAAGACGTAACAATTGCCGCTCTTTGATCTCGGATATTTACCAAGAAATGCAGATACAGTTTTTAAAAGGGACGATCAGTAATAACCTGATTACCTATCTCTGGTCTAAGATTTTGGTTAGACGGTTTTATTTCTTTACAGGTTTGGCAATTTTTAGTAAAAGATTTCACTTCCGTAGACATTCTCGGCCAACAAAATAACCTTCGTAACCGTTCTAATGTTTTTGTTACACCACCGTTTTACTGGTGTGTGCTTTTTCTATGATGGGCTGGGTTATATTCGGCGGAATCCACATTTTCCATTGACTCTCGTATTCATCACCTCTGTCAAAATTAACTCTTTTGAACACTAGTCCATCTTTGACCTTTAAATCGTCGCTCTGAAATTCGACAGTTTCGAAATCAAACAAATCGTCTAACACTAGCTCGTCTATGTTTGCTTCATCTTCTGGCATTCTTGAGAGCATGTCAGCTACAATGTTTTCAGACCCTTTCCTGTGCTGTATATCGAAGTCAAATGCCTGCAACTGAAGAGATCACCTCGCCAGTCTTCCTGTTAAGTCCTTGAGAGACATAAGCCACTTCAGACTCGCGTGGTCAGTGACTATAGTAAACGGCATCATCTCGACATAGGGTCGAAACTTTTTCACTGCCATAACAGCTGCCAGACATTCCTTTTCAGTGACACTATAATTGTTTTTACAGGCGTGCACCAATTCCATAATCGCTAGCATCGCATTGTAACCAAAATCTTTTAGAAAAATCTGGTTGTCTAAGCACTGAAGCTGAGGTTTAAGCTCTTTTCAGATTCTCAAAGGCTTCAATCGCTTCTGGAGTCATCGCAAACTTTTTCGTTTTCTTTAGCCTATCAGTTAAAGGGGCAGCTATGGACGCAAAATCTTTAATGAATCGCCGATACCATCCTGCTGTTCCGAGAAAGCTACGTACTTCACGAGGCGATTTCGGTATTTTTATTTCCCTGATAGCTCGAACCTTTTCTGGGTCTGTCTTCAGACTTTCTCCACCAATTATGAAACCAAGGTATCTTAATTCTTCAAAGCAAAATTTTGATTTTTTAAGGCCTATTGTCAAATTAGCATGCCTTAAACACAACGCTACTTCTTCCAATGTTTTCAAATGTTTTTCGAAGTTGTTAGAGATAACTAAGAGATCATCTAAATATATAAATACGTTTTCCTTAAGCCTCTGCGGTATAACTTTATCCATCAGTCTGCAAAGTCGTTAGGCCGCATTGCAGAGACCGAATGGCATGACTCGAAAATGGTAGAGTGGTCGGCCTGTTACAGTAAAAGCTGTGTACGGCTTGCACTCTGCTTCTAGCTCTATCTGCCAGAAAGCAAATTTTAAATCAATGCTACTTATAAAAAATGTTTCATCGATTCTACTTAAAATCCCCTCTATGTTTTGTAGTGGATAAGCATCTTTAATACTTATTTTGTTAAGCTTTCTTGCGTCAAGGCAGAATCTATTTTTACCTGGCTTCATAACTACTGTTGTCCTATTGGACCAGGGGCTTCTTCAATTACTTTTGTAATAAACTCAGTCTTTATGAAATAAAACAATTAGAGTTTATTTTAATTTAATTTATTTAATTTATTTATTTTAAAGTCTTTTAGTTTTAACAAGCAATTCATTTGCTGTACAAAAATGGAATGAGCTTCAAGATAACATATAATAAGAAAGAAGACAGCAAAAGGTTTTTAGTAATCCCTTTGCTGTTGTTGTTGTTAATAAATGGATACATACAATATTCCATTGCAGGTGTTTATTTAATGACAAAAGCTTTTTTGTAAAGCTTTACTCATATTAAGAGAGATGTAATAGTGACGATCTCTATGATTAAGTAAATACCCTGCAACTACCCCCTTCATATATTTGTTTTTCACCCCATATGATACAATCATTAAATATTTCATTTTATATTGCTTAAACGTTTAATGGGTAAGTAAAAAAATTATATATTTAACAATAATTTTTGGTAACGTAAGGAAACAAATTTGTTTAACAAAACGTTTTTTATATATATATATATATATATATATGAAAATATAAATAAAGAATGCAATACAATTTTTTAAATATAAATTATACTTTTCTAGTTTTTCTTTCTCTTAAATTATATTTTACATTTTCTTTTGATAATTTATTTTCATTTGCTATTTCTTCAGAAGTTCTATTTTTTTCTTCTTTATTTTCAATATTATTTGGTTTAACTTGATCTTTAATACTTTGTTGGATACTAGGAGAAAAGGTCTGTAACGGATCTAAAATAGTTGTTGGAATTTCAGATTCTTTTGGCGGTTCGGTACATAATACAATTTGGTTTGCATGCCTTTTCCATGTTTTATCATATTGTTGCGAAGATGCTTTATTTAGGTCATAAAAAGAAATAAAAATAATTGTCACCAAGAAAGTAAAACGAAATGACCTATTGTGTATGTTTACAACGCCAGAAGTTTCTACAAAAACTTCTTAATCATAAAACAAAAACAACTAACATAAAGCTATAAAAATAAACGCAACACACAACTACACACACACACCTACATAACGATTAATAAAAATATACAGCATGTATAAATAAATTCAAATTAATAATGGAAGGTTCTGGAACCAAATAACAATCATGTGTCTCAAATGATAAATGCGTAATAGAGAAACAGATGGAGTAAAATTCTAGTATATTCAAGAGCCTTTACATTGGCTATATAAAAGCAACGGCCATACATGCTGAATCATTCTTAGTGAAAACGTCAACCAGTAAACATCTTGTGGTAAAACGGATAAAACAGTGGTGAAGTTGCCATCGCGTATTTTTTTGTACTAATCGCGAATAAGTTAATAATCGTCTAAAAAAAGTGTATTTTAATTAAAGTAGTAAATGAATTGTGTTTATTTATTTTGCAATAAAAGAACTCAGTAAAATAAACGTTTATAAATTTAAATAAACGTAACAATTGGTGTCAGAAGTGAAATTGCAAATAATAAATAAATCAAGATGAAATTTGACGAGCTTAAAGTTGAGCAGCTAAAAATGGAGCTAAGTAAGTTGGATCTGCCGACAGCGGGCAATAAAGCGGAGTTGCAAAAGAGATTGATAGACGAATTCAAGCAGCGAGGTATTGATATTGGGACATATGAATTCGGAGAAAAAGAAAAACAAGAAGAGAGTGAAGTATGTGCCCCAGCAACAATCAGCGCTATGGACTTGAATTCTATGTTTGCAGCTATGACGAAGAAAATAGAGGAAAATAATCAGAAGCAGGACAACCAAATAAAGAAAATGGAAGAAAATAACCAGATGCTTCAAACAGCAATACTAGAAAGCTCTACTATAAACGGAGAACGGCTTTTAGCAGAGGTTAATGAGAAATTTCAAGAAATGTCAGAAGCCTTCGGAAAAGAGTGGACGTCGTGGAAATGAGAGTCAGCGAGTTTGATAAAAAATTGTCCGGTTTAGATAGAAAAGTGAACGATGAATTGCATAAATTAAAAGTGCAAATGGGCGATCTACAAATTCGAGAAGGACCAGTAAGAGTTATCTCTGAGCATGCTAGCAAAATAAATAGTCCGAGCTTTGACGGCAGCGCACCTTTTAATGTTTTTAAGTTCCAGTTCGAAACAGTGGCCAACAATAATAGATGGGACAATGATGAAAAAGCTATAGAGCTTATTTTGGCCTTAAAGGGAGCAGCAGCAGAGATACTCGAATGCTTACCAGTCAGATGCAGAAATAATTACCAGGATATAATGGCAGCTTTACAACGCAAGTACTGAACTGAGCACAGAAGAGAACTTTACAGAATGGAGTTACGAGGTAGAGAGCAGAAAGCAAACGAGACACTGCAAGACTTCGCTATGGAAATTGAACGTTTGGTGCTGCTGGCTTACCCAGGTGAACATCATCCGTTCCTGGATCAATTCAAGATTGAAGCTTTTGTGAATGGCATTCGCGACTTAGATGTGAAATATGCTGTTTGTGCTATGAAAAAATCCACTTTTGTAGAAACCGTTTCGTACGCGCTATCACAGGAGATCGCAAAAGCCATCTCAAGGAAACAGGTGCACAATGTGCGATGTCTTGAGACTGATGATTATAACCACGGCGACAAAAGGAGCGAGATAAGGGGGATTGTCAAACAAATGATGAAGGAGGAAAGGAGTAAGTCTCGTTCCAAATGCTTTAATTGCGGTAAAGTCGGCCACTTCCAGCGCAATTGCAGATCTAGAAAGAAAAGTTCAGGATCTGCTGCGCCACAGAAGGACAACAAACGGACGAAAAAGGTCAAAAGCTATGATTTGAGTATTGTACAAAGAAAAAGCGGAAAACACAACAACGCTGATGCCCTTTCAAGACGGCCATGCAATGTAGAGTGCAAGCACTGCACAAATGTCGAAAAAAAGGAGTGCGTCATTGACGTGCGGCTTACCCAAATTGGTTCAAGCGAAGATTGGTCAAAGGCACAGAATGAGGACCCAATTTTGGCAAAAATTATATTGGCTAAACAAAATAATAGAAGACCGAACCATAATGAAATATCGGCAGAAAGCCGCCTAGCAAAATCGTACTGGGCTGAGTGGAATAGCCTGAAAGTGGTAGATGGCTGCTTATACCGATCTTGGGAAAGCACAGATGGCAAAACCACAACAGACTTAATTGTCGTGCCAACTTCTAAAAGGAGTGAGGTAATGAAGCAGTTTCATAATGGTTCCAGCGGGGGTCATATGGGGATAACAAAAACGCTGGAAAAAATAAAGCAACGATTTTACTGGGTAGGCTGCCGACAGTTCGTAGCTGATTGGATAGCAAATTGCGAACAGTGCATTGCGGCCAAGGGTCCTACAAGAAAGAGTCGTAGCAAGCTTCAGCAATACAACGCAGGTGAACCCTTTGAGCGGATAGCTATTGATATAGCAGGTCCATTTCCTGTTAGTAATGCTGGAAACCGATATGTACTAGTGGTTATAGATTACTTTAGCAAGTGGCCTGAAATGTATGCCATTCCAAACCAAGAGTCCAAAACAGTAGTGGACGCTCTTGTTAACAATTGGGTGTGTCGATACGGTGTTCCACTAGAACTGCATTCAGATCAGGGACGAAATTTTGAATCGGCCATATTCAAAGAGATGTGTGACGTGTATGGTATCAAAAAGACGAGAACGACACCGCTGCATCCACAGTCTGATGGCATAGTAGAAAGATTTAATCGCACCCTAGAGGAATATCTCAGAAAAGTGGTCAGTGCACACCAAAAAGATTGGGATGAGCATATACCAAAGTTCTTACTAGCTTATCGGTCAGCTGTACATGATTCAACCTCACGTAGTCCAGCAAAACTCTTGTTCGGAACAGAACCAAAACTGCCAGCAGATTTAGAATTTGGTATTAAACCAGGACCTGCAGACGAAGACAATGGAAATGTTCCTCAAGCACAAGAAGACCTGCATGAGCTTCATGAGTTTGTCCGTAATCGCATTAAAATGTCTAGCGATAAAATGAAAGCCAGATATGATCGAGCAGCAAACACGGAGGGATTTACTGAAGGGCAAATGGTTCTACTATATAACCCACAACGCAAGAAAGGTCTGTCTCCTAAACTGCAAACTCACTGGGAGGGACCATACAAGGTGATCAAGAAATTGAATGATGTGGTTTACCGGATACAGAGATACCATAATCCGAGGTCAAAAATGAAGGTTGTTCACTTGGAACGGCAAAGGTAATGTTGAGCCTATTCGGGACGAAAAGGCTTAAGTGGGCGGCAGTGTTGCGAAGATGCTTTATTTAGGTCATAAAAAGAAATAAAAATAATTGTCACCAAGAAAGTAAAACGAAATGACCTATTGTGTATGTTTACAACGCCAGAAGTTTCTACAAAAACTTCTTAATCATAAAACAAAAACAACTAACATAAAGCTATAAAAATAAACGCAACACACAACTACACACACACACACCTACATAACGATTAATAAAAATAGACAGCATGTATAAATAAATTCAAATTAATAATGGAAGGTTCTGGAACCAAACAACAATCATGTGTTTCAAATGATAAATGCGTAGTAGAGAAATATTCTACCAACAGATGGAGTAAAATTCTAGTATATTCAAGAGCCTTAACATTGGCTATATAAAAGCAACGGCCATACATGCTGAATCATTCTTAGTGAAAACGTCAACCAGTAAACATCTTGTGGTAAAACAGATAAAACAGTGGTGAAGTTGCCATCGCGTATTTTTTTTGTACTAATCGCGAATAAGTTAATAATCGTCTAAAAAAAGTGTATTTTAATTAAAGTAGTAAATGAATTGTGTTTATTTATTTTGCAATAAAAGAACTCAGTAAAATAAACGTTTATAAATTTAAATAAACGTAACAATATTTTGTTTTTATTAAAAAGGTTTGCTTACCAAGTTTTTTTAGCACCGTGCTTCTAGTCCAAGAAACTTTTTCAGGAATTGAATAATCTTTACACACCACATGATCATTTTCATTAAAAATATTTTTCTTTTTTTCCTTTATAAAATTTAATCTGACTATTTTGTTTGTTTTTTGTATTTAAATTAACTTGATCTTTATTAATTTTAACTACTTTTCGATTTGGATTAATTAAATCAAACCTGGTTCTCAATTGACGTTGATTAAAGATTAACTGAACTGGTGAAACACCAGTACTAGAATGCACTGTGTTTCTGTAATCAAATAAAAATCTACATAGTACACTATGGAATTCGGATATTGGTACATTATTTAAGCTTCTTTTAAGAGCATTTTTAAGGGTTTTTACTGAATTTTCAGCCTGTCCATTAGTAGCAGGATTCCCTACAGGACCTGTGATGTGTTCAATACCGTTAAATTTTAAAAACTTTTAAATTCATTGGACACAAACGAAGTACCATTATCCGAAACGATACATTTTGGCAAACCAAATCGAGCAAACAATTCTCTTAAAACTTTAATAACTGCGCTACTAGTTGTATTCGACCCCATATCAATGCACTCAACCCATTTACTACTACTGTCCACCACCACTAAACACCAATGCTTTAAAAACGGTCCAAAAAAATCTATATGTAGTCTTGACCACACTTCTTCTGATATCGGCCAAGGAAATAACTCTTGCTGAGGTGGATTAGGTCGTGTCATTAAACATGAGTCACATGCCTTTACAATTTTTTCTAAATCTTTGCCTTGATTTGGCCACCAACAACATTCCCGAGCCATAGATTTCATTTTTACTATGCCCATATGTGATGCATGTAACAAATTAACCGCTTCACTTCTTAATTTTTGTGGTATAATCACCCTATAGCCCCAAAACAAACTATTTGACTCAACCGACAATTCGTTTCTTTTTAGAAAATATGGAAGTAATTCGGTTTCTGTACACTTAACAGGCCAGCCTGATTCAACGTTCTTACGCACTTTTTTCAAAAGAACATCTTTTTTAGTTTCTGAACTGATGGTTTCAAAATTTAAAAAATTTGAATCATTTTGACTTTCCTTTACGTAATTTACGTATAAATCCGTTGGAAAATCATCTAATTTTACATCAGATTCCCTTGGATATCTTGAAAAATAGTCAGCTACATTACCTTTGGATTTAATATGGGCAATATCAAATTGATAACCCGACAAAGTTAACGCTATACGCTGCAACCTATTTGATGCCATGACCGGAATTCCCTTTTTAGGGTTAAAAATGTGATGCAAAGGCTTATTGTCAGTAACTAAGGTAAACTGCCGCCCGTACAAATACTGGTGAAACTTTTTAACACCAAACAAAATTGAAACGGCTTCACGATCTAATTGTGAATACCGCTTTTCGGTATATGTCAACGTTCTAGAGGCGAACTCAACTGGCCTTTCTTCACCCTTCTCATTACTCTGTGACAACACAGCACCTACTCCGACAGGACTGGCATCTACCGTCACCTTTGTTTTAAAATTAGCATTAAAATGCGCTAAACAATTGCTAGATACTAGACTATTTTTTAATTTTTCCACGGCCTCCGAACACTCGGAAGTCCATTTAAATTCTATAGCGGCCCTGAGTAGCCTATGCAATGGATGCAGCAATGTGGACACGTTTGGTAAAAATCTTCTATAAAAATTCACAACTCCTAAAAACGCCTGCAGCTTCTTGACATTTCCAGGATTGGGAATATTAGAAATGTCCCTCACTTTTTTGGGATTCGTATGCAAACCCTGTTTGTCAATAACGTGACCCAAATACTCTATTTTTTTACAAAAAAATTCACACTTTACTGGTGATAATTTAAAACCTACATCGTTTAAAATGTTTAGCACTCGTTCAAGACGTTCGTTATGTAGTTTACGATTGGGCGCGCTAATTAAAATGTCATCTAAAAATACCACAACGCCATCCAGACCTGCCAACAGCGAATCAATGATTCTTTGAAAAATCGCAGGAGCTGATGCTAAGCCATATATAAGCCTAGTATACTGAAAAAGACCTTTCGAAGTAGAAATAGTTGTATATTTACGAGATTCCTCATCTAACTCTATTTGTTGATACGCCATACTTAAATCCAGTTTTGTAAATTCCTCCCCGCCATGCAATTTTGAAAAAATTTCTTCAATCCGGGGTAAAGGATACTTTTCTATCATTAAGTATGGGTTTAACGTTACCTTAAAATCACCGCAAATCCTAACGCTACCGTCTTTTTTTAATGTTGGCACTATTGGTGTTCCCCAATCGCTATAATCAACCGGTTTCAAAATTTCCATTTTTACCAAATCATCTAATCCTGAATCCACTTTGTTTTTAATTGCTAGAGGCAAAGGTCTTGGTCTAAAAAATTTTGGAACGGCGTCCTCTTTAACCTTCAACCCGGCCTTACTCATTTTAAACAGTCCAGACCACCATCAAACAATTTATTAAATTTTTTAACTATAGGATTACTTTTTATCATTTGAAGTTCAGATGCGTAGTTTATATTACAAATGTCAATCTCAAATGCCTTTAAAAAGTTCCGACCCAAAAGTGGTGGACCACCATGTTTAATCACAATAATTGGAATGAGTTTCTTTTTATTACCGTATTGAACCAACACATCACAAGCTCCGATAGGAATTATATTTGTACCATTAAACGCTTTCAATAGCATATCTATTTTACGAAGACTATAATTACTAAACGTAGCCTTGTACGTATTTTCCGAAATTACAGTATTTTCTGAGCCCGTATCCAACTCCATATCATATGGTTTATTATTGATTTTAACTTTAATTTTAATAGGTCCATCTTTTGGACTTGTAAAAGAAAATAGGCTTAAATCTCTATCAACATTTTCTAAAAAATTAACATTTTTTGTTTTACACATTTTTTTTAAATGCCCTTTTTTCTGGCATTGGTTGCATTTATAATTTTTGAACTTACATTGCTCGCTTTTATGATTTTTAAACCCGCAGACTTCACATTGTTGATCATTTTTCTTTTGATGTTGCTGAGCCATCTTGTTTTTTGATTCCCTTTTGTCTCTACCGCCATTTGCCTTTTTTATGAAATTAACCTGCTCTTCTTTTACCGCCATTGTGTCATATTGGTGTTTTGCGTACTCTACATTGTTGGCAATTTCCACCACTTTGTCGAAAGTACACGCCACCGACTCCAAAAAAATTTTGTCCCGGGCCGGACCTTTCTCCAACCCCATTACAAATTTATCACGAATTGCTGTTGATAAACACGTACCAAACTCACAGTTCACTGCTAATGATCGAACACGTAGCTAATTTCGAAGCATTGTAAAATTTGTACGTTTCTGCAAAACCAGATGTTGGCGGCTTAAAATGTTTTTTCATCACCTCTATTAACGTCCCATAAGTTGCTGTTGCATCTTCTATCTTTATCGGACTCACTAAATTTTGTAGCAGCATGTATGATGTTTCACATAATGACGTCAGCAAAATTGCCTTCCTTTTAACGACATTATTGATATCATTCGCCACAAGAAATTGTTCCATTTGATTTTCAAAAACTGACCAATTGTTTTGTGTATGATCAAAACTTGGAACTTTACCAATAATTTGTGCAACTTGGGTAGTCATCTTTGCTTTTGTTGGTAAATAAAAAAATTTAAAATTTCTTTCTGCTGCAACACCTTCACTTTATTAAATTTCTATTGACAATAATATTAATTTTAATATTGTTCTAATTATCCTCGTCGCCACTGTAATAAACTCAGTCTTTATGAAATAAAACAATTAAGAGTTTATTTTAATTTAAATTATTTAATTTATTTATTTTAAAGTCTTTTAGTTTTAACAAGCAAAATGGAATGAGCTTCAAGATAACATACAATAAGAAAGAAGACAGCAAAAGGTTTTTAGTAATCCCTTTGCTGTTGTTGTTGTTAATAAATGGATACATACAATGTTTCATTGCAGGTGTTCATTTAATGACAAAAGCTTTTTTGTAAAGCTTTACTCATATTAAGAGAGATGTAATAGTGACGATCTCTATGATTAAGTAAATACCCTACAACTTTTAAGGCAAGCATTGTATCAATTTCTTTATAAACGATTTCTTGCATAACGGGTGATAAGGGGTAATGACGTTCCTTAAAGGGAACTGAACCTTCTACTATCTAAATTAAATGCTTTTCAAGAGAAGTGCAACCTAAACCTTCTTTTTCAGATGCCGGAAACAATTCTATAACCTTTTCTAAACTGTCTTGTTGTTCCTTAGTTAATATTTTAGGCTTAGATTTATGATCTTCTACTTGAAAATCTTCTTGTAGTTTTTCTACGTTTATTTCTACTGCCTTAAATACTTCAGAAGCTAAATCAAACGCTTTCCAAAAGTCCACTCCGAGATAAGCTTCCTGTTCTAAGTCCGGACACAAGTAAAATAGAATATTCCAAGCTTTATCTTTAAAAGAAATTTTTAAATTCAATTTGCCTAGCAATCTGTGTTCTTTTCCTGCAGCAGTCGATACTATAGAATATACTGGTTCAAAATTAAGTTCTAATTTTTCTAATAACTCTCTACATCCTTTACCTAGCAGACTTATTGATGCGCCTGTGTCTAATAAACCTTTAATGCTAATATTTTCAATGCTTATTTGTGCAAAAGCACGAGGGTCGCCTATTTTATCTATACATTTGGCAGTTTCTAAAAACAATCTTCTCATTTTTCTTTTCTCTGCAAATTTCTTTCTTAATTTTAGTATTCTGTTTGAAACAGATTTTTTTATGCTTACAGCTTCATTAAAAATTCTATTCCTAACATTTTGATAATTAAGTTCTCTTTCTTCTAGCGTATATTTATGTCTTAATTGAGGGATAAACTCATTAAATTTTCTAACAGTTTCTACTAAATTTATATTTTATTTTGCTCCTAACGCCGGGCTGTCATTGCAGTTTCTTTGGACAAATGGCTTCCCTTCACTAGCTCGCTCCTGTGAAAATTTTTAGCCTTGCATTCGCTACAGTTTGGAGCCTTAACATCTGGCTTGCCACACCTATAACAAAACAACGATCTCTCCGTTGAAGGGCAGTCCATAAACATATGGCCGTTTTGATGGCAATTCCAGCAGACGAGTGGATTTCTGGTGTTTTTGATACTTGATATTTGAGTATTTATTTCTTCGAGCTGTTCGGTAGATTCAGTTAAACCATCAACTGGCTTCTCAAATATTTCATTCATTTGCCTGGTGTAGCGGTTCACAGGGACAGTTGGTTGCAAATTTAATGAGACTTTACGACCAAATACTTTTTCTGCTTCTACACACTCCTGGCGTAATTCTTCTACCGTATCAACAGCAATTGGGTAAACTTTATTTCTTATATCATCTCTCAAATTCTTTTTAATCATTTTAATCATTTCTTTTTCAGAGACGATTATTTTAATCTCGATCTCATTTGTGTCATGGCAAAGAAAAAATCATCAAGACCTTCGCCAAGTTGTTGCCTTCTCACAACCATGTCACTCATGAGCTCGAAACTGGACCTAGTGGATTGGTATTGTTTTAACAGAGCGTCTTTTAAGGTGGACCACTCTGTGACATAATTTGTCTGTATAAATAACCAATACCACTTTTCGGCTACGCCTCTGACGAACAAATGAAAATTATCTAGCACTTCGTCCCACGAAACACCATACTGTCGCTGGAGTCGCTCTACACGGAATACAAAATCTTCCACAGCTAGTTTGCTCGTGTTGCCATCGAATTCAAGACCCCATTTATCGATCCTCATCTTATGAAAACTTTTAGTTGGGTTTACACATTCAACGTTTTCTATCGACGCTCTTGCAGAGTTGGTTGAACTCCTAGGAGAAGTACTTATAGGATGATTAATGTTACTTTTAACCAGGTTTGGTTTTACTTCATCCCGTAGTTTTTTATTTTCTAATTGCATGTGTTGCATTACCAGACTTAATTTTCCTACAGATGCTGTTAATTCCGCTATCTGTCTTCTCATTTCTTGGAATTGAGCAGCCTGTTGGGCTCTTTCCAATTGCTGAGCTTTTTCCATTTCCCTGGCTCGCTTGAATCTACGATTGTTTAGTTCTTCTTGGGAAACATTGCTGTTAGGAGCTTTATTTGTGTTGATCGTCTGTGATTTATTAATAAACTGAGCATTAGAAAAGCCTGAAGCCTCTTCCATCTCTAAATTTCTAACTAAACTAGGTTTTCTATTGGGCGTATTCGATTTATAGGATTTTCCAAAAGAAAAAGGCGTTGATCTGTTTAAATCGAATTGAACTGCTCTATTTCTTTTTCTTGAATCTCTATTCGGCGGGCTACTTGACATATCATACACACTAAAATTTTAATATCATTTTCTCTAGGCTAAAATCAGGACCAAAAATAAAACAAAAAACTGAAAAAATACTAGCAGAAATCTCAGACTTTTCGAAAACAATACTAGACGAAAACAAAACAATACCAGCATCAGAAGAAAAAAAATAAATGGATTAAAAATTATTTTAATTAAATACAAATAATATTAAAAAAGTAATAAAAATAATAATAAAAATAATAATAAGTAATAAATAATAAATATAATAATAATAAGTATTAAATATAGTAATAATAATAATAATAATAATAATAATAATAATAATAATAATAATAATAATAATAATAATAATAATAATAATAAGTAATAAATAATAATTATGATATTAATAGAAATAATGATGATAATACTAATAATAGAAATAATAATAATAAAAATAAAAATATTTATTATATTTATTAATTAAAGTAATTTTTAATAAAACTCTTTCAGTTTCAATATTCTATCTTCGCGGTTTTGGCATGAAGGTAATAAAGCGGTTGCAGGAATGGTCATCATAACTGGGAGTGATTATGTGGCATGAAATCAATCTCTAAATAGAAAAACTGTAAGGGTCCTCCTATACGGTCATAATTTGTGACAATTAACTAAATCATGAGTTATGAGAATTTCCCTAATGAACCTCGGTACTTCAGTCCCTGTGTGTTCGAAGTAAAACTTCTTCACAGGCGGCTACCGATGCTGCCATTAATGTTTAAAATCTTAACAAAACTAAACAAAATGAACGAAAAATTAACAAGGTAAGTGAGACAATACAATTAGACAATTAAAATAAAATTTTCTAAGATATTGCACTCTCTTCCCATAGAACTGGTCCCATACCTCGTTTATCTAGTGTTCAAAACATCAATACATCCAGTACTTCCTTTAAACGCTTAAATTCATTTATGGGCTACGAATAATATTTATATTTTCAACACTTATCCAGCGAGTGCTTCGTTGGGCTATATATAAACTTCTATTGGTCTATTTCTAATGGGCGCCATTTATGTAAAAGCCGTAGGGACAGTGGGTTTTCCAGCTAGCTCATTCAACCCTAATTTCTCCGGCGAGCACCTCTCAGCAGGTTCCAACCCTCTCACTGGGTACGCTGTCCATAAAAAAACTAACTATAAAAAAAAACGAAAACAAACGCATACCTTATAAACAAAACACCTCCTTTTCTTATCAGGCTGATGTAAACCTGTTTTGCCATCCCAACCGTGTCAGAAAAAAAATCCTAATACTTCAGCTTTGTGACCCCTTATACCATCCAACTCCCTTCTCCAGCTTTTACTCACCTTCATGCCATTACCTAGTTAATTTACAGCCAACACATCATTTTTAATTTTTTTTTTTCAAACGTTATAAATCATAATTTTATTAAACAAATATCCTTAAAATTAAACAATTTAAAATTTAACCTTTTTATGTAAAAGAAAGCAAAAATTGAAATTTAATCCTAAACATATAACATCTATAGCCACAAAATTTATATAAAAAATACGAATTTTACACAATAAAAAAATTGAAATAATTACTTTATTCTAATAAACTTTTGTTTTTTTTTTATGATCGAGGTACAATATTAACAAAATATATATAAGTGTATCTTATATTTTGCCGCCTACCCTATTAGTTAAAAAAAAAAAATTATTTCAGGTGCCTATCACTTAAAACCTAACCTAAAGGAGCTTCCTCAGGCTAGTAAAAATAAAAATACTGATTTTTTTTCAAATACTAAGTATTGTCTCTCTCTATTTGAACTATTATTGTCTGCTGGGCTTTTTGTTATATTTTCATTCCTTTGACAAAACAAAAATTTATCTGAAAAAGGTACTGCCCTCTATGGGGAAATAGAAACATAAATCAAATAAAAACAAAAGAAACAAAAGCTAAAATTATTCTAATCTGCTTTTAGGCGTTACTTTGTTATAAATTACCCGCGAATAACAAAATAAAATTTATATAAAAATATAATAAAATGCGTGTAAAAAAATTAAAAATTAAATAAAATAAATATATAAATAAATAAATTAATAATAAACTTAATACTACGAATAAATATTACAGGCTTTAAAGTGTCTAGCTAACTTTTTCTTTTTTCTTGAAAACAATTTTTTTCCTTTTTTTTGTATTTTATCCTTTAGTTGAACAAAATTGATTTTTAATTTTAAATGTGCCTTTTAAAAAACTTTACTTCCTTAGGCTGTTTTGAAGTGTCCTTTTTTTTAGATAATTTAAGCAAAAATTGTTACCTGGCTATCTATGGGTATGTAGGTTGCATGACGCCCTCAATGTCCTGATGAAACTTCTGACTATTCCTTACTCCAGGATATAATAATATTATGTAGCCAGCTGAAAATTTTAACAAACTTTAGTTTCCACTCCACTTATCTTTACAATAATCTTACGTTTTTTTTTTTTTTTTGATTTATTATATAATTTCCAAAGTTATTCACTTCCTGCCAGGATATTTTGCTGGTATATTTTTTTTCAGGATAACTAATTTTAGGTTCGTTTTCACAATTGTAATATAAAATTTTCATACAAAGTCACTACTGATTTTTTTTAACACTTTACACTTTTAAAGACAAGACAGTTCTGAACTAACAAAACTTCTTAGCTTTCTCATTTTGTTACAGCCTTTTCCAACTTTTCCAAGTCATTCCATTTTTTTCCTAATCCATTCCCGCCTCGTCCATATTTTATTCTCTCTTTCATTTTTTCGAGAATATTCTTTCTGCATTGCTTCAACTCGCCATCTTGCTTTTTTTTGTGGTCTTTAGCCTAACTTTCTTAAATTAAATCTAGAACATTCGAATTTTAAAAGTAAAAAATAACTAACTTCTTTGCATTTGAACATCTTGCATTTACTTTATATTCTATTCTATTTGGTTATTTTTTTATCTTCTCCTTATCTACTTTGGCGATCTGTACGCTAATGCTTGTTTACCTTCAGATTTTCATCTACCAGGCGATCATCATTTCAGAACGATTGCTCGTTTTCATTCATAAATATAATTATTTAAAATAAACAGTTTCCACTAGATCAGTTTTTACGATCATGAATGAAAAATACAGCCCTGGTGTTGAAGTTGCCAGCATACATTAGATTTACTACTAATACACTAACAATACCGTATTGACAACTGTATATGTCGTAATATGCAAACTAAACATAGCTACAGCTAACAAAAACAAATCAGATCAAAACAAAGTAAAAACAGATAAGTGAGATAAGCAAGCGCGCATTGTGTTAAAACAAAAGAAAGAAAAACTAAGAAAATAATAATTTAGAAATATTAAACAATACGTACGAATACCGGTAAAAAAAAAATAAAGTAAAAAATATAAACATAAGTGAAAATTGTGAAAAAAAAAACAGATAAGTGTGTGTTTACTTTAACCAACCCTTAAATATGCAACAACAACATAGAGAACTATAAGCAGCTATTTATTTGTCAGCTTTCATAACGCAGCATAGATACATTGAATCAAATAACCATGGATCAAATTACAATGTTTTAAAGATTGTGTGTGTATTTTTAAATTGTCAAAATCTTTGAGCCGCAACACTGTACCAACTGTTTTTTAAAAAGAATTTCTGAAAAAAGTTAAAAGGTAGCAAACTTTGGAAAATTATAAAAAATTGTTGAAAAATATTAAATTAGTTTTTTATTTATTACTTTAAAACCATTTCGCGCGCACATATCGCACTACACACTTTCGATAGAGGATAGAAATATGGATTAAACGTGCCTCAAATTATTTTTTAAAAACCTTTCTGGAAAAAGTTATAGGGTAGCAAACTTTAAAAAATTATAAAAAATCGTCAAAATATATTTAATTAGTTTTTACTCAGTACACGAAATCCATTTCTCGCGCACATATCGCACTACACACAGTCGATAGTGGACAACAAATACAAATCAAACGCGGGTCCCAACTGTTTTTAAAAAACTTTCTGGAAAAAGTTAAAAGGTAGCAAACTTTGGAAAATTATAAAAAATCGTTAAAATATATTAAATTAGTCTTTTATTCATTACTCGAAAACCAATTTTTATAATTTTGCAAAGTTTGTAACCCTATAACTTTTTCCAAAAAGTTTCTTAGAAAATAATTTGGCTCATGTTTAATTCATATTTGTGTCCTCTATGGACTGTGTGTAGTACGATAATGGTTTTCGAGTAATGAATAAAAATCTAACTTTATATATTTTGACGATTTTTTATTATTTTCTAAAACCCGCTACCCTATAACTTTTTCCAGAAAGTTTTTTAGAAAAAAAATTACGGCCACGTTTAATTCTTATTTTTATCCTTTATCGACTGTGTGTAGAGCGATGTGTGCGCGCGAAATAGTTTTCGAGTAATGAATAAAAAACTAATTTAAAATATTTTTAAGTTTGCTAACCTATAACTTTTTGCAGAAAGTTTTCTAAAATCAGTAGGGACCACGTTTTATTCGTCTTTTTGGCCGCTATCGACTGTGTGTAGTGCGATATGTGCGCGCGAAAGGGTTTTCGAGTAATGAATAAAAAACTAATTTAATATTTTTTTATATATATTTATATATTTAATATATTTTAAAGATTTTTTATAAATTTCTAAAGTTTGCTACCCTATAACTTTTTCTAGAAAGTTTCTTGGAAAATAATTAGGGTCACGTTTTATTTTTGTCCTCTATCGACTGTATGTAATGCGATATGTGTGCGCGAATTGGTTTTCAAATAATCAATAAAAAATTAATATACACTCAGTTGCAAAACTCAACATACGAATCAATTTTTAAACTTTTTTATTCATAGAATCAACAATATATACAGAAAATTAAAAAATAAAACAGCAAAAGTCTACATACGATGCTTTGTTGAGCACTTTGGGTAATTAAAAATATGAATTTGACCACCCCCATCGTATTTTGCGTAGGCGTCTTTCGGCTACGACAATTTTGTAATAGATTAATGACAACTGTTGCGAGCTCTCTAAGTTTATTACAAAACGTTTTAAAAACGACTAACTTTCGCCACAAAAACGCCAACCACGATAAGGACGGATGACTTGTATGTCCTCCTTTTGACTCGAAAACTTTTTTAAGCCTCTTAGACATTAAAGAAACCAAACATTTTGTTATTTCTGCAGAAAAATTTTCCCATTCTTCTTTAAGATTAATTTTCGACTGGTAAATAGACGATGCCCTTCTGTTCCTCAGTTTATGCTTCAAATGGGCCCATAAAAGTTCGAAATCATTTAGGTCTGGGGGTTGTGGAGAATCAAGAAGTTTTGATTTTACGTTGTAAAGCAGTTATTCTCTGACAAGTCGTGAGCTATGTTTCGGGTCGTTATCGTGCATTAATATAAATTTATCTTTAAGACTTAGTTTTTCGACACTCGGTAAAACATCGTTTTTCAGAATGTCTATATAGCCACGGCTGTCCATAATACCATCAATTAATCTTAATTTTCCGACTCCATCGGAACTCATGCAACCCCACACCATTTCCGAACCACCATCACGTTTTACGGTACTGCGCACATTTTTCTGTTCCAAAGCAGTTCCCTTCTTTCTCCAAACTCGTGCTCGTCCGTCGCTTTCAAAAGGGTTAAACTTACATTCATCCATTAAAAAAAACTAACTATAAAAAAAACGAAAACAAACGCATACCTTATAAACAAAACACCTCCCTTACTTATCAGGCTGATGTAAACCTGTTTTGCCATCCCAACCGTGTCAGAAAAAAAATCCTAATACTTCAGCTTTGTGACCCCTTATACCATCCAACTCCCTTCTCCAGCTTTTACTCACCTTCATGCCATTACCTAGTTAATTTACAGCCAACACATCATTTTTATTTTTTTTTTCAAACGTTATAAATCATAATTTTATTAAACAAATATCCTTAAAATTAAACAATTTAAAATTTAACCTTTTTATGTAAAAGAAAGCAAAAATGAAATTTAATCCTAAACATATAACATCTATAGCAACAAAATTTATATAAAAAATACGAATTTTACACAATAAAAAAAAATTGAAATAATTACTTTATTCTCATAAACTTTTGTTTTTTTTATGATCGAGGTACAATATTAACAAAATATATATAAGTGTATCTTATATTTTGCCGCCTACCCTATTAGTTAAAAAAAAATTATTTCAGGTGCCTATCACTTAAAACCTAACCTAAAGGAGCTTCCTGAGGCTAGTAAAAATAAAAATACTGATTTTTTTTCAAATACTAAGTATTGTCTCTCTCTATTTGAACTATTATTGTCTGCTGGGCTTTTTGTTATATTTTCATTCCTTTGACAAAACAAAAATTTATCTGAAAAAGGTACTGCCCTCTATGGGGATATAGAAACATAAATCAAATAAAAAACAAAAGAAACAAAAGCTAAAATTATTCTTATCTGCATTTAGGGGTTACTTTGTTATAAATTAACCCGTGAATAACAAAATAAAATTTATATAAAAATATAATAAAATGCGTGTAAACAAAATTAAAAATTAAATAAAATAAATATATAAATAAATAAATTAATAATCAACTTAATACTACGAATAAATATTACAGGCTTTAAAGTGTCTAGCTAACTTTTTCTTTTTCCTTGAAAACAATTTTTTTCCTTTTTTTTGTATTTTATCCTTTAGTTGAACAAAATTGATTTTTAATTTTAAATGTGCCTTTTAAAAAACTTTACTTCCTTAGGCTGTTTTGAAGTGTCCTTTTTTTTAGATAATTTAAGCAAAAATTGTTACCTGGCTATCTATGGGTATGCAGGTTGCATGTGGCCCTCAATGTCCTGATGAAACTTCTGACTATTCCTTACTCCAGGACATAACATTCACTACCCTACACTGATTTTGTAGCCAGCTGAAAATTTTAACAAACTTTAGTTTCCACTCAACTTATCTTTACAATAATCTTACGTTTTTTTTTTTTTATTATATAATTTCCAAAGTTATTCACTTCCTGCCAGAATATTTTGCTGGTATATTTTTTTTTCAGGATAACTAATTTTAGGTTCGTTTTCACAGTTGTAATATAAAATTTTCATACAAAGTCACTACTGATTTTTTTTAACACTTTACACTTTTAAAGACAAGACACTTCTGAACTAACAAAACTTCTTAGCTTTCTCATTTTGCTACAGCCTTTTCCAACTTTTCCAAGTCATTCCACTTTTTCCTAATCCCTTCCCGCCTCGTCCATATTTTTTTCTCTCTTTCATTTTTTCGAGAATATTCTTTCTGCATTGCTTCAACTCGCCATCTTGCTTTTTTTTGTGGTCTTTAGCCTAACTTTCTTAAATTAAGTCTAGAACATTCGATTTTTAAAAGTAAAAAAAAAAATAATTTCTTTGCATTTGAACATCTTGCATTTACTCTATATTCTATCCTGTTTGTTTTTTCTCCTTATCTACTTTAGCGATCTGTACGCTAATGCTTGTTTACCTTCAGATTTTCATCTACCAGGCGATCATCATTTCAGAACGATTGCTCGTTTTCATTCATAAATATAATTATTTAAAATAAACAGTTTCCACTAGATCAGCTGTTACGATCATGAATGAAAAATACAGCCCTGGTGTTGAAGTTGCCAGCATACATTAGATTTACTACTAATACACTAACAATACCGTATTGACAACTGTATAGTGCGTAATATGTAAACTAAACATAGCTACAGCTAACAAAAACAAAACAGATCAAAACAAAGTAAAAACAGATAAGTGAGATAAGCAAGCGCGCATTGTGTAAAAACAAAAGAAAGAAAAACTAAGAAAATAATAATTTAGAAATATTAAACAATACGTCAAAAAAATATAAGAATACCGGTAAAAAAAATAAAGTAAAAAATATAAACATAAGTGAAAATTGCGAAAAAATAAAAACAGATAAGTGTGTGTTTACTTTAACCCACCCTTAAATATGCAACAACAACATAAAGAACTATAAGCAGCTATTTATTTGTCAGCTTTCATAACGCAGCATAGATACATTGAATCAAATAACCATGGATCAAATTACAAGGTTTTAAAGATTGTGTGTGTGTTTTTAAATTGTCAAAATCTTTGAGCCGCAACACTGTACCAACTGTTTTTTAGAAAAACTTTCTGAAAAAAGTTAAAAGGTAGCAAACTTTGGAAAATTATAAAAAATTGTTGAAAAATATTAAATTAGTTTTTTATTCATTACTCGAAAACTATTTCGCGCGCACATATCGCACTACACACTTTCGAAGAGGATAGAAATATGGATTAAACGTGCCTCAAATTATTTATTAAAAACCTTTCTGGAAAAAGTTATAGGGTAGCAAACTTTAAAAAATTATAAAAAATCGTCAAAATATATTTAATTAGTTTTTACTCAGTACACGAAATCCATTTCTCGCGCACATATCGCACTACACACAGTCGATAGTGGACAACAAATACAAATCAAACGTGGTCCCAACTGTTTTTAAAAAACTTTCTGGAAAAAGTTAAAAGGTAGTAAACTTTGGAAAATTATAAAAAATCGTTAAAATATATTAAATTAGTCTTTTATTCATTACTCGAAAACCAATTTTTATAATTTTGCAAAGTTTGTAACCCTATAACTTTTTCCAAAAAGTTTCTTAGAAAATAATTTGGCTCATGTTTAATTCATATTTGTGTCCTCTATGGACTGTGTGTAGTGCGATATGTACGCGCAAAATGGTTTTCGAGTAATGAATAAAAATCTAACTTTATATATTTTGACGATTTTTTATTATTTTCTAAAACTTGCTACCCTATAACTTTTTCCAGAAAGTTTTTTAGAAAAAAAATTACGGCCACGTTTAATTTTTATTTTTATCCTTTATCGACTGTGTGTAGAGCGATGTGTGCGCGCGAAATAGTTTTCGAGTAATGAATAAAAAACTAATTTAAAATATTTTTACGATTTATCAAAGTTTGCTAACCTATAACTTTTTGCAGAAAGTTTTCTAAAAACAGTAGGGACCACGTTTGATTCGTCTTTTTGGCCGCTATCGACTGCGTGTAGTGCGATATGTGCGCGCGAAAGGGTTTTCGAGTAATGAATAAAAAACTAATTTAATATATCTTAAAGATTTTTTATAATTTTCTAAAGTTTGCTACCCTATAACTTTTTCCAGAAAGTTTCTTGGAAAATAATTAGGGTCACGTTTTATTTTTGTCCTCTATCGACTGTATGTAATGCGATATGTGTGCGCGAATTGGTTTTCAAATAATCAATAAAAAATTAATATACACTCAGTTGCAAAACTCAACATACGATTTAATTTTTAAACTTTTTTATTCATAGAATCAACAATATATACAGAAAATTAAAAAATATAACAGCAAAAGTCTACATACGATGCTTTGTTGAGCACTTTGGGTAATTAAAAATATGAATTTGACCACCCCCATCGTATTTTGCGTAGGCGTCTTTCGGCTACGACAATTTTGTAATAGATTAATGACAACTGTTGCGAGCTCTCTAAGTTTATTACAAAACGTTTTAAAAACGACTAACTTTCGCCACAAAAACGCCAACCACGATAAGGACGGATGACTTGTATGTCCTCCTTTTGACTCGAAAACTTCTTTAAGCCTCTTAGACATTAAAGAAACCAAACATTTTGTTATTTCTGCAGAAAAATTTTCCCATTCTTCCTTAAGATTAATTTTCGACTGGTAAATGGACGATGCCCTTCTGTTCCTCAGTTTATGCTTCAAATGGGCCCATAAAAGTTCGAAATCATTTAGGTCTGGGGATTGTGGAGAATGAAGAAGTTTTGATTTTACGTTGTAAAGCAGTCATTCTCTGACAAGTCGTGAGCTATGCTTCGGGTCGTTATCGTGCATTAATATAAATTTATCTTTAAGACTTAGTTTTTCGACACTCGGTAAAAAATCGTTTTTCAGAATGTCTATATAGCCACGGCTGTCCATAATACCATCAATTAATCTTAATTTTCCGACTCCATCAGAACTCATACAACCCCACACCATTTCCGAACCACCATCACGTTTTACGGTTTTGCGCACCTTTTTTTGTTCCAAGGCAGTTCCCTTCTTTCTCCAAACTCGTGCTCGTCCGTCGCTTTCAAAAGTGTTAAACTTACATTCATCTGTAAAAATAACCATTTCCCAAAACGTAGGACCAAAAAAGTGTACGTTTATGTACTTAACAGCATACTTAAACCGTTTCTTTTTATTTATGGGACTAATAAACTGCGTTTTCTTGACTATACACGACTGAAGTACACAGCAGCGACGAATTGTATCAGCATGGACGTCAACACCATTATTTTTTTGTTTTTTTGTTATTTTTTAATTCTACACTGCTTTTCTTTGGGTTTTCTGCAACTTCTCAAACAATTTTATGCCGTAGTCTTTCATCAAGCTTTGAAGGACGCCAAATTTCATAGCTTTCATTTCTTTTGTAGTCCTAAGAATATTTTCAACTGCTCTCCGTGAAGATAACAAACTTTTTCAACAAACTTGATTTTCACTCAGTTTGCAGAGAGAGGCAACGAAAAAATAAAATCTTTTGCAGACAGAATTGCATATTTTTGGATGTGCAGACTGAAACTTGAGTGATGCCTAGTCAAATAGGCACATTTAGTACAAATTTGTGCAGTTTAAAAGCCTTAAGCCTTGGCAACATTTTGGCATCATTACTTTTTCTCAGACCAGTTTTTGTCCCGTACGACCTATTCAAAATACTGCTTTCACGTGAGTTATTCAACCCACTTTTTGACCTATAGGATCCATACCAAAAAATTCGCCAAAAATCAAAAAACGCAGTTTAATAGGCCATGGTCTTGGCTACATTTTGCCATCATTACTTTTTTCCAGACCAGTTTTTGTCCCATACGACCTATGCAAAATACTGTTTTCACGTGAGTCATTTAACCCACTTTTTGACCTATAGGACCCATACCAAAAAATTCGCCAAAAATCTAACAACGCAGTTTAATAGGCCATAGTCTTGACTACATTTTGCCATAATTGCCTTTTTATAGACCAGTTTTTGTCCCATTCAACCTATACACATTATACATAGATACTTCAGGTGAAAGCGTTAAAAGTTTAATATGCGTTAAGAAAAGAATACTTACTTATAAACTAGTTTTACGAAACTGGGAACTAAAAAAATATTACCCATTGCAGAAGCAATTCTTCCTAGACACAGACACACAATGAAAGAAATAGGTGACTATCTAGATGCATTAAAATCATCTTTGAAAGATCACAAAATTAAGTACCAGTTCAAATAGCCGTATTGTAAAAGAGTTTGTACTGATGTAAGTGCAGCATTATATGGTGCGGTATAAAAAGTTTTAATAATAAACACTATTAGAGTATCGTTACGCATGTGCCACATTTCTAAATAATTTAAAAGTAAATTCAGAAGCAAAGCCTGATTTTGTTATAGTACAATGGTGTTAATGCCACTATTAACACATAATTTGCAAAGATTTAAATGCAAAATTAAGCAAAAAACATATTTCAAGGGATATATTAAAAAATGTTTTAACAGATGCTTTTAGTTTAACTACAGTTGATGAATGCCAACAATGGTTAAATAATACTTTTATAATATTGCTTACACCATATAAGTGTCATAATTTGGAAAATAGTCTCGAAATATTACGTCAATATTTAACAGAAATTGACACAGAAAACATAAGCAAGGAATATAATCTTCCAGAGAATTTAAAAATAGATTCATTGGAGTCAATAGCAATAAATAGGCCATTTTAAAAGATGTTTTTTTCATATGTAGTCAAATTGAAAACGATATTAAAGATATCAATAAAGGTCAAATGTTAAATGAATATAGTAATTATGAAATAAGTTTGTTTATGCCAAACAAATATTGCCTTTTTGTTGTTCTTTGGATCAATGTATACCCACATGTTGATCCATCAGGAAAACATACAAGTAATGCTCCGGTTGAATTCACCTACTTTTTGCAAAAACACATAATTTTGCCACAGAAATCAGTAAGAGCTGATGTTTTTGTCAATCTCATGAGAATTGATTACCTTAGTACACTTAAGGAATTACGTTACCATTACAAAATGTTTGGGTCAATGAACAAGACACAATAGTTTCTTTGCATGAATATAATGAAGTCGATATTAATAGAAGACTTAAGAAAGAACACTCATATACTACTTCAACACCTAATGAAAAAAATGATGAAAGAGGAAACTCTTTTGATTTAAGCGTGGTAGTTATTGAAAAAGACCACAGTTATTCGCAAATAACTATAAAGGCAGAGCCAAAAGAAGAATTGGGAAAACTAAACTCTGACAAACAACAAACAATTCGGTCTAAATTGAAAAAAAAAAATCAGCTCAAATCATACGAGACTGGTAAAACAAAGGAGACATTTTATTTGTTTAAGTTTGATCTACTTTTTCTGAAGTAAATAAACTGAGAGAAAATAAAAGTCTTGGATTCTTTGATAACTTAAATACGTCAGACTGGAATTCTTTAAATATTGGCGAACAGTTATAGCCCATTCAGGCTGACACGAAATTAAGTCATTTTGTGATTTCGGCCGAAATCAACTTGAAATTACGTAATTTCGCATACATTTTACCATTGCCCAAATTATCTCATTTTACTTAATTTCAACGAAATTAACTTGAAATTACGATAGACAACGCTGTTTTTGTGTAAAATACTACTTTGTATGCAACCATGAACTTATTTACAGGAATACACGTATGTACATACATTGATATATACAAACATGTATGCATAATAACCATAGTGATGGATTATGAAAACTGCAAGAACTTAAACATTTTTAATTTATTTTTTGGTATTTTATTATTAAAAGCTTCCTATTTAATTAATATCAAGTGTTTTCTTCTTCTTTTTTCCATTTTGTACAAAACTTGAATGCAAAAGAATAATATAATTCTAACATAAAAACGAACAGCTGTTTCTGAAATTAACTCAAGTGTCAAATAACCCACTATAAACACTCTAGATTTCGTTCGTAATTTCAGTTTGAAATTACATAATTTCGTGGCAGCCTGAACGGGCTATTAACTAATTTCGTTTTAGACGCTTGCCTTTTATCCGTTATAAAGGAAAGTAGATTAGACAATTGCTATAGTTTACCATGCCAAACTGACAATATCAATTTCCAAAAAATTAATTTGGTTTTGAATTTATTCAAATGACTTTGAACAACGAATTGCAATTGACTTATGCGTACGAGTAACAAGAAATAATTTAATAAAATTTGAAACAGTTCAAATGAATTAAGCAGAAATGAATTTCAATTAGTTTCCAGTTCAAATGAATTTGTATGTATTAGTTTCCAAATGAATTTGTTAAAGTAACTTGCAATTTATTTCCAATTCGTTTGAGTTGATTTGATTTTGAATTCATTCAAATGAGTTTGAGCAATAAATTGCAATTGACTTATGCGTAACAAAAAATAATTTAATGAAATTTTAAACAGTTCAAGGGATTAAGCAGAAATGATTTTCAATTCGTTTCCAGTTCAAATGAATTTGTATGAGTTGCAATTAGTTTCCAAATGAATTTGTTAAAGTAACTTGCAAAGAATTTCCAATTCGTTTGAATTGAAATGGTTTTTATTTCATTCAAAAGAGTTTGAACAATGAATTGCAATTAAAATGAATAAAATCAAAATTGAGTTGCAATCAATCAAAAACAAGAGCAAATCTAGGTCGAATTAAAAATGGAAATTTCTCTTACCAAACCGAAAATATTTAAAGATCAAAGAAACCATGGAGATGCTAACTGCATATTTACTTACAAAATCAATACAAATTTCAATCAATTCAATTGTGTTGGAAATTAATAAAGCGCATGTTATTTTTTACAATTTATTCGAATTAATATCTAATTAATTCAATTACATTTAGAAACATTGCAATACATTCTACAAATTCATTTGAATTATAAACGAATGATAATTCATTTTTACCAAATTCATTTAAATCGACTTATATTTGTATTGCTTTTTGCTATGGAGAGCTATAGTAATACGCAAACAGAATTTTTATCAGAGAGTTACTTCCGGCATATATAGAGGGTAACAAATAATTTTGTTTTACCTAAACAAGATTCATTAAATGAAAGTGTCGTGAGCAAGCACTGTTTTATTTTTTATTTATTTACAAATTATGTTATTTTCTACCTTTAACTGTTTATGCATGTTGCACTTTTTCATCTTTACTCTGATTTAAACAATACTAACAAATTTAAATTTCCAAATCTCTGTAATAGTAATAATAATTACTTATAGATGTGGATCAATTACTTTAGGTATAGGTTTGAATTCAGTTCCAAGTTCTTTTTCAATTTGATGTAAATCAATTTATGCTCGTATGTTATTAAATTGATTGTAATATCTAAATAGCCAAATCAAAAAAAGATGCAAATAGGTTTCAGCTATCCTTGGAAAGTCGAAATTGATGACAACATTAATGGTTTGACATCTCTACCTGGAGTAAACAAATCAGGATAAGATTGCTATACAATCCTTGTCGGAATTCATGACACGATTTCTATGCGCTTGAGCCATTTTCGAGTGTATATATTAACAGTAGCCAAGCTCAGTAACTTTGTTTGCTAAAAGTTCTGCGCGCTGCTTTGAATTAAAAAAGATGATGGATTAATTGATTTAAAGTTTCGAAAAGAGTGTTTAAGAAATGTACCTTTTGGCGTTCTTGAACAATTGCATAATATTGAGTAACCCCTTTTCAGCGTCGTAGGGTTCACAAATAATATTTTCCATAAAACTGTTAGCGGTTGTAGAAAAAAGAAGAATCAGAGGAACCTTAGGCAATTTTATAATCCAGCATGCCTTGAAAATCAGCTTATACCCTTCATATAATACAATTATCTTGCAATGGGACATATTCGCAACTTTTTTTTAATTATTTATGTCAAGAACTTTTTTATATATACCACCGTTAGTAATATAAAGATCCCAGCAAGAAATGGTTGACAGAAACTAATACTAAAACAATTTTTACACTAATACATTTGCAACAATTTTGTGTTGAACAGCGTTGCCGTTGTAGCGTTTTTGGTACTGAATTGGGATGATTTTTTTGATAATAGATTAAATTTTATTTTTCGCTTGTATTTACAGATAATAGTGCAGCAAACTTCAAAAAACAGCTTACAAAATGTTTTGTAATCAAAATTGCGCCAAAGATCAAACAAAATTTGTTATTAAATTTGTTGTAAAAAGTTAGTTGGTTTTAAGGAATTTTGATTGTTTTTGAAAGAAACAAAAGGGAAGAGAAATTTCGTGTCAGTTGCAACGTTGTGTGCCTCAAACAAACAAATCATATGCAAGAGTAAAACAACTAATATATGTTTTATATCGTGACGTTAAGAAAATTGCGCATTTATCAAATAGTTATAAAAGGGATATGTTGATTTAATAAAAGCAAAAATTAAAGAAAAAATATATAAAAAACAAAACATTTTAAATAAATATACAAAAATAAGTTCAATGTAAAATTAGACAGGTACGTTTGCATTTAGGGTTGCAAGGAGTTGTAGTGTAGGGATTGCATCCAATGAACCTGACGCTGGAAACTCAACACTTTACAGACATGTTCTGGGTATTTAAAACGGCCACAGCCTTCAAAAAGTTAGATTCGCGGTGAAAGAACTTATGAAGCCTTTAGATCCAAAATTGTAAGTTGTTTTTCAATGTGTAAAACATTTCCTAATTTGCTTAATTTTATGCACCTACTTCTTTTATTTTCATTCAACAACAGTATTTGGTAGAAACACTCAAGATGTGTGCCTCAACATCACTGTCGTCCAAAAATGATAGGAAATATAAAAGTTACTTAAAACGTTTCAAAAATTATATTGTTCTAAAATATTTTTCCATTTGAGGTTTTCCTTCCCTTCCCGGCTTGACAAACTTGAGGAAAGTATATGTGGGTATAAAATTATAATTTATTCTAAACTTTAAGAAGTTTTGCAATTCGTATTGCCTAAAAATTTTGATGGAGAGCAAGATGGTCATTTAAAAGGTTAGGACTCAAACTTGATGAAGTCGTCAGCATGCTCCCTTTGCAGAACCTTCTAGCGGTGGAAGAGTTGGAGAGAAATTTGGAGGAGTCGCCAGGTTTCACTCAAGCAATGGTAAAGAACTTAAGTGCATGCTTAAAGTAGTTTAATAATCTTATATTTATATTTTTTTAGACATCACATTTACACATGATTAAGGGGACATCGCAGGATGTCAGCACTGAGATGCGCTCAATTTTTACCGACCACTTACTATAAAAATATAATTGGGATGGAAGGTGGGATAAACAACCCCTCTGAAAGCTCTCTTTGGTTAATAAAAAGAGAAAAAAATTAACTATTTTATTATAAATAAGGTAATTTTTTATACTAAAAAATATTATTTAGATATTAAAAAAGGAACATGTATATAAATTAGAAAATAGTAAATTTTGTTTTATTAAAAAAGTTCGATTTTTTAATTGAGGGTATATCCATCAATTGTGACTGGTATATCCATCAAGTGTGATGAGAAATTCTGTCTTCACTAAATAGTAAGCTCCAGTAGTGCAAGTAGTGCAGATATATGTGATTCATAATGGAGAGAAATCATTAGTTAGAGGGAGATGCAAAATCACGTGTTCACAAAAGTTTCCATCAAGTTTTTCATTTTTCATTTAAGAATGTGATATAAACTTTGCTCTACGCGATGATGGATATTTTCGTCATCAGCGATTGTCATTTGATAGATCAAATGATGGTCACTGTTCTTGTAGGGATGTTTCGTCATCCTTTGAAAAATGCTAAATAATAGAAGTATACCACAGAGATGCCAGATATTGTTTTTGTTTTTAGTACAAAAAAAGGTAGGCCAGACTGAGCATTTTTCATAAATTCACATTTTATGATACTATGTTACGAACGTAGTGACCAGTGAGGTTTCCGACTAGCTACACCGAGGCAAATATATCCCAGAGGATTCCACCCCTTCTCATTGGGTACGTCGCACATAAAAAAACAAGTTAACAACAATCCAAATAAACAAAATATTCAAAAAGAAATCACAAACAAAAAAAATCAACACAAACACCCTCACCCAAGCAGCATCCATATGGCAGACGTTATGCCTTTATTCGCCCTCCCAACCTTGTGACAAATATGCTCCACCTACTAAGATTTAATCTGTGAACCCATACCCTCTTGTACTCTTCCTTCCTTAGCTTACCTTCATGCCTTTTCCCTTTTCAACTTACTCCAAAAACATGAACATTTCGATTTCCTTTTATTAATACATATACTATTTTATTTAAAAAAATTCTACTTATCTAACCAAGCTAACATTAAATCACAAAATACTTTTTGTTACTTTTAACTTTAGGCAAATAATTTTTTTTTTGCTTATACTATAATACCCAAATACTATAATGCTCATATTACACTAATCCGTTTTATTTTAAATTACAGAAATGGAGCACCGATTTTCCTGCAACAAATTTATCAGGCCTTAATTCTACCCTAAAGGAGCTCCTTACGGCTAGTGAATATTTCCTGTATAATTTGTCCGGAATAAATAAACCAATACCACTTATATATATAAAATTTTTAAATTTTCTTGTTAAAATAAAACAGATTAATTTATAGCTTTTTGGGTTTCCTGTTTCCGTTTTTTTTTTTAAAATTTCCTAAATAACAACTACGCCCTCTCTCGGCTACTAAGCATAAAATATAATTAATTAAAATAATTTTTTTAGCTTTCTTTAGGCGTTCTTTGCGAGTACTAAATTATGACAAAAATACTAATAATAACATTACCTTAACAACATATACAAAAACTGATATTTACTTTACTTTTTTCTTATTTTACAAATGTTAAAAATTAACGCTATAAAAACTAACTCGTCTATCAGAGAATTTCAGCATTCAAACTATTTTGATCAATTATTTCAAATTTTAATTTTTAGTAATTAACAGTGACTTAAGCTTCTAATAATAATTTTGATATCAAATGTTATTCCTTTTTTTAGTATCAAACTCTTACTTTTCTTTTGCCTTTTTCAATAGCACATTTTTCGTAAACTTTTGCCTAGACACAAATGGTCTTTCTCCGTAAAATTTTTATTTTTTGTGGACCTTCCACGGGGGTATATAAAAAAATACTTATATTGATAGAATTCCATTAATACCTGGCTACAATATGGTAGAAAGTTTTTTTACCGCCTTAAAGCATACATAGTTTGCATTCCGGGACTTAGTTTTGCTGCTTTGAAACCAAGATTTGAGTTTTTTCTTATGTTTTATTTTTGTATTTTTTTCTAAAAACTCTATTAACTGCCCCTTCTTACTCTCGATGGCAATAATCACTTAAAGGCTTCATTAATTTTTTTTTTATTTCTAAAAATAAGATTTTTCCAAAAAAAAAACTTTACTGATATTTATTTAAAATTTTCATTACCACTTGCCATCGTACTTTATTATATTATTGTTTTTCTCTTTTTTGCACTATTCTTTTTCTTATTTTCGTACACTCGTAACGAAGCAAACACTTTAACAGACGGATAAAAACTTTTGAAAACTTCCTTTGGCTTCCTTCCTTTATTTTTTACAAACTCTAAGTGGTGAATTTTTGCAATAAAAAAAAAAAACAGAAAGATCTAGAGAAAAACAAAACAAAGAAAAAAATATTTTCCCGCCCGTTTATCCATTTTTTTTCTACTGATTTCTAGAACCTTTTACCTACATGTTTTCTTATATTTTTCCTTCATTTTCATTTGCAAAGTAATTATTATTATTTTTTTTTTTGTTGACATTTATAATTTTCTTATTTTTTCCTTACTATATTTTGCCTGCTTACCCATCGTCTGCATCAGCTTCTAGCAACAAATTTTTTGGCCGTAGAGCCTTTCATTTAACAAGGATATCATACTAAGCAGTAAGAGATTTTCTTCCATTCATAATTTAAAAAAAAATATTAAACCAACTCATTTTTCCCCGGCTTTGAATAAAAAATACAACTCGGTGATTTTTTTCGTTATGGCATTGCTTTGTTCTAAACATTGCCATTACTTTCACAACTGGCAACTGTTTCATGTGTACCAAAAAACAAAAACACACACACCCATACAAACAATTATAAAGAAAACTTGACAGCTGGCACAACAAGCAGAAGATATGTGGTAAGCAGTAAATGAAATTTTTTTACCAATCTTGTTAATTTTTATCTATTCATTTATATTTACAGAAAGGAATAAACTCAAGGAATATACAAACTAACAATAAGACGGATAAAAACCAAAACATCATTAACTTAAAATTTTTCACTGCTGTGGCTGGCAACCATTAGAACAAATGTATGATTATTAATTTTACAAATTTTTTTATTGTTGTCCTAGCATGTGGCAATGCAGCTGCAAAACAGTTACCCGCAACAAAACTCTGATTCCTACGAGGATACGCAGCAGTAAACGGTGTGCGGACATGTGCCTTAAGAAAAACTTTACTTGCCCAACGTGGGGATCTCTCACACCCTGAGACTACGAGTATCATGCTTTACCGGCTAAGGCTGCCGAGCTTTTTGTGCATTAAGATGGATTAGTGAACTACTACACACCCTATTAACTTTCGTTTTTATAAAGCTACAGCCCTGTATGCAGATTTTCATCTCCAGAGTCGAAAACCTTACTCTCACCTCAACCTCAACCGCAACCCATTTACTCAACAATCTGCTTTTAATTTAATTCTTGTAATTGGTTTTTGTATACCAATTGGGCACGTATAGTGCAGTACATTTTTAAATGAACACCTGCCTTGAGGCAAAGTTTATAAAATTAAATCTTCTTTTTTCTACAGAATGTTCTTAACAATCGTCATTTTTTTCTTTCTTTAACTTATACTTATTTTATAATTAAACGTCTATTTTGTTACAGATTATTTCAGGTTCATGGGTAACGCCTCTATTATTCTATTTTACAGGTCCTGGCTGCTAAGGGGGTGGAAATACTTCTCTTATATGCTTTACTATAATTATATAGAAAATAACTAGAGAACTTTCCGCTCAGAAAACCATTATCCTAATGTTGGAACTCGTTTTGCGAGAAGTGTTCCGACACTCATCTTAAATTTAAAAAGAGTTTACTTTGTGCGTCCATTATAATTTTCTTTACAGATTTATTCACAAAACAACTTTATTACCAATCTTATGTAATTTAAGGATTTATTGCACCATCTTAAGTACGAAATTACTATATCAGAAGTAATTAAAAACCGGACATCACAACATATATTTATCACAGATGAATGTCAGATGTTCACTACTAACTAATATTGCACCAAAAAAAAAAAAGGTATGAAACTAACTTTCTACCTGTAATTTATAACTATCAGGTACTTTGTTATCTACCAGACCTCCAATCCAAATAATAATAATAATAATCAAAAGCCTGCAACTGAAGTGACCAACGCGCTAGCCTACCTGACAAATCCTTCAATGACATAAGGCACTTAAGACTGGCATGGTCTGTTACTGAAATGCATCATTTCGATGTAGGGACAAAATTTCTTTACAGCCATTACAGCCGCCAAACATTCATTTTCTGTTACACTATAGTTTTTCTGGCAGGCATTTAATTTTTGGCTGTAAAATGTAATCGGATGTTCTTCACCACCACCAGTCAGCACCTATTCCGTAGTCGCACGCATCGCACTGGATCCTAAACCTTTTTGTGAAATCGGGATGTTTTAGAACTAGAGCTGATGTTAACGCTTTTTGAGGTTTTAAAATGCATCTATTGCTTCCTCAGTCATTTCAAAATTTTTAGCTTTTCTAAAGGTTTCTAAGGGAGCTGATATGGCTGCAAAGTCTTTTATAAACCGCCGATAACAGCCGGCCGTTCTTAAAAAGCTGTGCACCTCCCGTGGAGACTTTAGTACCCTTGTTTCTTTAATCGCGCGAACTTTGTCCGGATCTGTTTTTAGACTCCCGCCGACGATAATAAAACCTAAATAATTTAATTTTTGGAAACAAAATTGGGATTTCTGTAGGCCTATTGTAAGGTTTGCTCTTTCCAGATACCCAGCAACCTCTTTTAAGATTTTTAAGTGCTTATTAAAACGTTTTCTTTGAGCTTTTGCGAAATAACTATGTCCATTAAACGGCAAAGCCGCTGGGCCGCGTTGCAAAGCCTGAATGGCATTACACGAAATTGGTAAAGTGGCCGACCTGCTACGATAAATGCTGTATAGGGCCTACACTCTTCTTCAAGCTCGATCTGCCAGAAAGCAAACTTAAAATCTACACTACTTGTATAAAAACTTTCATCGATTCTTCCTAAGATGCCATCAATATTTTGCAATGGATATGCATCTTTAACCGTGATTTTATTAAGCTTTCTGGCGTCTAGACAAAACCTATTTTTCCCTAGTTTTCTGACTACTGTGGTTCTATTTGACCAAGGACTTTCGCTTTCCTCTATGACGTTTAATGAAAGCATGTTATCTATTTCTTTATACACGCTTTCCTGCAAAGCTGGAGATAAAGGATAGTGTCGGTATTAAAAAGGCATCGCACTATCTATTAATTTTATATTATGCTTCTCAGGAGATGTACAACCTGATCCCTTTTTTTCAAATGCCGTACCTGAAAATCTTCAACACCTAAGTAAGCTTCTTTTTCTAAATCTGTGCATAAGTAAAACAATATTTTTCTAGCTTTATCTCTAAAAACAATATCTAATTCTACCGTCCCTAGTAACCTTTTCTCTCTGTCATCAGCCGTTGAAATTACGGAAAATATTGGCTTAAGGCTAGCACCTAATTTATCTATTATTTCTCGACAAACTTTACCAAGCAAGCTAGCAACGCTCCTGTGTCAAGTAAGCCCTTAACAGACTGGTTTCCTATAAAAATGTCTGTAAGGGCACGAGGATCGCTATACTTATCCGCAATTCTTATAGCTTCAATTACTAGCTTTCGTTTCTTTCTTCTTTCTGCAAATTTGTCTCTTAACTTTCTTATACGATTTGATATAGGTTTTTTACTTTTTCGTAATTCCTTTCTCGTTCTTCAAGTGTATATTCATGACGCATTTGGGGAATGAAAGCAATTAAGTTTTGTTCATGTTTTACGCGTTTAATGCAATTTTTTCTAATTATTCCCGGTTTGCAGGCAGTTTCTCCATTGAACGATGGTTTCCTGCTGCTACAACGCTTCTGAAGTAGTTATTTGACTGGCAGTTAGAGCAATTCGGAGATATTACTTCCTGTTTACCGCATCGATAACAGAATAGTGCCCTCTCAGTCGATAGGCAATCCATAAACATGTGTCCATGCTGTCGACAATTCCAGGAAATGACTGGTTTTCTTAAGGTTTGATTTTGTTTGATAACCGTTTCTATTGCAGCTACCTCTACACAATGTTTAGGAGAATCTACAACCTCGCCAGCAACTTTTTCAAAAATTTCATTACAATTTCTAGAATTGCGATTTACCCGGATAGAAGATGACATATTTTTATGGTCTTTTAGGCAAAATATTTTTTCTGCCTCGATACATTCCTGTCTCAACCCTTCCACGGAGTTTACAGCTATGAGATATACACGACCTCTGACATCATCCCTAAGATTTTTTTTATTATCTTGAACATTTCTTTTTCAGGCATCGATATTTCCAAGCGCGATCGCATCTGAGTCATAGCAAAGAAAAATGAATCAATCCCTTCGCCTAACTGTTGTTTTCTTTCAACGATGTCACTCATAAGTGCTTGATTTAGTTGACCTATACTGTTCTAATAAAGCTTCTTTCAGAGTTGTCGATTCAGTCACATAATTCGTTTTAGTGAACAACCAATACCATTTTTCAGCAACTCCTTTGACGAAAAGATGAAAGTTGTCCAGAACTTCACCCCACGCTTTATTATACTGTCGCTGTAAACGTTCAACTCGGAAAAAATTCTTCTACCGCGAGCTTTTTGGTGTTGCCATCAAACTCCAGTCCCCACTTGTCAGTACGCAATACGTTGGTAGCTTTTGGAATAACCAGACTCAGCATTTTCTGCAGAATCTCTTGATGAGTTGTTGAAACTCATATAAGAAACATCCATATGACCTGTACTTCCACTTTGTTTTATTATGCTTGCCACAATTTCTTCGCGCTTTTTTTTTCTCATTTTGCTCACCGCAACAGTCAAATCTACCATCTGTCTTTTCATCTCACTGAGCTGTGAAGAAACTTCTTGATTTACACCGCTTTCTTCAGATGGTCCCATAGCTAATTCCTGAGTAGGTTGCCTTGATCCACTTGTCCCTTGCGCCATCATATCACCTTTTGCAGAACTATTTTTCGGCTTTTAAACGATAATTGTTTGCGATTTATCAATAATTTGTCAATTCGGCTGACTCATTTTCAAATTTCTACTCGCACTAGATTTCCGTCTGGGGGTATTTGATTTATATTGCTGGTGAAACGCAAAAGGAGTAGACCTATTTAAATCAAATTGAACCTGCCTTTCTCTTTTTCTCGACCTAGTGTTGCATGTATCCTGGGAAATAATCTTCAGCAAAAATCGTATAAATTTGATTTTTTTCTACGCCAAATTTTAACCTTCAATTTTATTACGGAAATATCAATTTCGGGGAGGATTTTTTTAAAGTTTTCTCGATGCTAACTTGTATACAAAAAAAAACTAATAAAACGTAAAAAAAATTTTTTTTAACAGTTTGAAATTCATTGCTTTAAAAGTTTGGTAACATATGTGCATTTCACCCGTTAATTTCAAATTTTTGCTTTCTGGTTATTTATTGAGAAAATAACATTTCTTAAAGTGGTCAATAAAACGAGAAATAATTTTACCAATACAACAGTAAGTAAGGCAGATGCGCATAAGACAGTGTAACCAAATAGCATTGTAATCAGTTTTCTACAGTAAATTAAAGTCGCTGGTGTAATTCAACTCAATGTATAATTTAAGAAACAAAAATAAGATGGCTGCAAACACACAAGAGTTTCGTTCAACAACTATATCAACTTTTGGCACTCCCCCTCATAGTCATACACGAGAGAGTTTGCAAAATTGTCAATTTGGTAGTTCACGCCTAGCCCGTAAAGACGAACCCTTTAAGATGATAAATATTATGGATAAACGTTTCGAACGACAAATTGAAATTGAATGTGTGATAGAGAAAAAAACTCAGCGAATACAGGGAAGAGTTATTAAGTCATCTAGATAAGAGACTGAATATTATTAAGAATGAACTACTTCTAATTAATGAAAGAGTTTCTGCTCTAGAAACAGTTGCAGATGATGTTAAAAGTATGCAGCAAGAAATTGCATCCTTAAAAAATCAAGGAATGACTGGTCATGTGAGTGAGCTACAGAAAGAAATTAAAGATTCAATCACTAAAACATTCAAATTCTGTTGTTGCCTGTGATATACGTATAAACCGCATTCCTTTCACTGCAAATGAAAACCTTCACTCCATATTTGACACTATCTGTAAAACATTAAATATTCCTACGCTTAAATTGCAATCTATTCATCGTCTACATAATAGAAATAGCAAGAACACTGATAGTGTAATAATTGCAAAATTAATGTCGCCGTATGATAAAAATTTTCTACTAAAATCCTTAAGTGTTTATAAAAAGCAGAATTCTAACTTAACCTTAGAAATTTTTGGTTTTCATCCTGATGGAAAAAACAAATATGTTTACCTGCATGAAAACCGTACAACTGGAAATTTCAAAATACTTCGGGAAGCAGTCAATATGAAAAAGTTGAAACGTCTACAGTCAGCGTATTCTTTCCGAGGGCTTGTTTATGTCAAACGAGTCGATGCTGATAACTCAATTTGCCTTGAAAGCATTGACGCTCTTAATCAAATTTTTTGCTCAAATGAAGAAGCTAGGCTACTATCTTGACATGATGATATATTGTTTAATAGTCTTGTTAACTAAAAATGTTGTTATTGTTTCTATTATTTCAATTGTTATGACCTTAATTATTTTTATTAATATTGTTATTATTATGATTATTTTTATTATTATTACCATGACTGTTATTTTTATGAACCGATGTGTAACTCTACTTAATGTTTTCTATCCGTACTCCTATAATCTTTACAGCTATTTTTCATACCTCTATTGTTCTATATTCTCACGTGTAACATTCTTTGTTCTTGACTCTGGCTGTGTAATGGTTTTGATGTGTCAGCTTGATCGAAGATATGGTGTTGCTAAAAGGAATTCTGCTTTATTGAATATTCTCTCTAAACAAAGAAATGGTTTAAATATAGTTCACTTTAATGCTAGGAGTCTGCATGGTTTAAAGTTAGATGATGTGAGGTTTACCTTTGAAAATTCAAATATTGATGTTATTTGTGTAACTGAAACATGGTTTCATAATGATGTGTCTACTGCTCATTACAATAGGAGTGACAAAATAGGTGGTGGCGTAGCTATATATTACAAGTCCAGTATTAAATCTAAATATGTCAACAAGTCAATCAACCTTGAACCAGGAGTTGAATTTCTTAACATTGAAATTTATGACAATAAAACGAGAGTTCTGGTGTCATGTGTATATAACCCCAACAAAAAATATGATCTTAGTCCTTTTTTTACTGATTTGGCACCTATATTATAGATTATAATTTTTATGTCACTTGTGGGGATTTTAATATAAATTTGTTCAGTGATGATAATCATAAAGCAAATTTGCTTAACTACGTAAGCTCGGTTGGTCTCTCAATTGTTAATCGGCAAATGCCTACACGTTTTTCAACAAATTGTGTCCCAAGCTTACGTGATTTGTTTCTGCTATCAGATGCTAACTGCTTCTGTTATTTAATCAAGTATCATTTGTATCAGATCATGACCTTTTGTTTTGCTCCGTTAATATAAATCTTTATAAAACTGATACTTCACGTTTGATATCGTATAGAGACTTTAAATCAATTAATTATCCTATGTTATTTTCTGGCCTTCTCAATCACAACTTAACTGACTTCTGGTATGAGTCGACAGTTGATGTATTTCTGTTAGATGTATTTCTAACATCAGTTCTAGAAATTTATAACCAACATTTACCAGTACGTACTTTTTACATCAAAAATTGTTCTTGTCCGTGGTTTAATGCAACTCTGAGGCAGTCAATTCGTGAGCGCAATTTGTGTTATAATAGATGGAAAAAAGCCCATCTAATTGTAACAGAGCTTTATATAACAGGGCTAGAAATCGAGCTAACTTGGCTACAAGAGAAGCAAAGAACCTTTATTTTTCACGAAAGCTAAGCACGTCCTTACCATGTGGTCAGCTTTGGAAAAATATCAAAAGTTTAGGTGTCTTTTCGAGAGGAAACCTGGATCGCCTTTTAGATCCTAAAACTCTAGACGAGTTCTTTTCTGTGAATGATCCAAACAAACCGGACTTATCTACTATTCAGCCTACTTATTATTGCCCGAATAAGTTCCGGTTCTCCACTGTTTCGGATGACAAAGTCTTTACAACTGTGATGAGCATTTGCTCTAATGCTATTGGTGAGGATGGTGTATGTATACGATTTCTAAAAATAATTTTACCGTATGTTGTTGGATTTATTACACATATCATAAATCATTGCTTCACAACTTCTACGTTCCCTAATGTATGGAAAATTGGAAGGATTATAGAGGTTGCAAAAACGAAATTACCGTCTGCCCTAAGTGACTTTAGGCCAATGAGTATACTTCCTGTTCTTGGAAAAGTTTGTGAAACAATAATGTCTCGTCAAATGATTTGTTTGCTGTCTCCGCTGCAATCTGGGTTTCGTTCAAACTATAGTTGTACTACTGCAGTGCTAAAAGTAATTGATGATATCAGACCGGCCTATGATATGGGTGACTTGTCCCTTATGTGCTTATTAGATTTCTCAAAGGCGTTTGATAGAGTTAATCATGCAATTCTTTGCAGAAAACTAGAATGCTTCTTTGGGTTTGACCGCTGCGCAGTGTTACTGATAAGAAACTATTTATCTGAACGTTTACAGAAAGTGGTTGCTGGTTCCAGAGAGTCAAGCTTTGTGTGCGTGAATTCTGGAGTTCCACAAGGCTCAGTTCTTGGGCCTTTGCTGTTCAGTATTTTTATCAATGATATTTTTAATGTAGTTAAATTTGTTAATATTCATGCGTATGCTGATGATATCCAACTTTACACATGTTGCCGCATTGGTCTTGTTGATGATATGTGTTATAAACTTAATGAGGACCTAAATGATGTTTGCATGTGGGCTAAAAAGAACAACCTTACGCTCAACCCAACCAAATCGGTTCTATTACCCATCAGCAGGAACAAGCTCCATTTCAACCAGCTTCAAACTGTTAAGTTAGGTGATACTCCACTTGTTTATGTGGAAAAAGTTAAATATCTAGGATTTATCCTCAACTCGTCGTTAACATGCTGTGATCACATTAACAATACAGTGCGTAGAGTGTATCTTACACTACGTAATTTAAGAATAACCTCAAATTACACACCAATAGATGTCAAGAAACGTCTTGTATTTCAACTAATTGTACCTATTATCACTAGCTCTGCTGAGGTAAATATCAAATTAGACTCGTATTCGCTTCATAAGTTAGAAGTATCATTCAACAATGCTACGCGATATGTATATGGTATTCACAGATTTAGTAGAATCTTGTCCTGGAGAAGTATGATTCTTGGTTGTGACCTATTGGACTATCTAAAAATGCCTAATTTGATTTTTCTGCACAAATTAATAAGTGTCCAATCACCTGCCTATTTGTTTAACAAAATCTCATTTGGGAGGTCAGCCAGGGGTTTGTTGTTAATACCACCGAGATACAACCATCTAAACGCAGGTAGATTCTTCTTCATCAATGCCATAAAGCTCTGGAATTCATTACCCGCAAACATAAAACTCATTGCTGACAGACAGAGTTTAAAGAAATCCCTCAGGAAATTTTTTATACGTGATATATAGACTAACTCATTCTCCCTCTTTCTATCTTATTTTTCAACGACTAAATTTTCTAATAAAGTTATTCTATTCTATTACTTTTTTTATATTCTTGCTAAATATTTTACTTTTTATTTTTTATTATTATTCCATTCCTTATTATTTATTTATTTATGTTTTTTAGCTTTTAATTTATTAGTTTTTTTAATTTTTAAATTTTTTGCTATTTGTTTTATTAATTCTTAAACTCAACTTTTGTAAACGTATGGTTCCAATTATGTAATTCCACTGGACTGTAAAAGAATTTCATTCTTAAAGTCATTATAGCTAAATAAATAAAATAAAAATAAAACTAATAAAATTTTAATTTCATAACATAAAAAAATGGAAGAATGAATATAAAAATAAAATAGTATAAATACACAAATATAAATAAATAAATGTTGTAAATATCCCATAAACCAATAAGTAAATAAAACTAAAAAATATTAATAATTTAAAAACATAAAATTACTGAATGAAATGGGTAAAAAAATATTACTATTAAATATATATAATATTCTTAATAAAAGAAATAAAATTTAAGACAATAACAATACAAAAAAGAATGATAAATAAGATTACAAAATAATATGATTAATTTTTAAACTTAAGCTTTAAGAAAATAATAATGCTAAATTTTTTTAAACAAATATCCTTCTACTATACAATTTACAGAATAAAAAAAAAGAACAATATTTGCGTCTTTTTTCCAAAAAGTATATTATTCAATTCTCTAAATGGGCTTGGCATGAAGATAAGTAAGTTTTCGGAGAGGTAAAAATAAAAAATTCCAATGCTATCTGTGTAAGACTAATCTATTTCAAAATCAAAGATTTATTTAAGTGTACCCCCTCATACTTTCAATCTTCCTACTCAATGATGATATTATGAGGAGTTAATATGATTAACCCTGATACTTCGGACCCTTTCGCTTAAATCTACTACACAGGCGGCTATCAGGGACTTAACTCATTAAAACACTTCATCACGTATAAGCTAAAACTAACCGAAACTAACTTACAAAACGGAAAATGACAATATACGATTAGACTTTTACTTTTACATAAAGTTTTCTAAGCTATTGTTGTCTCTTCCGCATGAATCGATCGAACTCCTTGCGTTCCCATAAATAAAATTCTAGCCTCCTAGTACAACCAGCATCAGATTCCCTTTTACACAAGGGCTACTAAGAAAACTATAACTTAACTCACAGCTTAGCAACTCATTTGTTAGGCTATTTAAAATTAATTATTATTCTACTGCTGCAGTGCTAGACTATATTGCGATTTTTTACCT
Source organism: Cistogaster globosa (assembly GCA_937654795.1). NCBI lineage: Eukaryota > Metazoa > Arthropoda > Insecta > Diptera > Tachinidae > Cistogaster > Cistogaster globosa. The sequence goes on from OW569404.1 coordinate 61,572,096, forward strand.
TGTTTCTTTGCAGTGCTTAGGTGTTTTACACTCTATCGTTTAATCGATTTACCCTTGGGCGCCATTTATGTTACGAACGTAGTGACCAGTGAGGTTTCCGACTAGCTACATCGAGGCAAATATATCCCAGAGGATTCCAATCCTTCTCATTGGGTACGTCGCACATAAAAAAACAAATTAACAACAATCCAAATACACAAAATATAAAAAAAAACAAACAAAAAAAATCAACACAAAAACCCTCACCCAAGCAGCATCCATATGGCAGACGTTATGCCTTTATTCGCCCTCGCAAGCTTGTCACAAATATGCTCCACCTACTAAGATTTGATTTATGAACCTATACCCTCACGTACTCTTCCTTCCTTAGCTCACCTTTATGCCTTTTCCCTTTTCAACTTACTCCAAAAACATCATCATTTCGATTTCCACTTATTAATACATATATTTTATTAAAAAAAAAACCTATTTATCTAACCAAGCTAACATTAAATCACAAAATACTTTTTGTTACTTTTAACTTTACGCAAATAATTTTTTTTTTGTTGCTTATACTATAAAACCCAAATACTATAATGCTCAAATTACTCTAATACTAATCCGTTTTATTTTAAATTACAGAAATGGATCACCGATTTTCCTGCAACAAATTTATCAGGCCTTAATTCTACCCTAAAGGCTTATGGCTAGTGAATATTTCCTATATAATTACCGAAGTTATGTTTAAGTTTTCTTATTAAAATAAAACAGATTAATTTATAGCTTTTTGGGTTTCCTGTTTCCGTTTTTTTATAAAATTTCCTAAATGACATCTACGCCCCCTCTCGGCTCCTATACGTAATATATATAATTAATTAATTTTTTTAGGTTCTTTTAGCCGTTCTTTGCGAGTACTAAATTACGACAAAATCCTAATATTAACATTACCTTAACAACATATATAAAAACTGATATTTACTTCACTTTTTTCTTATTTTACAAATGTTAAATATGAACGTTATAAATACAAACTCGTCTATCAGAGAATTTCAGCATTCAAACCGTTTCAATCAATTATTTCAAATTTCAGTTTTTAGTAATTAACACTGACTTAAGCTTCTAATAATAATTTTTATATAAAATGTTATACTTTTTTTTTAGTATCAAACTCTTACTTTTCTTTTTTCTTTTGCCTTTTTCAATAGCACATTTTCCGTAATCTTTTGCCTAGACGCAAATACTCTTTCTCCGGTAAATTTTTATTTTTTTGTGCTCCTTCCACGGGGGTATGTACAAAAATACTTGTATTAATAGAATTCCATAAATATTCGGCTACAATATGGTGGAAAGTTTTTTTTTACCCCCTTAAAGCATACGTAGTTTGCATTCCGGGACTTAGTTTTGCTGCTTTTAAACAAAAATTTGAGTTTTTCTTACGTTTTATTCTTGTATTTTTTTTTCTAAAAATTCTATTGACTGCACGTCCTTCCTCTTGATGGCCATAATCACTTTAAAGCTTCATTTATTTTATTTTTAAAAATAAGATTTTCCCAAAAAAAAAAATTTACTGATATTTATTTAAAATTTTCATTACCACTTGCTATCGTACTTTATTATTTTAGTGTTTTTCTCTCTTTTGCACTATCCTTTTTCTTATATTCGTACACTCTTAACGAAGCAAACACTTTAACAGACGGATAAAAACGTTTAAAAACTTCCTTTGGCTTCCTTCCTTTATTTTTTACAAACTCTAAGTGGTGAATTTTTGCAATAAAAAAAAACAGAAAGATCTAGAGAAAAACAAAACAAAGAAAAAAATATTTTCCCGCCCGTTTATCCATTTTTTTTCTACTGATTTCTAGAACCTTTTACCTACATGTTTTCTTATATTTTTCCTTCATTTTCATTTGCAAAGTAATTATTATTATTATTTTTTTTTGTTGACATTTATAATTTTCTTATTTTTTCCTTACTATATTTTGTCTGCTTACCCATCGTCTGCACCAGCTTCTAGCAACAAATTTTTTGGCCGTCGAGCCTTTCATTTAACAAGGATATCATACTAAGCAGTAAGAGATTTTCTTCCATTCATAATTTAAAAAAAAATATTAAACCAACACATTTTTCCCCGGCTTTGAATAAAAAATACAACTCGGTGATTTTTTTCGTTATGGCATTGCTTTGTTCTAAACATTGCCATTACTTTCACAACTGGCAACTGTTTCATGTGTACCAAAAAACAAAAACACACACACCCATACAAACAATTACAAAGAAAACTTGACAGCTGGCTGAAATTTTTTTACCAATCTTGTTAATTTTTATCTATTCATTTATATTTACAGAAAACAATAAACTCAAGGAATATACAAACTAACAATAAGACGGATAAAAACCAAAACATCATTAACTTAAAATTTTTCACTGCTGTGGCTGGCAACCATTAGAACAAATGTATGATTATTAATTTTACAAATTTTTTTATTGTTGTCCTAGCATTGTGCAATGCAGCTGCAAAACAGTTACCCGCTTTTAATTTAATTCTTGTAAATGGTTTTTGTATACCAATTGGGCACGTATAGTGCAGTACATTTTTAAACGAACACCTGCCTTGAGGCGTAGTTTATAAAATTAAATCTTCTTTTTTCTACAGAATGTTCTTAACAATCGTCATTTTTTTCTTTCTTTAACTTATACTTATTTTATAATTAAACGTCTATTTTGTTACAGATTATTTCAGGTTCATGGGTAACGCCTCTATTATTCTATTTTACAGGTCCTGGCTGCTAAGGGAGTGGAAATACTTCTCTTATATGCTTTACTATAATTATATAGAAAATAACTAGAGAACTTTCCGCTCAGAAAACCATTATCCTAATGTTGGAACTCGTTTTGCGGGAAGTGTTCCGACACTCATCTTAAATTTAAAAAGAGTTTACTTTGTGCGTCCATTATAATTTTCTTTACAGATTTATTCACAAAACCACTTTATTACCAATCTTATGTAATTTAAGGATTTATTGCACCATCTTAAGTATGAAATTACTATATCAGAAGTAATTAAAAACCGGACATCACAACATATATTTATCACAGATGAATGTCAGAAGTTCACTACTAACTAATATTGCACCAAAAAAAAAAGGTATGAAACTAACTTTCTACCTGTAATTTATAACTATCAGGTACTTTGTTATCTACCAGACCTCCAATCCAAATAATAATAATAATAATCAAAAGCCTGCAACTGAAGTGACCAACGCGCTAGCCTACGTGACAAATCCTTCAATGACATAAGGCACTTAAGACTGGCATGGTCTGTTACTGAAATGCATCATTTCGATGTAGGGACAAAATTTCTTTACAGCCATTACAGTCGCCAAACATTCATTTTCTGTTACACTATAGTTTTTCTGGCAGGCATTTAATTTTTGGCTGTAAAATGTAATCGGATGTTCTTCACCACCACCAGTCAGCACCTATTCCGTAATCGCACGCATCGCACTGGATCCAAAACCTTTTTGTGAAATCGGGATGTTTTAGAACTATAGCTGATGTTAACGCTTTTTGAGGTTTTAAAATGCATCTATTGCTTCCTCAGTCATTTCAAAATTTTTAGCTTTTCTAAAGGTTTCTAAGGGAGCTGATATGGCTGCAAAGACTTTTATAAACCGCCGATAAAATCCGGCCGTTCTTAAAAAGCTGTGCACCTCCCGTGGAGAATTTAGTACCCTTGTTTCTTTAATCGCGCGAACTTTGTCCGGATCTGTTTTTAGACTCCCGCCGACGATAATAAAACCTAAATAATTTAATTGTTGGAAACAAAATTGGGATTTCTGTAGGCCTATTGTAAGGTTTGCTCTTTCCAGATACCCAGCAACCTCTTTTAAGATTTTTAAGTGCTTATTAAAACAGTCGGATATCACTAACAGATCGTCTAGATAAATGAACACGTTTTCTTTGAGCTTTTGCGAAATAACTATGTCCATTAAACGGCAAAGCCGCTGGGCCGCGTTGCAAAGCCTGAATGGCATTACACGAAATTGGTAAAGTGGCCGACCTGCTACGATAAATGCTGTATAGGGCCTACACTCTTCTTCAAGCTCGATCTGCCAGAAAGCAAACTTAAAATCTACACTACTTGTATAAAAACTTTCATCGATTCTTCCTAAGATGCCATCAATATTTTGCAATGGATATGCATCTTAAACCGTGATTTTATTAAGCTTTCTGGCGTCTAGACAAAACCTACTTTTCCCTAGTTTTCTGACTACTGTGGTTCTATTTGACCAAGGACTTTCGCTTTCCTCTATGACGTTTAATGAAAGCATGTTATCTATTTCTTTATACACGCTTTCCTGCACAGCTGGAGATAAAGGATAGTGTCGGTATTAAAGAGGCATCGCACCATCTATTAATTTTATATTATGCTTCTCAGGAAATGTACAACCTGATCCCTTTTTTTCAAATGCCGTACCTGAAAATCTTCAACACCTAAGTAAGCTTCTTTTTCTAAATCTGTGCATAAGTAAAACAATATTTTTCTAGCTTTATCTCTAAAAACAATATCTAATTCTACCGTCCCTAGTAACCTTTTCTCTCTGTCATCAGCCGTTGAAATTACGGAAAATATTGGCTTAAGGCTAGCACCTAATTTATCTATTATTTCTCGACAAACTTTACCAAGCAAGCTAGCCAACGCTCCTGTGTCAAGTAAGCCCTTAACAGACTGGTTTCCTATAAAAATGTCTGTAAGGGCACGAGGATCGCTATACTTATCCGCAATTCTTATAGCTTCAATTACCAGCTTTCGTTTCTTTCTTCTTTCTGCAAATTTGTCTCTTATTTGTCTCTCATTTTTCCCCGGCTTTGAATAAAAAATACAACTCGGTGATTTTTTTCGTTATGGCATTGCTTTGTTCTAAACATTGTCATTACTATCACAACTGGCAACTGTTTCATGTGTACCAAAACAAGAAGACACACACCCATACAAACAATTACAAAGAAACCTTGACAGCTGGCACAACGAAAGGCAGAAGATACATGGTAAGCAGTAAATGCAATTTTTTTTACCAATCTTGTTAATTTTTTATCTATTCATTTATATTTACAGAAAAGAATAAACTCAGGGAGAATACAACTGGCAAAAAAAAAAAAAAAAACTAACAATAAGACGGATAGAAACCAAAACATCAGCAACTTAAAATTTTTCACTGCTGTGGCTGGCAACCATTAGCACAAATATATGATTATTAATTTTACATATTTTTTTATTGTTGACGGAAGATTTTATAGATGGATTTCCTAGCCTGTGGTAATGCAGCTGCAAAACAGTTAACCGCAACAAAACTCCGATTACTACGAGGATACGCAGCAGGAAACGGTGTGCGGACATGTGCCTTAAGAAAAACTTTACTTGCCCAACGTGGGGATCTCTCACACCCTGAGACTACAAGTATCATGATTTACCGGCTAAGGCTGCCGGGCTTTTTGTGCATTAAGATGGGTTAGTGAACTATTACATACCCTATTAACTTTCGGTTTTATAAAGCTACAGCCCTGTATGCAGATTTTCATCTCCAGAGTCGGAAACCTTACTCTCACCTCAACCTTAACCGCAACCCATTTACTCAACAATCTGCCTTTAATTCCTGTAATTGGTTTTTGTATACCAATTGGGCACGTATAGTGCAGTACAAAGTTTATAAAATTAAATCTTCTTTTTTCTACATAATTTTCTTAACAATCGTATTTTTTTTTTTTTTTAACTTATACTTATTTTATAATTAAACGTCTATTTTGTTACAGATTATTTCAGGTTCATGTGTAACGCCTCTATTATTCTATTTTACAGGTCCTGGCTGCTAAGGAGGTGGAAATACTTCTCTAAAATACTTTACTAAATTTATATAGAAAGTAACTAGAAAACTTTCCGCTCAGAAAATCATCATCCTAATGTTGGAACTCGTTTTGCGGGAAATCTTCCGACACTCATCTTAAATTTAAAAAGAGTTTACTTTGTGCGTCCATTATAATTTTCTTGACAGATTTATTCACAAAACAACTTTATTACCAAGCTTATGTAATTTAAGGATTTATTGCACCATCTTTAGTATCAAATTACTATATCAGAAGTAATTAAAAACCGGACATCACAACATATATTTATCACAGATAAATGTCAGAAGTTCACTACTAACTAATATTGCACCAAAAAAAAAGGTATAAAGCTAACTTTCTACCTGTAACTTATAACTATCAGGTACTTTATCATCAAAGAGACCTCCAATCCAAATAATAATAGCTAGGACATATTAAGACAACACAAAATATATTTTGTATAATTAGAAAGAAAATAATCACAATCCTTATGTCTTAATATTGCACTTTTAGTTTTGACTTAAACTCAATGTTTACGTCAAATATAATTGCTAAAAGTTTTTAGACTTTAATATCTTTTACAGGATAGATACCAATAGTTTTCCCATCTAATGTCTCGAGTTCATACAGATTATTACCTACAGGTCGGGACACTCTACACTCAAGGAATTTTCTGCAAAATTTTGCATTTAAGTTTTTACTGAAATTACTCTGCACCATATTCCTTCTGTAGACCTCTTGTCCGGGCACAAACCTAACTATGCGGGCTCTTTTATTGTACCTAGCGGCACTTTTCTCATAAGCCTTGTTCATATTTTCTTTAATTTCTTTTCTAATTAGTTCCATTCGCTCATTAGGATTTGTTAAAATACGGTGATCAGAAATTGATTAAAGATTACGTGCTTATTCATAGTCCGCTCCACTTGAGTACATGTGGTAGCCAAACAACGCAAAAAATGGCGTAAAAGCTATAGCGCTATGAAAAGAGTTTCTCAAGGCACAGTCAATTTCTGACAAGTACAGATCCCAATCTCGGTGATCGTCCTTTAAATAAGCTTTTATAGCTGACAATATACTCTGATTAACTCGTTCAGACGCGTTGCTACTCGTACTTGGTTGATATACCGGTGTTTTTATGTGTTTAATTTTATAGGTATCGAGGAAATTTTGAAAGTTCTTTGAAGTAAACTGCACTCCATTATCCGTGTGAATGATCTTCGGGACGCCAAATTTGTGGAAAATTTCATGTGTTAGGAAAAAACAAAGATACAGTTTTTAAACGGTCTGTCTGTTTTGACTTTATTTCCTATTTCGGTGCGAAGATTTTGATTCTATGACTTGACCTCCTTGCAAATCTGGCAGTTTTTTATGTATGCCTTCACCTAGGTAGGCATTGTGGGCCAATAGAAAAATCTCTTTAGTTTTTCTAAAGTTTTCGCTACCCCACCGTGTACTGCAGTTACGCTTGAATGGGCTTTTTCAATCACAGCCTGCGTGATATTGGGTGAAATCCAGAGTTTTCACTGGCCTTCTGCTTCTTCATTGCGATCGAAATCAACTCTTTTAAAAACATATTCGTTTTCAACTTTCAAGTCTGGTTATCTGTCATTATGATCGATTATATGCTGGATCAACTCCATATATACCCGGCTCTGAAATTCTGTTGTTTCAAAATCGAACAGCTCTTCTATATTCACTTCCGCAACTATTTAGTCTTCTTCTTGAGAGCGTGAAAGCATATCTGCTACTATGTTGCCAGAACCTTTCCTGTGTTCAATATCAAAAGCCTGCAACTGAAGTGACCAACGCGCTAGCCTACCTGACAAATCCTTCAATGACATAAGCCACTTAAGACTGGCATGGTATGTTACTGAAATGCATCATTTCGATGTAGGTACAAAATTTCTTTACAGCCATTACAGCCGCCAAACATTCTTTTTCCGTTGCACTATAGTTTTTCTGGCAGGCATTTAATTTTTGGCTGTAAAATGTAATCGGATCCTCTTCACCGCCATCAGTCAGCTGATACAAAACAGTACCTATTCCGTAGTCACACGCATCGCACTGGATCCAAAACCTTTTTGTGAAATCGGGATGTTTTAGAACTGGAGCTGATATTAACGCTTTTTTGAGGTTTTCACATGCATCTATTGCTTCCGCTGTCATTTCAAACTATTTAGCTTTTCTAAAGGTATCAGTTAAGGGAGCTGATATGGCTGCAAAGTCGATAACAGCCGGCGCACCTCCCGTGGAGACTTTGGTATCCTTATTTCTTTAATCGCGTGAACTTTGTCCGGATCTGTTTTAAGACTCCCACCGACGATAATAAAACCTAAATATTTCAATTGTTGGAAGCAAAATTGGGATTTTTGTAGGCCTATTGTAAGGTTTGCTTTTCCAGACACCCAGCAACCTCTTTTACGATTTTTAAGTGTTTATTAAAACAGTCGGATATCACTAACAGATCGTCTAGATAAATGAACACGTTTTCTTTGAGCTCTTGCGAAATAACTATGTCCATTAAACGGCAAAGCCGCTGGGCTGCGTTGCAAAGCCCGAATGACACTACACGAAATTTGTAAAGTGGTCGACCTGCTACGATAAATGCTGTATAGGGCCTACACTCTTCTTCAAGCTCGATCTGCCAGAAAGCAAACTTCAAATTTACACTACCTTTATAAAAAGTTTCATCGATCCTTCCTAAGATGCCATCAATATTTTGCAATGGATATGCATCTTTAATTTTGATTTTATTAAGCTTTCTGGCGTCTAGACAAAACCTACTTTTCCCTAGTTTTCTGACTACTGTGGTTCTATTTGACCAAGGACTTTCGCTTTCCTCTATGACGTTTAATGAAAGCATGTTATCTATTTCTTTATACACGCTTTCCTGCACAGCTGGAGATAAAGGATAGTGTCGGTATTAAAGAGGCATCGCACCATCTATTAATTTTATATTATGCTTCTCAGGAAATGTACAACCTGATCCCTTTTTTTCAAATGCCGTACCTGAAAATCTTCAACACCTAAGTAAGCTTCTTTTTCTAAATCTGTGCATAAGTAAAACAATATTTTTCTAGCTTTATCTCTAAAAACAATATCTAATTCTACCGTCCCTAGTAACCTTTTCTCTCTGTCATCAGCCGTTGAAATTACGGAAAATATTGGCTTAAGGCTAGCACCTAATTTATCTATTATTTCTCGACAAACTTTACCAAGCAAGCTAGCCAACGCTCCTGTGTCAAGTAAGCCCTTAACAGACTGGTTTCCTATAAAAATGTCTGTAAGGGCACGAGGATCGCTATACTTATCCGCAATTCTTATAGCTTCAATTACCAGCTTTCGTTTCTTTCTTCTTTCTGCAAATTTGTCTCTTATTTGTCTCTCATTTTTCCCCGGCTTTGAATAAAAAATACAACTCGGTGATTTTTTTCGTTATGGCATTGCTTTGTTCTAAACATTGTCATTACTATCACAACTGGCAACTGTTTCATGTGTACCAAAACAAGAAGACACACACCCATACAAACAATTACAAAGAAACCTTGACAGCTGGCACAACGAAAGGCAGAAGATACATGGTAAGCAGTAAATGCAATTTTTTTACCAATCTTGTTAATTTTTTATCTATTCATTTATATTTACAGAAAAGAATAAACTCAGGGAGAATACAACTGGCAAAAAAAAAAAAAAAAACTAACAATAAGACGGATAGAAACCAAAACATCAGCAACTTAAAATTTTTCACTGCTGTGGCTGGCAACCATTAGCACAAATATATGATTATTAATTTTACATATTTTTTTATTGTTGACGGAAGATTTTATAGATGGATTTCCTAGCCTGTGGTAATGCAGCTGCAAAACAGTTAACCGCAACAAAACTCCGATTACTACGAGGATACGCAGCAGGAAACGGTGTGCGGACATGTGCCTTAAGAAAAACTTTACTTGCCCAACGTGGGGATCTCTCACACCCTGAGACTACAAGTATCATGATTTACCGGCTAAGGCTGCCGGGCTTTTTGTGCATTAAGATGGGTTAGTGAACTATTACATACCCTATTAACTTTCGGTTTTATAAAGCTACAGCCCTGTATGCAGATTTTCATCTCCAGAGTCGGAAACCTTACTCTCACCTCAACCTTAACCGCAACCCATTTACTCAACAATCTGCCTTTAATTCTTGTAATTGGTTTTTGTATACCAATTGGGCACGTATAGTGCAGTACAAAGTTTATAAAATTAAATCTTCTTTTTTCTACATAATTTTCTTAACAATCGTAATTTTTTTTTTTTAACTTATACTTATTTTATAATTAAACGTCTATTTTGTTACAGATTATTTCAGGTTCATGTGTAACGCCTCTATTATTCTATTTTACAGGTCCTGGCTGCTAAGGAGGTGGAAATACTTCTCTAAAATGCTTTACTAAATTTATATAGAAAGTAACTAGAAAACTTTCCGCTCAGAAAATCATCATCCTAATGTTGGAACTCGTTTTGCGGGAAATCTTCCGACACTCATCTTAAATTTAAAAAGAGTTTACTTTGTGCGTCCATTATAATTTTCTTGACAGATTTATTCACAAAACAACTTTATTACCAAGCTTATGTAATTTAAGGATTTATTGCACCATCTTTAGTATCAAATTACTATATCAGAAGTAATTAAAAACCGGACATCACAACATATATTTATCACAGATAAATGTCAGAAGTTCACTACTAACTAATATTGCACCAAAAAAAAAGGTATAAAGCTAACTTTCTACCTGTAACTTATAACTATCAGGTACTTTATCATCAAAGAGACCTCCAATCCAAATAATAATAGCTAGGACATATTAAGACAACACAATATATATTTTGTATAATTAGAAAGAAAATAATCACAATCCTTATGTCTTAATATTGCACTTTTAGTTTTGACTTAAACTCAATGTTTACGTCAAATATAATTGCTAAAAGTTTTTAGACTTTAATATCTTTTACAGGATAGATACCAATAGTTTTCCCATCTAATGTCTCGAGTTCATACAGATTATTACCTACAGGTCGGGACACTCTACACTCAAGGAATTTTCTGCAAAATTTTGCATTTAAGTTTTTACTGAAATTACTCTGCACCATATTCCTTCTGTAGACCTCTTGTCCGGGCACAAACCTAACTATGCGGGCTCTTTTATTGTACCTAGCGGCACTTTTCTCATAAGCCTTGTTCATATTTTCTTTAATTTCTTTTCTAATTAGTTCCATTCGCTCATTAGGATTTGTTAAAATACGGTGATCAGAAATTGATTAAAGATTACGTGCTTATTCATAGTCCGCTCCACTTGAGTACATGTGGTAGCCAAACAACGCAAAAAATGGCGTAAAAGCTATAGCGCTATGAAAAGAGTTTCTCAAGGCACAGTCAATTTCTGACAAGTACAGATCCCATTCTCGGTGATCGTCCTTTAAATAAGCTTTTATAGCTGACAATATACTCTGATTAACTCGTTCAGACGCGTTGCTACTCGTACTTGGTTGATATACCGGTGTTTTTATGTGTTTAATTTTATAGGTATCGAGGAAATTTTGAAAGTTCTTTGAAGTAAACTGCACTCCATTATCCGTGTGAATGATCTTCGGGACGCCAAATTTGTGGAAAATTTCATGTGTTAGGAAAAAACAAAGATACAGTTTTTAAACGGTCTGTCTGTTTTGACTTTATTTCCTATTTCGGTGCGAAGATTTTGATTCTATGACTTGACCTCCTTGCAAATCTGGCAGTTTTTTATGTATGCCTTCACCTAGGTAGGCATTGTGGGCCAATAGAAAAATCTCTTTAGTTTTTCTAAAGTTTTCGCTACCCCACCGTGTACTGCAGTTACGCTTGAATGGGCTTTTTCAATCACAGCCTGCGTGATATTGGGTGAAATCCAGAGTTTTCACTGGCCTTCTGCTTCTTCATTGCGATCGAAATCAACTCTTTTAAAAACATATTCGTTTTCAACTTTCAAGTCTGGTTATCTGTCATTATGATCGATTATATGCTGGATCAACTCCATATATACCCGGTTCTGAAATTCTGTTGTTTCAAAATCGAACAGCTCTTCTATATTCACTTCCGCAACTATTAAGTCTTCTTCTTGAGAGCGTGAAAGCATATCTGCTACTATGTTGCCAGAACCTTTCCTGTGTTCAATATCAAAAGCCTGCAACTGAAGTGACCAACGCGCTAGCCTACCTGACAAATCCTTCAATGACATAAGCCACTTAAGACTGGCATGGTATGTTACTGAAATGCATCATTTCGATGTAGGGACAAAATTTCTTTACAGCCATTACAGCCGCCAAACATTCTTTTTCCGTTGCACTATAGTTTTTCTGGCAGGCATTTAATTTTTGGCTGTAAAATGTAATCGGATCCTCTTCACCGCCATCAGTCAGCTGATACAAAACAGTACCTATTCCGTAGTCACACGCATCGCACTGGATCCAAAACCTTTTTGTGAAATCGGGATGTTTTAGAACTGGAGCTGATATTAACGCTTTTTTGAGGTTTTCACATGCATCTATTGCTTCCGCTGTCATTTCAAACTATTTAGCTTTTCTAAAGGTATCAGTTAAGGGAGCTGATATGGCTGCAAAGTCGATAACAGCCGGCGCACCTCCCGTGGAGACTTTGGTATCCTTATTTCTTTAATCGCGCGAACTTTGTCCGGATCTGTTTTAAGACTCCCACCGACGATAATAAAACCTAAATATTTTAATTGTTGGAAGCAAAATTGGGATTTTTGTAGGCCTATTGTAAGGTTTGCTTTTCCAGACACCCAGCAACCTCTTTTACGATTTTTAAGTGTTTATTAAAACAGTCGGATATCACTAACAGATCGTCTAGATAAATGAACACGTTTTCTTTGAGCTCTTGCGAAATAACTATGTCCATTAAACGGCAAAGCCGCTGGGCTGCGTTGCAAAGCCCGAATGACACTACACGAAATTTGTAAAGTGGTCGACCTGCTACGATAAATGCTGTATAGGGCCTACACTCTTCTTCAAGCTCGATCTGCCAGAAAGCAAACTTCAAATTTACACTACCTTTATAAAAAGTTTCATCGATCCTTCCTAAGATGCCATCAATATTTTGCAATGGATATGCATCTTTAATTTTGATTTTATTAAGCTTTCTGGCGTCTAGACAAAACCTTTTTATCCCTAGTTTTCTGACTACTGTGGTTCTATTTGACCAAGGACTTTCGCTTTCCTCTATGACGTTTAATGAAAGCATGTTATCTATTTCTTTATACACGATTTCCTGCACAGCTGGAGATAAAGGACAGTGTCGGTATTAAAAAGGCATCGCACCATCTATTAGTTTCATATTATGCTTCTCAGGAGATATAAAACCTAATCCCTTTTTTTCAAATGCAGTACCTGAAAATCTTCAACACCTAAGTAAGCTTCTTTTTTATAAATCTGTGCATAAAAAAACTGTTTGTTTGTTTTAACTTTTCTAGCTTTATCTCTAAAAACAATATCTAATTCTACCGTCCCTAGTAACCTTTTCTCTCTGTCATCAGCCGTTGAAATTATGGAAAATATTGGCTTAAGGCTAACACCTAATTTATCTATTATTTCTCGACAAACTTTACCAAGCAAGCTAGCCAACGCTCCTGTGTCATGTAAGCCCTTAACAGGCTGGTTTTCTATAAAAATGTCTGTAAGGGCACGAGGATCGCTATACTTATCCGCAATTCTTATAGCTTCAATTACTAGCTTTCGTTTCTTTCTTCTTTCTGCGAATTCGTCTCTTAACTTTCTTACACGATTTGATATAGGTTTTTTACTTTTTCGTTATTCCTTTCTCGTTCTTCTAGTGTATATTCATGACGCATTTGGGGAATGAAAGCAATTAAGTTTTTTTCATGTTTTACGCATTTAATGCAATTTTTTCTAATTATTCCCGATTTGCAGGCAGTTTCTCCATTGAACGATGGTTTCCTGCTGCTACAACGCTCCTAAAGTAGTTATTTGACTGTCAGTTGGAGCAATTCGGAGATTTTACATCCTGTTTACCGCATCGATAACAGAATAATGCCCTCTCAGTCGATAGGCAATCCATAAACTTGTGTCCATTCTGTCGACAATTCCAGCAAATGACTGGTTTTCTTAAGGTTTGATTTTGTTTGTTAACCGCTTCTATTGCCGCTACCTCTACACAATGTTTAGGAGAATCTACAACCTCGCCAGCAACTTTTTCAAAAATTTCATTCACTTGTCTAGAATTTCGATTTACTCGGATAAAAGATGACATATTTTTATGGTCTTTTAGGCAAATATTTTTTCTGCCTCGATACATTCCTGTCTCAATTCTTCCACGGAGTTTACAGCTATGGGATATACACGACCTCTGACATCATCCCTAAGATTTTTTTTTATTATCTTGATCATTTCTTTTTCAGGCATCGATATTTCCAAGCGCGATCGCATCTGAGTCATAGCAAAGAAAATGAATCAATCCCTTCGCCTGGCTGTTGTTTTCTTTCAACGATGTCACTCATAAGTGCTCGATTTAGTTGACCTATACTGTTTTAATAAAGCTTCTTTCAGAGTTGTCCATTCAGTCACATAATTCGTTTTAGTGAACAACCAATACCATTTTTCAGCAACTCCTTTGACGAAAAGATGAAAGTTGTCCAGAACTTCACCCCACGCTACATTATACTGTCGCTGTAAACGTTCAACTCGGAAAAAATTCTTCTACCGCGAGCTTTTTGGTGTTGCCATCAAACTCCAGTCCCCACTTGTCAGTACGCAATACGTTGGTAGCTTTTGGAATAACCAGACTCAGCATTTTCTGCAGAATCTCTTGATGAGTTGTTGAAACTCATATAAGAAACATCCATATGACCTGTATTTCCACTTTGTTTTATTATGCTTGCCACAATTTCTTCGCGCAGTTTTTTTTTCCTCATTTTGCTCATCGCAACAGTCAAATCTACCATCTGTCTTTTCATCTCACTGAGCTGTGAAGAAACTTCTTGATTTACACCGCTCTCTTCAGATGGTCCCATAGCTAATTCCTGAGTAGGTTGCCTTGATCCACTTGTCCCTTGCGCCATCATATCACCTTTTGCAGAACTATTTTTCGGCTGTGAAACGATAATTGTTTGCGATTTATCAATAATTTGTCAATTCGGCTGACTCATTTTCAAATTTCTACTCGCACTAGATTTCCGTCTGGGGGTATTTGATTTATATTGCTGGTGAAACGCAAAAGGAGTAGACCTATTTAAATCAAATTGAACCTGCCTTTCTCTTTTTCTCGACCTAGTGTTGCATGTATCCTGGGAAATAATCTTCAGCAAAAATCGTATAAATTTGATTTTTTTCTACGCCAAATTTTAACCTTCAATTTTATTACGGAAATATCAATTTCGGGGAGGATTTTTTTAAAGTTTTCTCGATGCTAACTTGTATACAAAAAAAAACTAATAAAACGTAAAAAAAATTTTTTTTAACAGTTTGAAATTCATTGCTTTAAAAGTTTGGTAACATATGTGCATTTCACCCGTTAATTTCAAATTTTTGCTTTCTGGTTATTTATTGAGAAAATAACATTTCTTAAAGTGGTCAATAAAACGAGAAATAATTTTACCAATACAACAGTAAGTAAGGCAGATGCGCATAAGACAGTGTAACCAAATAGCATTGTAATCAGTTTTCTACAGTAAATTAAAGTCGCTGGTGTAATTCAACTCAATGTATAATTTAAGAAACAAAAATAAGATGGCTGCAAACACACAAGAGTTTCGTTCAACAACTATATCAACTTTTGGCACTCCCCCTCATAGTCATACACGAGAGAGTTTGCAAAATTGTCAATTTGGTAGTTCACGCCTAGCCCGTAAAGACGAACCCTTTAAGATGATAAATATTATGGATAAACGTTTCGAACGACAAATTGAAATTGAATGTGTGATAGAGAAAAAAACTCAGCGAATACAGGGAAGAGTTATTAAGTCATCTAGATAAGAGACTGAATATTATTAAGAATGAACTACTTCTAATTAATGAAAGAGTTTCTGCTCTAGAAACAGTTGCAGATGATGTTAAAAGTATGCAGCAGGAAATTGCATCCTTAAAAAATTAAGGAATGACTGGTCATGTGAGTGAGCTACAGAAAGAAAATAAAGATTCAATCACTAAAACATTCAAATTCTGTTGTTGCCTGTGATATACGTATAAACCGCATTCCTTTCACTGCAAATGAAAACCTTCACTCCATATTTGACACTATCTGTAAAACATTAAATATTCCTACGCTTAAATTGCAATCTATTCATCGTCTACATAATAGAAATAGCAAGAACACTGATAGTGTAATAATTGCAAAATTAATGTCGCCGTATGATAAAAATTTTCTACTAAAATCCTTAAGTGTTTATAAAAAGCAGAATTCTAACTTAACCTTAGAAATTTTTGGTTTTCATCCTGATGGAAAAAACAAATATGTTTACCTGCATGAAAACCGGAAATTTCAAAATACTTCGGGAAGCAGTCAATATGAAAAAGTTGAAACGTCTACAGTCAGCGTATTCTTTCCGAGGGCTTGTTTATGTCAAACGAGTCGATGCTGATAACTCAATTTGCTTTGAAAGCATTGACGCTCTTAATTAAATTTTTTGCTCAAATGAAGAAGCTAGGCTACTATCTTGACATGATGATATATTGTTTAATAGTCTTGTTAACTAAAAATGTTGTTATTGTTTCTATTATTTCAATTGTTATGACCTTAATTATTTTTATTAATATTGTTATTATTATGATTATTTTTATTATTATTACCATGACTGTTATTTTTATTAACCGATGTGTAACTCTACTTAATGTTTTCTATCCGTACTCCTATAATCTTTACAGCTATTTTTCATACCTCTATTGTTCTATATTCTCACGTGTAACATTCTTTGTTCTTGACTCTGGCTGTGTAATGGTTTTGATGTGTCAGCTTGATTGAAGATATGGTGTTGCTAAAAGGAATTCTGCTTTATTGAATATTCTCTCTAAACAAAGAAATGGTTTAAACATAGTTCACTTTAATGGTAGGAGTCTGCATGGTTTAAAGTTAGATGATGTGAGGTTTACCTTTGAAAATTCAAATATTGATGTTATTTGTGTAACTGAAACATGGTTTCATATTGATGTGTCTACTGCTCATTACAATAGGAGTGACAAAATAGGTGGTGGCGTAGCTATATATTACAAGTCCAGTATTAAATCTAAATATGTCAGCAAGTCAATCAACCTTGAACCAGGAGTTGAATTTCTTAACATTGAAATTTATGACAATAAAACGAGAGTTCTGGTGTCATGTGTATATAACCCCAACAAAAAATATGATCTTAGTCCTTTTTTTACTGATTTGGCACCTATATTATAGATTATAATTTTTATGTCACTTGTGGGGATTTTAATATTAATTTGTTCAGTGATGATAATCATAAAGCAAATTTGCTTAACTACGTAAGCTCGGTTCGTCTCTCAATTGTTAATCGGCAAATGCCTACACGTTTTTCAACAAATTGTGTCCCAAGCTTACGTGATTTGTTTCTGCTATCAGATGCTAACTGCTTCTGTTATTTAATCAAATATCATTTGTATCAGATCATGACCTTTTGTTTTGCTCCGTTAATATAAATCTTTATAAAACTGATACTTCACGTTTGATATCGTATAGAGACTTTAAATCAATTAATTATCCAATGTTATTTTCTGGCCTTCTCAATCACAACTTAACTGACTTCTGGTATGAGTCGACAGTTGATGATAAGTTAGATGTATTTCTAACATCAGTTCTAGAAATTTATAACCAACATTTACCAGTACGTACTTTTTACATCAAAAATTGTTCTTGTCCGTGGTTTAATGCAACTCTGAGGCAGTCAATTCGTGAGCGCAATTTGTGTTATAATAGATGGAAAAAAGCCCATCTAATTGTAACAGAGCTTTATATAACAGGGCTAGAAATCGAGCTAACTTGGCTACAAGAGAAGCAAAGAACCTTTATTTTTCACGAAAGCTAAGCACGTCCTTACCATGTGGTCAGCTTTGGAAAAATATCAAAAGTTTAGGTGTCTTTTCGAGAGGAAACCTGGATCGCCTTTTAGATCCTAAAACTCTAGACGAGTTCTTTTCTGTGAATGATCCAAACAAACCGGACTTATCTACTATTCAGCCTACTTATTATTTCCCGAATAAGTTCTGGTTCTCCACTGTTTCTGATGACGAAGTCTTTACAACTGTGATGAGCATTTGCTCTAATGCTATTGGTGAGGATGGTGTATGTATACGATTTCTAAAAATAATTTTACCGTATGTTGTTGGATTTATTACACATATCATAAATCATTGCTTCACAACTTCTACGTTCCCTAAAGTATGGAAAATTGGAAGGATTATAGCGGTTGCAAAAACGAAATTACCGTCTGCCCTAAGTGACTTTAGGCCAATAAGTATACTTCCTGTTCTTGAAAAAGTTTGTGAAACAATAATGTCTCGACAAATGATTTGTTTGCTGTCTCCGCTGCAATCTGGGTTTCGTTCAAACTATAGTTGTACTACTGCAGTGCTAAAATTAATTGATGATATCAGACCGGCCTATGATATGGGTGACTTGTCCCTTATGTGCTTATTAGATTTCTTAAAGGCGTTTGATAGAGTAAATCATGCAATTCTTTGTAGAAAACTAGAATGCTTCTTTGGGTTTGACCGCTGCGCAGTGTTACTAATAAGAAACTACTTATCTGAACGTTTACAGAAAGTGGTTGTTGGTTCCAGAGAGTCAAGCTTTGTGTGCGTGAATTCTGGAGTTCCACAAGGCTCAGTTCTTGGGCCTTTGCTGTTCAGTATTTTTATCAATGATATTTTTAATGTAGTTAAATTTGTTAATATTCATGCGTATGCTGATGATATCCAACTTTACACATGTTGCCGCATTGGTCTTGTTGACGATATGTGTTATAAACTTAATGGGGACCTAAATGATGTTTGCATGTGGGCTAAAATGAACAACCTTACGCTCAACCCAACCAAATCGGTTCTATTACCCATCAGCAGGAACAAGCTCCATTTCAACCAGCTTCCAACTGTTAAGTTAGGTGATACTCCACTTGTTTATGTGGAAAAAGTTAAATATCTAGGATTTATCCTCAACTCGTCGTTAACATGCTATGATCACATTAACAATACAGTGCGTAGAGTGTATCTAACACTACGTAATTTAAGAATAACCTCAAATTACACACCAATAGATGTCAAGAAACGTCTTGTATTTCAACTAATTGTACCTATTATCACTAGCTCTGCTGAGGTATATATCAAATTAGACTCGTATTCGCTTCATAAGTTAGAAGTATCATTCAACAATGCTACACGATATGTATATGGTATTCACAGATTTAGTAGAATCTTGTCCTGGAGAAGTATGATTCTTGGTTGTGACCTATTGGACTATCTAAAAATGCGCAATTTGATTTTTCTGCACAAATTAATAAGTGTCCAATCACCTGCCTATTTGTTTAACAAAATCTCATTTGGAAGGTCAGCCAGGGGTTTGTTGTTAATACCACCGAGATACAACCATCTAAACGCAAGTAGATTCTTCTTCATCAATGCCATAAAGCTGTGGAACTCATTACCCGCAAACATAAAACTCATTGCTGACAGACAGAGTTTAAAGAAATCCCTCAGGAATTTTTTTATACGTGATATATACACTAACTCATTCTCCCTCTTTCTATCTTATTCTTCATCGACTAATTTATTAGTTTTTTTAATTTTTAAATTTTTTGCTAGTTTTTAATACAAATTGGTATATTGTAATTTTTATTTGTTTTATTAATTCTTAAACTCAATTTTTTAAACGTATGGTTCCAATTATGTAATTCCACTGGACTGTAAAAGAATTTCATTCTTAAAGTCATTATAGCTAAATAAATAAAATAAAAATAAAATAAATAAAATTTTAATTTCAAACACATGGAAGAACGAATATAAAAATAAAATGGTATAAATACACAAATATAAATAAATAAATGTTGTAAATATCCCAATAAGTAAATAAAACTAACAAATATTAATAATTTAAAAACATAAAATTAGTGAACGAAATGGGTAAAAAAATATTACTATTAAATATATAAAATATTCTTAATTAAAGAAATAAAATTTAATACAATAATAATAAAAAAAGAATTATGAATAAAATTACAAAATAATATGATTAAATTTTTAAACTTAAGCTTTAAGAAAATAATAATGCTAATTTTTTTTAAACAAATATCCTTCTACTACACAATTTACAGAATAAAAAAAAGAACAATATTTGTGTCTTTTTTTCCAATAAGTATATTATTCAATTCTCTAAATGGGTTTGGCATGAAGATAAGTAAGTTTTCGGAGAGGTAAAAATAAAAATTCCAATGCTATCTGTGTAAGACTAATCTATTTTAAAATCAAAGAT
Organism: Cistogaster globosa; assembly: GCA_937654795.1. NCBI lineage: Eukaryota > Metazoa > Arthropoda > Insecta > Diptera > Tachinidae > Cistogaster > Cistogaster globosa. The sequence goes on from OW569404.1 coordinate 61,592,469, forward strand.
TTATTTAAGTGTACCCCCTCATACATTCAATGTTCCTGCTCAATGATGATATTATGAGGAGTTAATATGATTAACCCTGATGCTTCGGACCCTTTCACTAAAATCTACTACACAGGCGGCTATCAGGCACTTAACTCATTAAAACACTTAATCACGTATAAGATAAAACTAACCGAAACTAACTTACAAAACGGAAAATGACAATATACGATTAGACTTTTACTTTTACATAAATTTTTCTAAGCTATTGTTGTCTCTTCCGCATGAATTGATCGAACTCCTTGCGTTCCCATAACTAAAATTCTAGCCTCCTTGTACTACCTCCATCAGATTCCTTTTTACACAAAGGCTACTAAGAAAACTATAACTTAACTCACAGCTTAGCAACTCATTTGTTAGGCTATTTAAAATTAATTATTATTCTACTGTCACACGACTAACTGACATCTCATGTAAATTGCTGCAGTGCTAGACTATATTGCGATTTCTTACCTTGTTTCTTTGCAGTGCTTAGGTGTTTTACACTCTATCGTTTTTTTTACCCTTGGACGCCATTTATGTTACGAACGTAGTGACCAGTGAGGTTTCCGACTAGCTACACCGAGGCAAATATATCGCAGAGGATTCCATCCCTTCTCATTGGGTACGTCGCACATAAAAAAACAAATTAACAAAAATCCAAATAAGCAAAATATAAAAAAAAAAAACAAACAAAAAAATCAACACAAAAACCCTCACTCAAGCAGCATCCATATGGCAGACGTTATGCCTTTATTCGCCCTCCCAACTTTGTCAAAAATATGCTCCACCTACTAAGATTTCATTTGTGAACCTATACCCTCTCGTACTCTTCCTTCCTTAGCTTACCTTTATGCCTTTTCCCTTTTCAACTTACTCCAAAAACATCATCATTTCGATTTCCACTTATTAATACATATATTTTATTTTAAAAAAAATCTATTTATCTAACCAAGCTAACATTAAATCACAAAATACTTTTTGTTACTTTTAACTTTAGGCAAATAATTTTTTTTGTTGATTATACTATAATACCCAAATACTATAATGCTAAAATTACTCTAATACTAATTCGTTTTATTTTAAATTACAGAAATGGATCACCGATTTTCTTGCAACAAATTTATCAGGGCTTAATTCTACCCTAAAGGAGATCCTTATGGCTAGTGAATATTTACTGTATAATTTGTCCGAAATAAACAAAAAAATACTAAATTTTTAAGTTTTCTTGTTAAAATAAAACAGATTATTTAATAGCTTTTTGTGTTTCCTGTTTCCGTTTTTTATTAAAAAGTTTCCTAAATGACAACTATGCCCTCTCTCGGCTCCTAAGCATAAAATATAATTAATTAAAATAATTTTTTTAGCTTCTTTTAGGCGTTCTTTGCGAGTACTAAATTATGACAAAAATACTAATATTAACATTTCCTTAACAACATATACAAAAACTGATATTTACTTTACTTTTTTCGTACTTTACAAATGTTGAAAATAACGTTATAAATACAAACTCGTCTATCAGAGAATTTCAGCATTCAAACCTTATTGATCAGTTATTTCAAATTTCAATTTTTAGTAATTAACACTAACTTAAGCTTCTAATAATAATTATTATATCAAATAATATTCTTTTTTTTTTAGTATTAAACTCTTACTTTTCTTTTTTCTTTTGCTTTTTTCAATAGCACATTCTCGTAAACTTTTGCCCAGACACAAATACTCTTTCTCCGTTAAATTTTTATTTTTTTGTGCTCCTTCCACGGGGGTATATAAAAAAATACTTGTATTAATACAATTCCATAAATACCTGACTGCAATATGGTGGAAATTTTTTTACCGCCTTAAAGCATACATAGTTTGCATTCCGGGACTTTGTTTTGCTGCTTTTAAACTAAAATTTAAGTTTTTTCTTACGTTTTATTTTTGTATTTTTTTTTTTCTAAAAATTCTATTAACTGCCCCTCCTTCCTTTTGATGGCAATAATCACTTTAAGGCTTCATTAATTTTATTTTTTTATTTCTAAAAATTAGATTTTCCCAAAAAAAACTTTACTGATATTTATTTAAAATTTTCATTGCCACTTGCTATCGTACTTTATTATTTTAGTGTTTTTCTCTCTTTTGCACTATCCTTTTTCTTATTTTCATACACTCTTAATGAAGCAAACACTTTAACAGACGGATAAAAACTTTTGAAAACTTCCTTTGGCTTCCTTCCTTTATTTTTTTACAAACTCTAAGTGGTGAATTTTTGCAATAAAAAAAAAAAACAGAAACATCTAGAGAAAAACAAAACAAAGAAAAAAATATTTTTCCCACTCGTTTATCCATCTTTTTTTTTCTCCTAATTTCTAAAACATTTTACCTTCATGTTTTCTTATAATTTTCCTTCATTTTCAGTTGCAAAGTAATTATTTTTTTTTTTACATTTATAATTTTCTTATTTTTTTCTTACTATATCTTGCCTGCTTACCCATCGTCTGCACCAGCTTCTAACAACGAATTTTCTGACAGTTGAGGCTTTCCTTTAACTAGGATATCATAATAAACAGTAAGAGATTTTCTTCCATTCATAATTAAAAAAAAATATTTAACAAACTCATTTTTCTCACGGCGTTTCCTAACACTTTGATTGAAAAATACAACTCTGTGTTTTTTTTTTCGTTATGGCATTACTTTGTTCTAAACATTGCCATATCACAGCTGGGAACTGTTTCATGTGTACCAAAACAAAAACATACACACTCATACAAACAATTACCGAAGAAAACTTGACAGCTGGCACAACGAAAGGCAGAAGATAAATGGTAAGAAGTAAATGCAATTTTTTACCAATCTTGTTAATTTTATATCTATTCATTTATATTTACAGAAAAGAATAAACTCAAGGAGAATACAACTGGCAAACAAAAAAAAACTAACAATTAAACGGATAAAAACCAAAACATCAAAAACTTAAAATTTTTCACTGCTGTGGCTGGCAACCATTAGCACAAATGAATGAATGAATTTTAATTGTTGACGGAAGATTTTATAGATGGATTTCCTATCCTGTGGTAATGCAGCTGCGAAACAGTTACCCGCAACTGCTATTAATTTTAAAAATCATTAATAATAATTTCAAATAAATTATGTGCATATGCCGAAGTTATTTTCAAGTATCTCCAACAAATTTTATTTTAATACATAAAATATGAAGTGTAAGCAGTAAAAGAGGATTAATATTCTTACTATATTTGTTTCACATTTTATTGTAAACGCACCTTTTAGAAAATAGTACTTTAGTTGGTGGGGCATACGTAAAAACAGGTTTATAAAAACTTTTTACTTCAAGGTATTAGAACTTAATAAATTTATATTAAGTATTCAATAAGTTTTTATAGTTAGTTATATTTTTGACAGAAAAGTTAGATAATAGTAACACTGAATGCAATCAGGTAAGATTTTAAGTTGGAAAAAATAATAATTATTATACAACTGATTAAAACTTCATTAAAAATTAGTTTATTCAACTAAAATTGCCTGATTTCATTATTCTAAGATTTTCAGATATTATTTAATTATTGATTAAGTATTGAAAAAATTTTATATGACAGTATAATAGTGCATTTACATTAGAACAAAATCTTCTAGATTTGGTTTGAAATCTTTCCCTAAATCTAGTTCGTTTACACTTCACTTTTTTGAAACTTGCAAGATTTCACATTCAAATAAACAGAAAAATAGTGGGAAATCTACTAAAAATCACCTAGGTTATGCAAGAAATCTCATAAGAATTAGATTTCGGTGTAATGTAAATCCACCATTAACAAAAACCATATTGTTACAAAGATGCTTTATTAAAATCATAAAAAGATGTAAAAATAATTGACGCCAAGAAAGTGAATCGAAATGACCTATTGTGTTTGTTTTCAAAGCTAGAAGTTTCTACAAAACATCTTTATTACAAAACAAAAACAACTAACACATAGCGATAAATAAACAAACACAATACGCAATCACACACACACCTGCATTGTATAACAACTAAATAAAAATACACAACATGTATTTTTAAATAATGATTGAAGGTTCTAAAAGTAAATAACAATGCTCACTAATGTGTCTGAAATAAAAGTGGCAATGCAGCACTTTCAACTACGCAGCAGATGGCGGTGGAAATTCTCGAATATACAAGAACGCCTTAAAATAGGGTATATAAGAGCAACGCCAATACCTGCTGAGCGTCATCTAGTTAAGATCTTGTATAAAAATTTAAGTTGCCAACGTGTAATATTTATCGCGAATAGTGAAATTGCAAAATAATAACAGTCTTATTCACAAAAATTTCTTATTGTAAGCTTAATGTGTACTTTAGTTATTAAACACTTTTTGTTTTATTAACCACTAATAAGAATTTTTATTCACAAACGTTTAATAACGCAAAACTAACTATTAAACGATTTTTCTAGTATTGTAGTTTTATGTTGGCAACATCAAGTAATATTATATGTCAATTTACGTTTAGTGATGCACACAACAATGAACCAAATACCTGGTAATGTTTTTATAATTAAAAAAAAATATATTTAAATCAGCAATAATATTATTTGACATAACTTAAATTATCATTATTTTATTATCATTTATTGTTTTATATCAGAAAAAAAACTTAAAATAATATAAAAAATGGTGTTAAACCTTTTTTTATAAATTGATTCACTGAACGAGTACAAAAAAGTATCCAAATACCGAACTTGGCATTATTGTTTGTACATCACTATATTATTTTATTTATAAAACAAATTTGTGAATTCTTAGAAGCATTTAGAAAAATAAAATAAATGGAAAAGATAACGAAAAGAAAACGTGTCTGCAACTGGTGTGAGGAAGACAAAGTAAGTACATATGTTTATTAAAACGCAAATATTTATATTTTCTTTTATTATATGCAAATATTGCTGAGAGATTTAGTGAAGGAACGGGTGGCAGTAATAGAGAATAAAAATACGGACACAAATACCAACCAAAAAAAAGGCAGCCTGGGTTGAGCTAGAAGAAAGGTAAATATATATCTCCTTAATTTTATACATATTTATGTACAAGTACATTACAATTTATCTTTTTATATAGCTTTAATACTTTATGTCAAGGCGAAAAGCGAAGCGTTTTGCAGCTTAAGTCCCAATGGACATTAACAAAAATCCAGGCCAAAAAAGAACCTACCTTGAACAGGAGGCAATTTCGACAAACTGGCAGAGGACCAAAACCTTCTGAGGAAGTTTTAAAATCTGACGACATATCCGTTTGGCTCCCTAACGAATTTTTTGTCGATAGTAATGAATTCGACTCCGACGCGATTGGGATAGAAGAAAATGTAAGTTGAAACAAATATCAAAATTTTTATTTTTTCAACTATTGTTTTTCTGTACTTATGTACATACATATGTATATGTATTAGATATCTGCTGTAATCGAAAACACTAAAGTTGTATTAACAAAAAATTTGGAGAAAGAGGTTGAAGAATCACAGGTCACCGTGTTAGATGACAATGTTCCAATTGAAGACTGCCAGAAAAAAAAGTTAGAAAAGAAAACGGTAAGATATAACTTGCAGTTTTCTAATGATTCAGAATTGTGTAAATACACTGTTAAGTTTTAACAACAAACACAATTAAATTTTATACCATTTTAAACACGTTGTATATTTGTAGAAGTCGCCACTTTTATGTCAGAACTTGGCAAGCGACAAGATAAAGAAACTGGCAGAATTTGAGTTCGAAAAGCGAGAAGAACTTCATAATATTCAAATGGAGAATGAAAGGAAGAGGTCAAGAAACCTCGATCTGGAATTCGAAATTTTACAGTTGAAAAAAAAGTTTTATGAAAAAAACTGATTGGTAAGTACAATGTATTAAATGCTACAATAACCATATACATACATATGTATGTATACACTTTATTATAAAAAGTTTTTACGTGGATATTAAATAATAATAAATATGACATTTATATATATAATTTGTTTTAAAAATGATGTTGAATAAATGTTTTTAAAACAACTGCAGCTCTTCTTTCTTCCAGAGGACGTACATCATTATTATTAATTAATATCTTGTTTTCATCCACTTCATTATGCAATTGTTCTGTACTGTCATGATCATCTAAAAGAAAAAAGTAATACATATGGTTATTTTGTTTTTTTTTTTTTTTTGCAGATAATAGCCAAGAGAAACATTGACGCTTTCTACTTTAGTAAAATATATGTTTTACAAATACTTTTTATTTATTTATTAAAGTAAAAACTTTATTTTTAATGAAACTGAATTTAGTAGTTTGAAAAATGCCTTTTTATAAGTAGTTCAATATATGTATATATGTATGTACATTTAAAATTAACTTTTTTGTGTAACTTTTTATGTTAATAAAAAAAATGAATAATATTGTGATAACTAAAATAAACACATACAAATGTACTTTTAAATAAGAAAACTTTTTTCTTTATAGCAGGTAAAACTTAGAAATAGTTATCTTTTTTTAAAAAAAATAAAGGCAATGATTATTATTATTCTAAGCTTATTATTATTAGCTACGAAAAAGCATAATCATTACATTATTTTGCCTGATTTATAAAAAATAAAGTTTTTTTTATATCAATAAAAAACAATGCTTTTATTTTGAAAGAACAATTAATTAAATTATTATATTTTTAACCGACTTCAAAAAAAGAAGGAGGTTTTATATATTTGTGCCCGCAGAACTCAGTCATTTCTGATCTGATTTTGAAAATTTTTGGTAATATGATAGACTATGCTTACAGATTGGTCTCGTTTTAAAAACAGCTCATAATCTTAAAAAATTAAAGGGTGTCCCCATACAACATACACATTTTTTACATGTATTATGAACTCTAAAGGGCGATTCTGTAAAATTTAAAATGACTGCGTATTACTACAGCTCCCAAAAACAAAAAATTATACAAAAATAAATCTAAAAATTAAAGGGTGGACCCATAATTGATGTAAATTTACTTATATAAGTCTATCTTTTGAACTGTTATAGACAAACGCTTGCAAATTAGACAGAATGACAAATGGTATGGGCGTAATAGTAACAAGTATTAATATTACAAATTATAAATTAAAGGGTGCGCCAATAGTTCATGAAATTTGATGTATGTGGCCATACTTTTGAAAAGTTGTAGACAGACGCTTGAAATTTACAACCGAACCTGTATAGCGAAGTCCACTATAACAACAAGTATAAAATTTGGATTTGGAACTTAAAGGGTGTACCAATAGTTAATGTGATTTTGTGTATGTGACCAACCTTTCGAACCGTTATAGACAGAACGCTGAAACTTAAAAGATACCTGTATTGCGAAATCCGCTAGATCAACGAGTTTATAATTTGAATTTAGAAATTAAAAGGTGTTGCATAATTGATGAAGATTTCTCATATAAGCCTATCTCATGAACCGTTATAGATAAACGCTTGTAAATTTGAGGCAATTTCAATTGCTATGGCCGATTCTGATAATATTTAAAATTATAGATTAAAGGGTGCACCAATAGTTATTTTAACTTGGTATATGGCCATACTTTTAAACAGATGTAGACTGACGATTGAAATTTACAAAGCACCTGTATTACTAACTCCTCTATAATACAAATATAAAATTTTGATTTGGAAATAAACGGGTGTTCCAAAGTTGATGCAATATGGTGTATGTAGCCGGACTTTTAAACCGTTATAGACAGACAGCTAAAGTTTACAAGAGGCATATTTTGCTAAGTCCGCTATAACAAGAATTGAGAAAGTAAAGGGTGTTCCCAAAATAAATGTAATTTTTTCTATATGGCCGTATTTTTTGAACCGTTGTATTATTTTTATATGCTGAACATAGATTTCGCAACTATTAATAGAAAATTTGTTATTTATTACCTGGAAAAGTATCGTTTTCTTCGATCGCAATATTGTGTAAAAGAGATAATGCGATAATTAAATTTTTTGCGTTTAAAAAACTTATTGTAAGCCCATCTAACAAACAACGAAAACGCTGCTTCCAAACCCCAAAGCAACGTTCCACTGGATTTCTCGTAGCAATCTGGGCGTTATTGTATTTTATTTCTTTGGCATTTTGTGGTCTTAATAATGGTGTAAATAAATATGGTTGCAATTTATATCCGGAGTCACCTAATAAGCGCCCTCTAAAATCGCCATTTTCAAAACGTTGCTTGATAAGGGATTCATTAAAGATTCGAAAATCACGCGTACTGCCTCTCCATCTTGCCACTACATCCCTTATAACAAGCTTTGCGTCACAAATCACCTTTATAAAAAACATACAAATATAGCTTAATAGTATCTCAATTTTTAAACAGATTAAATCAATGTTTAATAAAAACTACCTGCACGTTCAAGGAATAGTATCCCTTCCTATTTATATAATATTGTGCCATATAACCACTAGTTTTTTTAATTTTAATGTGCGTACAATCAATAGCACCAATTACTCCAGGAAAGTTTTTTATTGACTTGAATTCTTTTATTAATTCTTCTTCTTCCATAAGAGACTTAGGCATATAAATTTTGTTTCTTGCCAATCGGGTTAAGGCTTGAGCAACTCTTGCACAAATTCGAGAAACAGTAGGGTGAGAAAGACAATGAAGATCAGCCGCATCATCTTGAACCTTAAAATGTGTTTTGTAATGACCTAAAACTATTGATATCGCTACTCATACTTACCTCTCTTCGGCCCCAACAACGCAAAGCTACCAAAACCTGTAACTTGGCTGAAATTCCACAGGCTCTTTTGTCCAAATCTATGTCATCCTTAACCATGTTTATAATTTTGTTAACCGTATCCTTATTAAACCTATATCTTGATTTAAATAGATGGTTAGGTAATTGGAAGGGATCACTTCTCTTATTAATTATTTTTGGACGTTTCGTCATTTGGGCAAGAGCATCTGCAATAATTTTCCATTTTACTAAATATTTGCATTCATTTATCAATATATTTGAAAAACCTACCTATTGTAGAAATTATATTTATTACATCCATTGTATTCTTTTTTATTAATATTTTTACACACTTTTTCACTAACAAATTTAACGGCAGAAATGCTTTTCAAAACAGGAATACCAACTTTTTGAAAGTTTAAAGCAGGGTAACTGCTACATTAAATATTTGAAATTTATTAATGATTAATAACAGCGTAATAGTGCGTATTAAGCGTTTGTGAATACTACTTTAGCGATTTTTTCTTATTAACCTCTTATTAAGCAGTTTAAATTTTTTGTGAATAAGACTGTAAATAAATAATAACAATGAAATTTGACGAGCTAAAAGTTGAACAGCTAAAAATGGAGCTGAGTAAGTTGGGTCTGCCGACAGAGGGCAATAAAGCGGAATTAAAAAAGCGGTTAATAGATGAATTCAAGCAGCGTGGTATCGATATTGGGACATACGAATTTGGAGAAAAAGAGGAAAAGAAGGATTTGAATTCAATATTGGCCGCTATAATGAAGAAAATGGAAGAAAACAGCCGCAAGCAAGATAACCAGATGACGAAGATGGAAGAAACAATACAAGAAACTGCTAACGTCAACGCGGAAAGAAACGCAGAAGTAAACGAAAAGTTTCAGGAAGTATCAGAAATCTTCGGCAAACGAGTGAACATCGTAGAACAGAGGGTCAGCGAGTTTGATGAAAAATTGTGCGGCCTAGAGAGAAAAGTAGACGAAGAGTTACCTGAATTAAAAGTGCAAATGGGTGATCTTCAAATTCGAGATGGACCGGTGAGAGTTATTTCTGAGCACGCCAACAAGATTAACACTCCGAGCTTTGACGGCAGCGCACCTTTTAATGTTTTTAAGTTCCAGTTCGAAACAGTGGCCAGCAAAAATAGATGGGACAATGAAGAAAAATCTATAGAGCTAATTCTGGCCTTAAAGGGTGCAGCATCACAGATAATCGGAAGCTTACCAGCCGGCAGCAGAATTAATTATGAGGACATAATGGTAGCGTTACAACGCAAGTACGGTGGCGAGCACAAAAGAAAACTCTACAGAATGGAGTTACGAGGCAGGGTGCAGAAGGCAAATGAGACGCTGCAAGACTTCGCCACGAAAATTGAACGTATAGTGCAGCTGACTTATCCAGGCGAAAATCACCCGTTTCTGGATCAGTTTAATATTGAAGCATTTGTGAATGGCATACGGGATCCAGATATTAAATATGCTGTTTGTGCTATGCAAAAATCATCTTTTGGAGAAACCATATCGTACGCGCTAGCCCAGGAGACCGCAAAAGTCATCTCAAAGCCACAGGTGTACAAGCTGCGATGTCTTGATACTGAAACTTATACCATAGACAGTAGAAGCCAGATAAAGAAGTTAGTTAAACAGATAATGGAGGAGGAAAAAAGTAATTCTCGCGCTAAATGCTTTAAATGCGGTAAAGCTGGTCATTTTCAGCGCAACTGTAGATCCGCAAAGAGAAGATCAAGATCTGCTTCGCCAGCAAAGGACAACAAGCAGGCCAACAACACCAAATCTCATGAGTCACCGTTAAACTAAATTGAGCTAGCACTAAGGGGCAAGTGCTGGCTCCCACAACTGATAGCCCCACAATCTCCATTTCCATTGTACAACAGAAAAATAGCAACCTAACTGTTTGCGGTCTTATAAACGGAAGTAAGTCCTCACCATAGACACAAGAGCGTCTCAGTCTATTATAAGGCCCGATCTAGTAAAAGGGGCAGTTGAGCCGTTAAATAATGTACGACTGCGTACTGCTACTGGCGACTTAGCCACCGTCTATGGAAGAGCCAGGGTAATACTGACTATTGCAAACATCAGCGCTGACCATGTATTTGTTGTTGCCGATATAGTGGATGAAGTTATCATTGGTGCAGACTTTATGATAGCCCACGGTATTAATCTACATATGGGCGAGCAAATAATGATCTGGCGCAATGTGGAGATACCCCTGGATGTTGGTTATAAGAGCGGGACCGCAGTAAGGAAGCTGTTTGCCGTTGAACGCCAGAAATTACCACCTCATGCGGAAACTATGGTATGGGCACGTGTGGAGGCAGATTGTGTGGATAAACGTTTTTGGGTGGTAGAACCAGCAAGTAAAATACCACATTTTAACAGCTAAAGCCCTTGTGAAAATCTGCGACGATGGAAGAGTTCCTGTGAGAGTACTTAATCTGTCCAATAGCGAAAAGACTATTAACAATAATTTTGAGACAGGTCGATGTGAGCCAGCTGAAGCCATTATCAATTGTGCGGCGAATGCAGTATGCCCCAAATTACCAGCCAGAGAAAGAGATTTACTAGCAGAACAGGTGCAAAAAACATCTTCTGACAGAAACAAAGCAAAGCAGTTGTTGAGAAAACATGCCTCCGTCTTCGCCCTAAGTAATAAAAGCCAAGATAGCACGGCAGTTGTGAAACATGAGTGGTGATTTATGGCAGTTCAAGCTGATGCCATTTGGTCTCTGCAACGCTCCAGCTACTTTCGAGCGTTTAATGGAAAGTGTTCTTAAGGGTCTCAATTGAAAAACGTGCTTAGTGTATCTGGATGCCATAATCGTAATGGGGAAGACTTTTGATGAACACCTCAAAAACCTGGATAAAGTTTTTAAGCGTATAACAGCTGCAGGATTAAAAATAAGCGTTAAAAAATGTGCTTTGTTTCAAAAGGAAGTCAAATACCTGGAGCATCGCGTAACAGCAGAGGGCGTATCAACTGATGAAGACAAAGTACTGGCAGTAAAGACCTGGCCTCGCTCACAAAATCTTTATGAGCTGCGTAGTTTCCTGGGGCTTTACACATACTACAGGAGATTTGTGCCAAACTTTGCTTAAGTGGCCGCTAGCTTGCATGAGTTGACCAGGAAGTCGCAACCATACCACTGGAGTGAAGCAGCGGAAAAGGCGTTCCAGGAGCTCAAGAAACTTTTGTGTACGGCACCAGTTCTCGCCTATCCAATAGCTGGACAAAAATTCATATTGGACACGGATGCAAGTGGCTATGGAATAGGAGGAGTGCTTTCTCAGGAGATTAATGGAACAGAAAAGGTCATTGGCTATTACATCAGGGTGCTCTCCAAGCCCGAAAGAAATTACTGCGTTACACGACGGGAGCTTTTAGCAGTGCTGGAGTGTGTAAAACATTACCACAAGTACTTATATGGTCAACATTTCATCTTAAGTACAGACCATTTTGCATTACGTTGGTTGATGCATTTCAAGAATCCTGAGGTCCAGCTTGTACGCTGGGTTGAACGTCTGCAGAGCTATGACTTTAGTATTTTGCATAGAAAAGGAGGAAAGCACAATAATGCTGATGCCCTGTCAAGACGGCCATGCAATGTAAAGTGCAAGCACTGCACAAATGTAGAAAAAAAGGAGTGCGTCATCGATGTGCGGCTTACCCAAATTGGGTCAAGAGAAGATTAGTCGAAGGCCTAGAATGACGACCCAATTTTGGCAAAAATTATATTGGCTAAGCAAAACAACAGGAGACCGAATCATAATGAAATATCGACAAAGAGCCAACTAGCCAAGTCGTACTGGGCTCAGCGGAATAGCCTGAAGGTAGAAGATGTCTGCTTATATCGATCTTGAGAAAGTACAAATGGCAAAACTACAACGGACTTTATTGTCGTGCGAACTTCCAAAAGGAATGAGATACTCAAGCAGTTTTATAACGGTCCGAGCGGCAGCCATATGGGTATAACAAAAACTTTGGAAAAGATAAAGCAGAGAATTTACTGGGTAGGCTGCCAACAATACGTAGCCGATTGGATAGCTAATTGCGAACAGTGCATAAAGGCCAAGGGTCCTGTAAGAAAAAGTCGTGGCAATCTTCAACAGTACCAGATAACCCATTCCCTGTCAGTGATGCTGGAAACCGATATGTACTAGTGGTAATGGATTATTTTAGTAAATGGCCCGAAGTGTATACCATTCCAAACCAAGAACTTAAAACAGTGGTAGACGCCCTTGTGAACAATTGGGTGTGTCGATACGGTGTTCCACTAGAACTACATTCAGACCAGGGACGAAATTTTGAATCGGCTATATTCAAAGAGATGTGTGATATTTATGGTATCAAAAAGACAAGAACGACACCACTGTATCCGCAGTCTGATGGCATGGTAGAAAGATTTAATCGTACCCTGGAGGAATATCTCAGAAAAGCGGTCAGTACACACCAAAAGGATTGTGATGAGTATATACCCAAATTTCTACTGGCGTACCGGTCAGCTGTACACGATTCAACCTCATGTAGGTTAGCAAAAATTTTGTTCGGGCAGAACTAAAATCCAAGCAAATTTAGAAAAATTTATAGATTCTTGAGTGCCACAACTTGGAGCTGGTAACTCCCATTTTCCTATTGTAGAGGCATAAGCGGCAACGTCACAAACCTTCTACTTCAAGGCGGTAATATCCCAGACAGGAACAAAAAAATCTATCAACCTAGTTTTCAACAAGCAACTACATTAGACGTAGATTAAGGCCAGGATTTACTATCATACTCAGTCGTACGATCTGTCAAAAATTGCAAAAGTATGATAGTGTGGACTAAAAGTGTATGTGTGTGACAGACTTTTTGACAGATCTGTACGATTTTATAATCTTTTGAAATAATTCATAAAATGATTTTTTCTGTGCGATCAGAGTTGATTTTTTTTTGAAGATGAGTAGAAAAATAAACAAAATATTAAAAGCATCTGTTTTTCGCATCTTTTTTGTATAAAAGTTTGGCACGTACGACGCCATTTTAAAACGATTTTAAAAGTAGGACAGAATTCTGCCAGATTTTTATGTGATTAAATCATACGATTGTGTATGATAGTGAATCCTGGCCTTTAAGCATATTCATCCGAGTAACAAACCTACGTAAAGCTTTCTGGTCAGTGTTGGTAAGTGGTGCATCAGACACCATATGCAACAATCATTTCTACCATCTTAACCAGGGTTGGTAAGTCAAGCATAGAGACGTGACTGCAAAATTACACATCAATCTAGAACATTTCTTTTGTCAGATTGTAATAAACTTTTTCGGAGTTATAATACATTTATATTCGCTGTTGCATGTCTTTGGTATTGTTGTCCTATTATGTATTAGCTTACGCAGAGTAAAAGTTGATATTTATTCAATCAACAAAAAAAAAACCGTATTAAGACGTACTCTGTTTTCTTAGCCTACTAAAAAAAATGAAAATTTAAACAAAAAAAAAACAAAAAAGGAAAGAAAACAAATTAAATTAAATAGAGATTAACACACATCTATATATATATATATATATATATATATATATATATATATATATATATATATATATATATATATATATATATATATATATATATATATATATGTATATAGATATATATATATATAATTTAATACATACAAAGAATATATATATATAATTAATATTTCTTTTTGTTGGTATTATATTGAAAAAAAAAATTTATTAAATAATGAAGTCTTCGCGATATATATATATATATATATATATATATATATATATATATTACATTTCCTTTAACGTACTATCCTTCTTCCCTTCTCGTATTTTGTTTTTTGGTTTTGTTTTTCTTTTTTTGTTTGTTTTATATATATATTTTTACAATTAAAATTTATTTATACATACATATATATGCATATATATTTTTTCATTTTTATCTTTTTTTTTGGTTTTTATTATTTTTTTTTGGTTTTTCTTAGGAATATTTATTTTCATAACATTATTGGAGTAGAATTATTACTAGATTTATATATATATATATATATATATATATATATATATATATATATATATATTATATATATATATATATATATATTATATATATATATATATATATATATATATATATATATATATATATATATATATATATATATATATATAGATATAAATCTAGTAATAATTCTACTCCAATAATGTTAATGGAAATGTAATACTCGTTATTTTGATATACATATGTATATAGATTTATGTTTATATATTACTTGTGTAAATAAATTTCCGTTTTTGTAAACCTGAGAGAATGTATTTCCCTATATGGTAAATTACTCGCGGTTGATGTGCGACTAGGCTTTGTCAAGGTTTGGTGAGATTTGTAATTGGGACAATATCATTATAATATTAAGGTGAAGATATTGTCACGGAGGGCAAAATGTCACGAAGGGGCGGGCCACCTGGTGGAGATAAACACACCAAGCTCCGCTAAATGAAAGAATACTGTCTTGTCCATTTCCTATTCCCATTTAACAGGATAACCACATGAATGCTTTTTTTTCATACTCCAATGGCACAAACTAATATATTAAATTGTGTTAATCCCACGGAAGAAAAACTCCCCTTTTCCGGCGAGCTAAAGCCGCAGCAAACATCTACGCGCCAATTCCGTTCTGAAATCAGAGGGATTTGTCACAATTTTGGCGCCCAACGTTAAGGCATTTTATTTCCATCTTAATTGATTGTTTTTAATTAGCTCAGTAAGAAATTATTTTCTTAGAAGTCATATGTCCTGGAAGGTACCGTCAATACCATGCCTGAGTTGCGATGTCACTGAGAAAATAATTAAGTACTTGAGATGGTTTAATGTCAAATCAAGTTTTACAAATGGCATGATCCTAATGGCCTATGTAGCCGTGAGTTCATTTGCATTTTTCTTGCTTGATAAGATTTCGAACAGGTTATATAAAAATACATAATACTCAAACTTTAAATCCTGTTATAAAAACAACATCATCATATCTTCGGATCTAAGAATAGGAATAAATTTTATTATATTTTTGTGAAAAAAATTTTAAATAAAATTTTAAGGAAAACAACATGTACATTAGATAAACATTTACTGCTCTTTACAGTGTTTTCAGAACAGTTAACATGTTTACTTAAGAGATAAACATTGTTATATTTTGGGCACAGTTGTAACTTTCTTTTTTAGCTAAATACATCCCCAAACCGAAATAAGACTACTTTCGCATGTCAACCTTTTTAACGCCTGGTATTTGTGAATCATTCTGAAAAAAAAAACAAATTGTAGTATATTTTAAAGTAACATAAACTTTTCTAATATTACTAACAAGGATAAGTGTAAAGGCAAAAACTTATTAACGAACTAATCATATGTTTCTTAATTTACTAAAATTGGTATTGAAGTTTGTTCGTAATTTAAAAATAACTTAATGTAAATAATTGGTCAATATCTAAATCACGTAGTTCAAGACTTAACACATTTAAAATTCTATCAACAAAAATCTGCTAATAGTAGCATATTGCTATAAATATATTTGATATTGGCACGTTGTTAGTATCTTCAAATCAATTTCCTTTATTTAGGTGCTATACTTTTAGGGAAGCAGATAATTTAGTTTCAGTCGAAAGTTTTTTTTTTGCAAATTGAAAAAAATAAACATTGGCAATTGTCTGACGATCCTCACTTAATAACACTGACTGCACTATAACGACACCACCGTACAATAGTAGAACAACCAGAGAGACGATGGATAATAACAGGTCAAATAATCAGCCGAGTTTACCAAGGATTAACGAAGAAATTAACCCAGATTTACATGTAAACGTAGATGGTTTGTCACTTCGTGATTATGTTCGTGCAACGGTAGGTGCCACAGAAGCAACTATAAGGAGAGAGGTGCAGCAAAATATGGAAAATTTGCAAGTAATGATACCACAGATAATTAGAGATTCCTTAAGATCTGGGCATATTTCAAACACGGAAAACGCAAATAGAAGAAATGAAAATCAACATATTCACGAGCAAGCCTATCAACAAAATGGCAATTTATCTAGACAGCAACCCGCTAATTAACAGAATTTTTTTAATCCTCCATTCTATAGACAAAACCCAAATCAAATAGTATTTCCTGACCAAAGACAAAATCAGCAATTCAACCAGCAGCCAAATTTCATCTCACAGCACATAGATGTTCCTTACTATATACAACAACCACCATATATCCCATCCCATCTAAACATGACTCCATATCAACTAGATAAATGGGGACACAAGTTCGACGGAACGAATAAATCTTTTACTGTCGAAGATTTTGTGTTTAAGGTAGAGGCACTTAGAGCTGATTATAACTGCTCATGGGACGTTGTGATGAAAGGTTTTCACCATTTACTTAGAGGAAATGCTAGCAGTTGGTTTTGGTCGTATCGAATGCAAAACCCCTCGTGCGAATGGTCGACGTTTAGAAGCGACATCATTAAGAAATTTCGTCATTTCAAGAGTGGATTTGAAATTCATCGCAAAATAATGGAGCGTAGACAGTCGCCCTCTGAATCAGCTGATTCTTTCATTTCAGATATTATAAAACTTAAAAATCAAATGCGTCATCATGTACCGGAAGATGAACTAGTTCGTATAATAAAAGACAATCTAAAAGACGGCCTAGCGCAGCTTATTTTTCCGATATGAATATTTTCTATCGATCAGTTGTTAGAAGAGTGCAAAAGGGCGGAGAGGAATATAGCTAAGCGGATGCCGTATCGCCACACAATGCAAAATTACAGATGAGTGAATGAGGTAGAATGCGGACATAATCTCGTCGAAGAAGACGTGCGACATCTTGAAGCATTTCAACATAACTCCTTGCCGGCAAAACAATTGATATGCTGGAACTGCAAAACACCAGGGCATTCATTCATAGATTGCACCCTAGCTCAAAGAAACCTATTTTGTTACAAATGTGGGTTCGACAATGTCACAACACCTAACTGCCAAAGATGCCTGGAAAACTACCAGTTAAACATGCAAAAAAGAGGGCAAGCATGTTCAAATATAAAAACCGCCCCACAGAATTCAAGTCGATAAAGAATCCACCCAAGGAAATAACAGAAAACAAAGAAAAAAATACTACGAGTCTAAAGAATATAAATTCTAATGAACAGGGTACTAAATTAAACAGTAATAAAAGTGAAATAAGTCTAGATAAAAATGTCAAAAATAATTACGTCACTAGAGAAAAACATCTAGATAACTCCCAGAAAACCCTGTCCGACTATTTAAACAAGGAAAGTAAAATCCAGGCAAGCCCAAAAATAAAACAAATTATCCCCCGTAAAGTCCGTATGGAAAACTACAAAACAATAGGAGCTAAAATTTTTAACGACTATCATCCAACTATAAGCGAAAGTATTGCAAGAACTAGAAAAAGATATCAAATTAGAAAGCTTGAAAGAAAGGAAATAAAATCAGCCAGCATTGGCTATGATGACGACGTAAGACTATATATGGACGTACTTATAAATGACCAGCCATTTAAAGGGCTTATGGACAGTGGGGCTTCCATTAGCTGCCTAGGGAATAATTTATTTAATAGTATTAAAAAAATTAACACTGAAATATTAAATTTTAGATCGTCAATAAAAACTGCAGATGGTCAAAGCCATACTATAATTGGCAAAGTAAAAGTAACGATTTCTGTCGGCAAAAAAACAACAGACTTGTATTTATACCTGGTACCAAATCTAAAGCAAGAACTTATACTAGGTTATGACTTTTGGCGAAAAATCGGCATTAAACTCCATTTGGAGGACTATAACATTAATGAAATCGCAGTAGAAAATAAGCCAGAAAACCCTCAAATGCATAGGCTGTCAAGAGAACAAACGCTGCTATTAGAGAAAACAAAAAGTGTCTTTAAGTGTTATACCAGATATGGATTGGGTAAGACGAACAAAAAAAATTCACACTATAGAAACCGGGGAAGCCCCAGCAAAAAAACTACGCCACTTTCTAGTAAGTCCAGCCGTTCAAAAACTAATGTGTAATAAATTAGATCGAATGATGAAACTGAATGTTATTGAAGAGACTACTTGCGCCGAATGAAATAACCGTGTTACATTAGTAAAAAAAACCGAACAAAAATAGACTTTTTCTCGATGCTCGGGAGCTAAATAAAGTCACTAGAAAAGACACATATCCCCTTCCAAATATTGATGGTTTACTAGCAAGACTTGGCGATGCACACTTTATCTCATCTATAGACCTTAAAGATGCGTTTTGGCAAATTCCGTTGCATGACGATAGCAGACCAAAAACAGCATTTACCATCCCAGGTAGAACCCAATTTCAATTTAAAGTAATGCAATTTGGATTGTGCAACGCGGCACAACGTTTATGCCGCCTTATGGACAAGGTTATACCGGCAGAATTGAAAGATCGAGTATTTGTCTACCTGGATGACTTGTTAGTGGTATCTGGTGACTTCAAAACGCATATTGAAATGTTGAAAGTAGTAGGCGAAAAACTTACGGCAGCTGGCCTTACCATTAATATGAAAAAATCTAAATTTTGTCATAGAGGACTTAAATATTTGGGATATATTGTGGGAGCTGGAAAAATTAAGCCTGATGCAAGCAAGCTGGAAGCCATTTTAAAAATAGGTCCACCAAAAACCCCAAAAGAAGTCCATAGATTGGTATCGCAGATTTATTCACGAGTTTTCAACACTCACCGCGCCACTCACCGATACGCTAAGAAAATCTCCCAAATTCGTATTTACTAAAGAGGCCTTGATCTCCTTTGAGGAACTTAAACGGAAATTAGTATCGAGTCCCGTGCTCATAAGTCCAGATTTTAACCGTAGATTCTATGTCCAATGTGATGCTTCCAACCTCGGCATAGGGGCTGTCCTATTTCAAAAAGATGATGAAGGGGAAGAACATCCAATTGAATATTTTTCGAAGAAATTAAATCCAGCCCAAAAAAATTATTCCACCACAGAAAAAGAATGTCTGGCCGTAGTACTGGCAATCGTAAAGTTCCGCCAATACATTGAATTAATGGACTTTACGGTAATTACTGACCATTCAAGCCTTAAATGGCTGATGAAACAGCAGGATTTGCATGGACAATTAGCACGGTTGAGCTTAAAGCTTCAAGGTTACAAATTTAATATTAAGCATAGAAAAGGAACAAAGAATGTGGTACCAGATATGCTTTCTCGAATAGAAGTTGATGGAATTACGACAAATAGCTTAATCAATTTTGATTCGGAGCAATTTAAAAGCAAAGAATATATAACCCTAGTAGAAACCATTACACAAAACGCGGACCGACTACCCGACCTCAAAGTGCATGAAGGGGTAGTATACAAAAGAGTTAAGTTTGCACAAGATGTTTATGAGAATGATGAAGAATGCTGGAAAATATGGCTACCTACGGCTTTGACTGAAGAAATAATAAAAAAAGCCCACGAAAACATCACTTCGCATGGAGGAATTGCTAAGACCCTTTTTAAGGTAAGAGAATTTTTCTACTGGCCTTTGATGGTGAATCAAATAAAAAACTGTATCGAGAAGTGTCAGTGTTGCAAAGAAATCAAGCACCCAAAGTATACGACCAGAAATGGGTAGAGAAGTAGTGACAGACAGGCCATTCCAAAAAATGTATGTCAACTTCCTGGGACCGTATCCAAGGTCAAGAAGGGCAATACTTGTATATTCATCGTACTAGATCACAAAACAAAGTTCGTGTTACTGAGAGCTTTGTCAAAAGCAACAACAAAAGCCGTTAACAAATTTCTATTGGAGGAAGTGTTTCACAAATTTGGGGTGCCGGAAATAGTACACTCTGATAACGGGAAACAATTTGTTTCTGAAAATTTTGAAGCAATCTATTTTAACAAGTATTAGAAGTTATATTCAGTCCGACCATGGGAGATGGGACGAAAATCTTTCAAACATCGAATGTAGCCTTAGATCCACCGTTCATTCTTCAATTGAGGTAACTCCCTTTTACGCGCTTACAGGATATAACATGGTAACGCATGCTCAAGCGTACCAAATTCTTAGAAAACTGGGGGCAATTACAGATGGTGAAAATGTCGTATTGCCACATGATGGCCACATGCAAATCTTACATCAAAAAATAAAGAAAGAAATGCATGAAGCATATGGGAGAAACGTACGATCCTACAATAAACGAAGTAGACGTATCAAATTTGTACCAGGCCAGGAAGTGTACAGAAAAAACTTCATACAAAGTAAATTTTCCAAAGGCATTACTAAACTTTGTAGACCATGGCTTAAATGTAGGGTGCGAAGGGCTATCGGCAATAACCAATATGAAGTACAAACTTTGAACGGGCAGATAGTAGGTATTATTCACGCGCAACATTTAAAACAATAGTTAACACAGTCATTGACATAAACATAGTTAGTATTATTTGTTTTTTTAAGTAACTAGAAATTAGCTTCAATATTCAAACCAGTTACTAAAGTACATATATATAAAAAAAAGGAAAACATTTTTTACAGTTTCCACGAATAGAATGTAACAAGATTAATACCATAAACAAAAGTTCAAAATTTTTTAGCAAAATCGAGTAAAAGTTAGTTTCGGTAGACTAAGGCGTAAAAATAACATGTAGCTATACGATTTCACTTGGAGATTAACCACTTAATGTAAACAAACAAAAACAATTAATTTACCGAAAAATTTAAATACTGCGTCTTATCGCCGTTTTGCTTCTTTTTGCAATTTAAAAATTATATTCATGTAGGTTTCCCCCATTGTTTTTATCACCCTTAATAAATTCTTTTTAACGAGTCCATTGACCGCTAAAATAATAGAATGTAGATCAAGTTTACAGAAATAGAATGTAGGTCATATTTACATTTTCCATGTTGTTTATTCAAGGACAAACGATAACACCGCAGGCGTACACACAGTTTCCCAACTGTTTACCTTCCACAGGCTACATGTAAACACTTGGCTTTGTGACGGCCACTTATATTATTAAAATATAACATATTTACTTTTTTATTTTGGGCAGTTCTACTTGCTAATTTTTTTTTTATTTCTGTTAAAACATAACTGGAAGTAAAACTTCTAATTACATAGGCAGGTGCTGGGTGTTGATAGCCTATCATTTTATATTTTATATATATGAAAGCCGAAATGTAGAAAAGATATTTGGTAGCACTATACCAATATTAAAAGTGACGAGCGATTCGGTCATTTCATTTCGTATTAGAATCGATCACGTGCAGAACAAAGTGTGCAAACAAAAAAATAAAAACTTCTGTTTTAATAAAGTTGTTGGAGGTCAAGTTTTAGGTAAGTGGGTAAAGATAAACATTATACGAAATTCTTTTTTCTCTTGTGATATCACAAATAAAATGTTACATATGTACCTCTTAAATTCGAGATTTCGAAATTTAAATATAGACATAGAATTATTTCTATAAGCTTACTAAAGCATATTAGGTTCCAGGCAACGAACATAATTCGATCCCTGCACAAAATTCATGATAGGTGCACGTTTTTTTAGATAGTTGAATACTATATATTTTTTTCTCTAAAAATAGAAAATCATCTTTTCTTTTTCAGTTTAGCATTATCAAAAATAACTTGTTTAGCTAAATTAAACCGCGTGAGCTTCTTTTTTTTTTGAAACTTCTCAATTAAGACATCTTTTAAAATCGTTTAATCCAGTAACGTTTACCTGAAAATTTATAGATTCTTGAGTGCCGTAACTTGGAGCTGATAACTCCCATTTTCCTATTGTAGAGGCATAAGCGGCATGTGTGCTCAAAAAGTATGATAGTGTGGACTAAAAGTGTATGTGTGTGACAGACTTTTTGACAGATCTGTACGATTTTATAATCTTTTGAAATAATTCATAAAATAATTTTTTTTTGAAGATGAGTAGAAAAATAAACAAAATATTGAAAGCATCTGTTTTTCGCATCTTTTTTGTATAAAAGTTTGGCACGTACCAGGCCATTTTAAAACGATTTTAAAAGTAGGACAGAATTCTGTCAGATTTTTATGTGATTAAATCGTACGATTGTGTATGATAGTGAATCCTGGCCTTTAAGCATATTCATCCGATCAATATATATATATATAATATATATATAATATATATATAGATATAAATCTAGTAATAATTCTACTCCAATAATGTTATGAAAATAAATATTCCTAAGAAAAACCAAAAAAAAATAATAAAAACCAAAAAAAAAAGATAAAAATGAAAAAATATATATGCATATATATGTATGTATAAATAAATTTTAATTGTAAAAATATATATATATAAAACAAACAAAAAAAGAAAAACAAAACCAAAAAACAAAATACGAGAAGGGAAGAAGGATAGTACGTTAATGGAAATGTAATACTCGTTATTTTGATAGGGATATGTATATAGATTTATGTTTATATATTACTTGTGTAAATAAATTTCCGTTTTTGTAAACCTGAGAGAATGTATTTCCCTATGTGGTAAATTACTCGCGGTTGATGTGCGACTAGGCTTCGTCAAGGTTTGGTGAGATTTGTAATTGGGACAATATCATTATAATATTAAGGTGAAGATATTGTCACGGAGGGCAAAATGTCACGAAGGGGCGGGCCACCTGGTGGAGCTAAAAACACCAAGCTCCGCTAAATGAAAGAATACTGTCTTGTCCACTTCCTATTCCCATTTACCAGGATAACCACATGAATGCTTTTTTTCATACTCTAATTTTATCACTGGCGCTAATGGATGTAAAAAATGATGACATTTACCTAGGTATATTTGTCAAAACTGAAAATTCCTATACAAAGTTTAATGCTACTGAATTAAATAAATTCAGTAGCAAATAAAAGACATTCTTAAAAAAGCTTTTTTTTATTGACCCGCAAAACATTATTAACAAGAAAGTTTTTTATAGAAAACTTTTTCCAAATTTAATTGAAGACAGTGTGATACAAAATTTAGGTGACATAGACTTTGATAAATATTTTAAAAATTTAGAAAATGTTACAGTGGAAGAGTTGTGGCTCACATTCTTAACAAATATTCGTGCTACAATTTAAAAATCCATGCTGTAAAAAATGAAACCTTTACAGTATGTATTATAATTAAAAATTTGTGAAGTATTTACAATTATTAATAGAATTTCGATCACTTTTATAAAACAAGTAATTCTTTACTTGTTGACTTACAACTAGAGCATACATATTTGATCTCAAAGGTACAAAAAATTGAATACAATTTTGTGAATTGATTTGAAATAAAGAATATTTTGTTTTTATAGCCCAAAATATTTCTGTACTTGTAGGAGTTCCCCAACATAGCTAAATTAGCATCATCAATACTATCAACCTGTGCCTCTTCTGAAAAAGCTTTTTCTAGTGCAGGGTAACTAATTAGCGCAAGAAGATCAAATTTTAATGCCCTAACCATAAGCAAAGTATTGTTTGTACATGATAACTGTAACTACTCCTTAGACCTAATAATTAAAAAAAAGTTACAAATACTGTAAAAAATTTATAGTAAATTTTAATATGTATTGTAAAATTGTAGACCTTGATGTATTAATTATTTGTGGAAATTTAATAAAATCAAATAAGTAAAATTTAATAGAAAAAAATCTTGTAAATTTTAATGTATGTACGTAAGTGATGGAAATTGATCGATTTAAAAACATATTTGATAAATTTCGACCTACTAAACACACAAACCAAAAATGTTTAAAAATTCAAAAGTTTTTTAACCGATCGATTTTCGTCATATACATACCTCATAGTAATTGCATAAGAAAGTAAAGCTTAAACAATATGTACATACATAGGAATGTATGTACCAAGGCGAATTTACATAAGGTAGCAGCGCGGGTACAAGAATACAACAATAAAAAGAAAAACAGGCACTTAAGTGTATGATAAACTTTAGAACACACATAATTACTACACTTTTTTCTTACACTTTTCAAGAAAGTTTTTACTAAGATTCTTTTTTTAAATTGATTTAAAACTCTTCTTACCATTCTTTTTTAAAGAATAATAAAAAAAGAAATTTTGTGATATAAAATGATTCACTTTTGACAGCTATTCTACACATTACAAAATTAAACAAAAAATTCTCAGCTGCCGCAACGATGCCACCTGGTAAAATTAATTCGCCTTGGTATGTACTACTTTGTACTCTCAGCCGATTTTAAGCTCCGCCGATAGTTTTTTTGTACAACCTGCCGCCGATAGTTTTTTGCAGAAACCACCGCCGCCGATAATATCCGTCGGCGCAGATCTCTGTCGCCGACTTTTTGTCGCTTCCCAGCAAGAAATTAGTGAGGGATACTTATACATAAACAATTATTCACTAACACATTTGCAATAATTTTATACTGAAACAGCGTTGCCGTTGTACGGCTTTTCGTATTAAAGTTAAATGAATTTTTTGCTTGTTAATTACATTTAAGTTTTTACTCAAACTTTATTAACAAAGTTCAAAATATAGTTTATAAAGTTTTGTAGTTAAATTTGTTTCAAAAATCAAGCTAAATTTTCATTATATTTTGTGTAAAACAAGTCACTGGTAACGCTGTTTGCTACAGACATCTCACGTATACAAATGTTTACATCAAGTTTTTCATTTTTTCTTTAAGAATGTGATAGAAACTTTGTTCTACGCAGTGATGGATATTTCCATCATCAGTGATTGTCATTTGATGAATCAAATGATGGTCACTGTTCTTGTAGGGTTGTTTCAGTTCTTTGATCATATATGTAAGTAGTGCTTGGGACAGTTTTAAAATGGTTTTTACATTATTTAATATTGCACCGTGCCACCTACATAGAAGATTTTTTAAAAAGAAATAGTAAGTATTATGTGCTACTACTGAGGTTTAATACATTAAGTATGCAGAGGTGAAACTATTGGCATATAGAAAATTACATAATCAGTTTAGTGAAGCAACCTCAATCTAAAAAAAATTATGCAGGGTGATGGAGCATTAAAAAAAAAGTAAAATAAAAAATTGGCAGTTATGGGCCTTTGAACTTTTCTTTAGGCTTAAATCTAGTATACGAGCACCGCTCCAAAATAAAAAAAAGTTACCTATAGGGTGCAAAAAGCAATTTTAAGCAAAAAATGTAAATTGAAAAATCTGGCGGCAACCCTTAGTTTCGGAGTTAGGCCCTCCGTGGCGGAATGGGACAATATGGGTATCATTGGAAAGGGAACTTAAGAGCCTATTTATTCGGAATACTTCATTAGAAAGTTTTATAAAGGTGTAAAATGTACTTTTAAGTAAAAAATGTCAACAGGTAATATCTTGCGAACCCTTTGTTTCCTAGTTATGAACCTCGAAAGTTTTTATGAATAATGTGGTCTAAAACGAGTATTTTATGTTGGAATGAGACAATATGGGTAGCATTGGAAAGGTAATTAAAATTATTTTTCGAATGCTATGGTGTTTCACCATGATTTTAATATATTTGATACGCAGGAAACCTTTAGAAAGCGATGCCGCTGTTGGTTATACCATAGAGCAGAAAATCCTTTTGCCGGGCCAGAGGCCGGCCATGCAGGAAACCTTTAGAAAGTGAAGCCGCTGTTGGTTGTACCATAGAGCAGAAAATTCTTTCGCCCGGCCGAAGGCCGGCTACGCAGGAAACCTTTAGAAAGCGAAGCCGCTGTTGGTTATACCATAGAGCAGAAAATCCTTTCGCCCGGCCAGAGGCCGGCTATGCAAGAAACGTTTAGAAAGCGAAGCCGCTGTTGGTTATACCATAGAGCAGAAAATCCTTTCGCCCGGCCGAAGGGCGCTACGCAGGAAACCTCTAAAAAGCGAAGCCGCTGTAAGTTCTACCATAGAGGAGAAAATCGTTGCGCCAGGTCGAAGGCCGGCTACGCAAGAAACCTTTAGAAAGCGAAGGCGCTGTTGGTTATACCGTAGAGGAGAAAATCTTTGCGCCCGACCAAAGGCCGACTACGCAGAAATTTTTAGAAAGCAAAGCCGCTGTTAGTTATACCATGGAGGAGAAAAATATTTCTATTAAATTGAAGATTTTAAGCAAAGTTATATATATATAAAATCGTTTTTTTGAGGCTTTCCTAATTTTTTTTATTTTATTTTTACATTTTTCCTAATTAATTGGAAAGGTCCTTGAATTCCCTTTCAAATGATACCCATATTGTCCCATTTTACCATCGAATGTTCGATTTATGCCCAGTTAGGTACAAAAACTTCGAAGGTCCGTAACTCCGAAACTAAGGGTTGCCGCCAATTTCTTTACTTAAGATTTTTTGCTTAAAATTGCATTTTACACCCCGTAAGCAACTTTTTTTATTTTGGAGCGGTGCCCGTAAACTAGATTTGTTCCTTTCCTTAAAAACTGTGATTATACACATCATTTTGAACAAATTTTAAAATTTTCTAAGCCCGTCACCGCTACAAAAAGAAAAAAGTTGCCTACAGGGTGCAAAATGCAATTTTATGCAAGAAATGTAAGTGCAAAAGTTGGCGGCAAACCTTAGTATCTGAGTTACCTACCTCCTACCTTGAGTTTTAAGTCAACAAAACAAAAATGCTGATTAAGCGAAATTAACTAAAGTTAAAATTAGAACCAAAGAACCAAGGCATATTAATTTAACAGGTAAAAGTAGTTCTAAAACGACTACAACAATGATAATAAAATATGTTTTCAGATGTCAAAATCAACTAGTGCACATTGGAACTAATTACCGAATTACGACGACAAAAATGGAATTTTGTATTTTGTTAAATGTAACCACTGTTGCACTTATTATGTTCTATATACTAGTACACAGTAAAGTTATATTAGTCTGTACGTGCAAGTTATAGTGGTACTGAGATATAAGCGAAGTAAAAGACTTGTTTTTTGGAATGAAAAAACAATGTTTCTTTATAATGCTATACGCATTACTTTATTATTTTCGTTTCTCGAGTATTATTAGTACACTTAACATTACATATGTATGTTTTTACATGGGCATACTCTTAATGACTGTCGTTATTTTAAGGATACATCCTTTTATGTAATTTCCTTCCAGAAATTTTATCTCAAAACTGTTTAAGTTTATTATTAAAAATTGGAATTTTTTATTACCAGGATATTTCTTATCTTAAAATTATGTTTACAAAATGTTTATCATAAGGACAAAACAAATATTTCTTATCCTTAAATAATGTTTGGTAAATCTGGTAAATACCAATATATATTTTTTTGTAATTTCTTTTTTCAATAAGGATTTGAGCTGTGGATATTATAAATGAATTATAATTTTTACTTCTTTCGGCTTAGGTAAATGAATTATTAATTTAATAAGAAGAATAATTATTTACATGTTTGCGGACGTTTTTCAACAAAAAAAAAAAAAAAAAAAAAAAAAAAAACAAGAAATATTAGATACTAGCAGAATAAAATGCAGCTTTTTCTGGATCGCTACATCCTTCATCAGCATTTTTCGCATCTATCTACTTAGGTTGTGTGTTTTGTAAACATCATCTACTTAACCAACTAATCAGTATTAATTTCTTTATACGAAGTCAACACATTTATACTTGTTTTCTTACAACATTATAGATGCTGTTATCATATTAACTGTTGTTTGGTTAGACGTACAGACTAATGTGATAAAAAAAAAATTTAATATGCCTTGCAAAGAACAAACAAGCAAGAGTGCTATATTCGGCTATGTCAAATCTTATATACCCTTCACCGTTTACGTAAATCTGGTTTAATGAAGTAACTCCAGTAATAAAAAATGAAGTGACAGAGAATAAAAAAAATAAAAAAAAAATTTAATAAATATACCATCGTCTCTTTCTGAGTTAAGCGTTTACGCATTTTTAAAAAATGTTAGCATTTTCTGAAAGATCTCTGAAAGATTATATACATATATATATATACATATATATATACATATATATACATACATATATATATATATATATATATATATATATATATATATATATATATATATATATATATATATATATATATATATATATACATATATATATATTGTGGTAACTATTTACCAACTGGTTGTATTAATTTCAAGTTTTTGAAACACAATTTATTTATTTATTTCGAAATTCATTTGTAATACATGTGGCTCCAAAGCCAATATTAAAATATTACAAGAAAAATATATATATGCTATGAGGAAGCATTTACAGTATAACATTATAAATATAATTATACACAATGTAGTAGAAACTGCAATGAGACATATACATTTTCAATACAAAATTTGTATTTATTAATACTCCATACTAAAACATTGGGTGATATAACATACATGGTTAAAAAAGACAAATGAGTGTTTAATTCAACAAACATACGTACTATGAGTCCATATACATCCTGACTAAGAATTGAGAATTTCTAACATTTTCCTTTTGAATGTTATAATTGATATCTGAAAGGTACGCAGGTTTCTGGGTAATGAATTCCAGATACGTGCAGACCGAACAACAAATGAGAGTTCAAACGATGCGTTACGGATACGTGGAATAATAAGTTGAGGATTTCTAGTTGAATTAGTAAATTTAAATCAAATTACCTTGTTATAATTTTTCAATAGTCTTTATTTAAAATAAAAATTTAATCTGTTAGAATTTGTAGAAATAGCAAATTGTTTCAATCAAACACCTATAATTTGGTGACCCCGATATGTGTACAACACATTCACCTACTCGTGAACGTATTGGAGATGCAGCTTCAGGAAGTTCTCAAACAAGGCACCCTTTTGTTGAACAATGTGAACCAAATAATCCAGAAGTCTCTGCAGTCGCTTCAAGTTTGCAGAAATTGACACATTTTTGGTCTGAGAACCCGCAACTATGGTTTATCCAAATTGAGAACATTTTCTCTTTAGCACGTATAACGAGGGATGAAACAAAATTTTCACATGTGGTAGCAAATTTAGATCCAACATATTTAAAATTTGTGGGTGATATTTTAATTTCTCCGCCTCAAAATGCGAAGTACGATGCTATTAAAGAACGGCTTATCTCGTCATTTGCTATTTCAGAAGAAGCCAAATTGAAAAAATTATTTAGTGGTTTGGTAATAGGTGACCAGAAACCATCACATTTTTTACAGTCAATGAAAGCTTTAGCAGTTGGTAATAACATTGGTGACAATGTGCTTAAAACATTATTTCTGGATCAACTTCCAGACAATATACGTTCGATCCTTGTAGCAAGCAATGCAGGTCTTACGGAAATTGCACAACAAGCCGATAAAATAATGGATATCGCTTATCCTCAGGTATCAACTGTATCGGTTTATGATAATGTTTTCCAGCAATTTTCAGCAAAAATTGAAGTATTGGAGAAGAAGATTAATGCATCCGGCAGGAGAAGTGGTTCTCGTGATGCTGAAATCAACGACGTCGCAGCAGAACCCGTAACAGAAAAACAGATTGGTGTTGGTATCATAATCGTTTTGATTCTAGGGCAATAAAGTGCATATCTCCATGTGCGTATTCTTCACAGTCATAAAACTAAAAAATGTTTCGGATATAGCGGCTGCCGAAACATTAGCGTATTCAACAAGCCGCCTAATAATTAAAGACCGTATTAGCAAATGGAATTTTTTAATTGACACTGGTGCTGACGTTTCTGTAATTCCGTATTCTGGAAAAATTTTAAAATCAAAATTAACGTGCCCGTTCAAAATTTATGCTGAAAATGGCACTGAAATTCAGACGTATGGTACTTAATTACTTGAACTAAACATTGGATAAAGGCGGTCGTTTCGTTGGATTTTTATCATAGCAAATGTAACTCGTCCAATATTGGGTTCGGATTTTCTAAAGTATCATCATCTTTTACCTGACCTTCACAATAGAACTTTAGTTGATGGTAAAACGTTACTAACATCATCTGCTCAATTAACAAATTCATCATCTACAATGATCTCTCATATAATTAAGAATGATTCCGTATATCAAAAACTTCTTCAGCAACTTCCTGAAGTTGTAAGCATTAATTCATCTCTTCGCGCGTTTAAAGCTACTCAAGCATTCCATTTTATTGAAACCATTGGAAGGCCTGTAACAGCAAAAGCAAGACGACTGGATCCAAAACGTTTGGAAATCGCAAAAAAAGAATTTCAATTTATGATGGAGCAGGGAATAATTCAACCCTCAAAAAGTGAATGGTCAAATCCTCTACACATGGTTTAAAAAAGCAACGGAGATTGGCGCCCGTGCGGCGATTACCGTTTCCTAAATCAAAAAACGGTTCCAGATAAGTATTCTATTCGTTTCATTACAGACTTTAATTACAATTTAGATGGATGTACAATTTTTTCTAAATTGGATCTTGTTCGAGCGTACCACCAAATAAGAGTTAATCCTGCAGGTGTACATAAAACAGCTATAATTACACCCTTTGGTCTTTTCGAGTTTCTCAAGATGCCTTTTGGACTCCGAAATGCAGCTCAGACTTTTCAACGACACATGGATGAAGTATGCAGAGGTTTAAGTTTCGTTTTCGTTTACATAGATGATGTCTTAATTGCGTCAAAAAAATGAAGACCATTTTCTTCATCTACGTGCATTACTAGAAAGGTTCAGAGAGTATGGAATTTTAATTAACCCTGGAAAGTGTATATTTGGTGTAAAGGAAATTGATTTTGTTGGGTTTCAAATATCAGTGAATGGTATATCACCAATGAAATCAATAATTCAAGCTATACTCGATTTTAAGAGACTTAGCACAATTAAAGAGCTACGAAGATTCTTAGGAATGTTGAATTTCTATAGAAAGTTTCTAGTAAATAGGGCTAAGATTCAAGCAAGACTCAACGATCTCACTTAAGGTGCTGTTAAGAATGATAAAACAAACATTTCATGGAATTCTGAGTTTGAGGATGATTTCCAGAAATGCAAGGCATCATTAGCAAATGCGGCTGTATTAGCACACCCAGTGGCAAGTGCAGATATCTGTTTAAAAGTAGATGCTTCAGATGTTGCGATAGGCGCTGTTCTAGAGCAACGAGAAAAAGAAATTTGGCGACCTTTAGGATTTTTTTCGAAGAAATTAACGGTAACGGAACGTAATTACAGTACATATGACCGCGAGTTATTAGCTGCATACAGTGCCATAAAATTTTTTATATATATGCTTGAAGGCCATAAATTTGTATTGTATACTGGTCACAAACCTCTTATCTTCGCTTTTAAGCAAAAGCCTGAAAAAGCTAGCCCACGCCAACTTCGTCATCTGGATTATATCGCTCAGTTCACAACTGATATACGTCATAGTTAATTATGAAGAAATAGCTGAAGCTTAAAAATCTGATAAAGAACTACAAAGCTTTTTGAAAACAATATCTGGCCTAATTCTCAAACTTGTTCAATTACCTAACTCAAATGTAGAATTATATTGCTAAAAGGACAAGACCTTTTTTACCATTAAAATTCCGAAGAAGTTTTCAACAACATTCATGGATTGCCTCATCCTGGTAGGAGAGCGACGCAGCGTTTACTTACTCAACGGTTATGTTTGGCCCTCAATTAATAAGGACTGTATCCAGTGGGTAAAAGCATGCCAAAACTGTCAAGCATCAAAGATTATCCGACACACTAAAACTCCTTTTGGTTGTTTTCCTGCTGAAACCCAGCGATTTTCAAATATTCATTAAGACTTAGTAGGTCCACTTCCGTCATAAGAAGGTTTTTGTTATTTGCTAACAATGATTGATCGCTTCACAAGATGGGTGGAAGTTGTTCTATTGAAGAAAATCACATCTGAAAAAGTTGCTAGAGCATTTTTTGAAAATTGGATTTGTCGTTTTGAATGTCCACAGAATATTATTACAGACAGAGGCAGACAGTTTCATTCTAAGTTATTTAGTAATTTAGCAAAACTTGTTGGGGCACAATTACAACAAACTACGTCTTATCATCCACAATCAAATGGTATGGTTGAAAAGTTTCATCGTATGTTATAGTCAGCTCTTATTGCACATAGAAATCAGCAATGGACAAAAACGTTGCCAACCGTGCTTCTTGGTATGAGAACTGTGATTGCAGAAGACATCAAAACCTCACCTGCAGAGCTGGTATATGGGGAGGCGCTACGTTTGCCTGGAGATTTTTTCAGGAAAAGTGAAAACCAGGAAGATTTATCTGAGTTTCTTTCAGATTTGCGTCAATCAATGGATACAGTTCGGCCTAGATTTGTCAGCCATCATTCCAGACAATCACCTTTTATTCACAAGGATCTTTTCTTAGCAATAAATGCCTGGATAAACTTTGCCTTTAATTAAACACTTGGTATTTTAATTGAAGTACAATTTATTAATTAAAATTATCTAAATTGCTTTTAAAAAGTTGTACTCTGTAACACGATTTGCAAAGGAAGGAAAAAAGGAAAAATTAAGAAAAGGAAGTAAGAGATCATAATTAGTAGATAACTATTTGACATTTGTATTAGTTGTTATCGATTAAAACCAGAGACAGGGAGCTAAAATATACAATATATTGAAAATGTTAATTATAATAATCCAACAAACTCCCCTTAATTCACGTTTTCAACATAAGTTTAATTTGTTTCTTAATATGAGAAATTTTTCCTTAGGTAGACCTTTCTAAATAAATCGGCTAACATTGTTTCAGTGGGGCAAAATTTAACAATAACTGATCCATTTTCCACATGGTCTTTTACAAAATAGGTTTTTGTGTCGATATGTTTTTAGCGATTGCTTAAGTTTTCACAGGTAATTAGTTTTATCACGCTTTGGTTGTCCTCAAATAGTGTTGTGGGTTGATTAAAATTAACTCCAAGATCTTTGAGGATTCGTTGTATCCATATGGCCTCTTTACATGCTTCTGACAAAGCGATAAATTCTGCCTCAGTTGACGAGAGGGCAACACAATCTTGACGTTTGCATGACCAGCTTATAGCTGCGTTTAATAAGAAAATGTAACCAGAAAATGTATCCAGAATTTACGTGTTTGTCTGTCTTCTGCCCAACTGGCGTCTGCATATCCAATAAGTTCAGAAGCGCTGGAGTTGTATCCAAGTCTCAATTGTAAGTTTGCCGTTCCTTTTAGATATTTGAACACCCTTTTGACCTCATTCCAATCTCCTTCAGATGGATTTTCAATCTTTTGAGAAAGTATGTTAACCGCAGCTGATATATCCGGTCGCGTGTTTGTGGAAATGTATAGCAAACATCCAATCGCTGCTCTGTATTTTTCATTTGTAGACAATAGTTCACTTTCTGGTTGCTTGTGATAGGTAGAGCTTATAGGTATGTCGGAAGCCTTTGAACTTTGAAGATCGAATTTTTCTATGACCTCCCAAATGTATTTGGTTTGGTTTATTAGATAACTGTGCTTATCTTTTACAACTTTAATACCCAAATAACTTGATATCAATCCCAAACTTTCAATGTCGAAATCTTTCTTAAGTATTTTCTGAATACGTTCAATTTCACTGTTGTTATTTGAAATGACCAAAATGTCATCGACGAATACCAATATAAATAAAATATTCTCGTAAGTATAGAGGCAATTATCAGCTTTGCTTTGCTGCAAATTTGCTTTTATTAGTACCCGGTGCAACGTCTGATTCCAGACACGGGCTGATTGTTTCAGTCCATAAATACTTCTTTTTAGTAAACATACCTTTTTAGGGTTCTTTACATCAACAAAACCGGGAGGTTGCCGCATGTAAATTATCTCCTCTAACTCTCCTTTCAAAAAAGCTGTTTTTGCGTCAAAATGAAAGATATGCATATTTCTGTTTGCAGCGATAGAGAGAAGAATGCGAAAGGTAGCGTGTTTAGCAACAGGTGCAAACACCTGATCATAGTCAACCCCGTATTTCTGGCAAAAACCTTGGGCGACCAAACGTGCTTTATATTTCTGAATTTTTCCGTCTGCATCAGTTTTCATTTTGTACACCCACTTGCTGCCGATTAAGTTTTTGTCTTTAGGCAAAACTACCAGACTCCATGTACCATTATGTATAAGTGATTTATATTCCTCTCTCATAGCGGCCACCCAATGGTCACTATTCTGGCATTTTATAGCTTCATTGTAATTTCACGGCTCAGTACTTACGACGACATCAATTTCGTGTATTAAACGCTTTGGTGCGATACCTTTATTTGATCGATCAGATCTTCGTACTTGTGAATCGCTTTCACGTACTTCAACTGTTTCGCTAACACTTTTATCATTGCCGTGTTCAAGTCTCAATTCAACGTTATCATCACTAGTGTCGGAACATTGTGCGGGGTTGTTGTCATCCAAAAATTTTACGTCGCGAGATATAACAGTTTTACCCCTTGCTGGTAAGAAACATCTATATGCTTTTGCCTGCGCGTCATACCCAACGAATATGGCTTCTTCTGCCTTGGGATCTAACTTTCGACGCTGGACATCCTGAATGCGGGCAAAACACTTTGTTCCAAAACGCCTTAAGTTTCCATAAAACGGTTTTCGATCATGCCAAAACTCGAAAGGAGTTTTATTTACAGATTTCCATGGTAACAAATTTTGTAAATTATTTGCAGTTACTACTGCTTCACCCCAAAAACTATTATCCAGCTTAGCATCTATCAACATACAGCGCGTCATTTCGATTAAGGTTCGGTTTTTACGTTCCGCCACTCCGTTTTGTTGTGGGGAATACGGCGCAGTTCGGTTGATGACTATGCCTTTCTGATTAAGGTAGTTAACAAAATTTGCATCAGTATATTCTCCACCACGATATTGGATTCTTCGACCAAATTTGTTTGACGTGTATTCAAAATACTCCTTGAATTTTCCAAAAACCTCGGATTTCTCTTTAAGCAGATAAATTATCGTGAATCGTGAAAAGTCATCGATAAATGTTAATACATAACGCTTACCTGATGGTGTTTTCGACTGCATGGGTCCACACAGGTCACTATGAATTAGCTGCAGTACTTCTGTTGAGCGAAAATTGGATTTCTTTGGGAAAGGTAAGCGTGTTAATTTGCCCTTAACGCATATTTCGCAACTGGGTACACCTTCACAACCTTTTCCACACGTAGTCAAATTTATACCATTAGCTAAATTTTCCTTTTGGATTCTATATATTGCGTCCATGCTACGGTGACCCGAAATACGATGCCAGTCGTGAATACAAAAAACACCTTTATTCGACACGCAGTTAATATAATTTCTTGTTCGCAACTTATATAAGTTATTTGTTACAACTGCCACGCCAATTTGCTTACCATCTGCCGATCGTATGTCACATATATTACCTTTAAATGTGACCTTTATACCATTTCTAGTCAGCCTTTTAACAGATATTAAATTTCCACCTATTTCAGGCACATATAAAACGTTTTCAATTTTAACTTTAGAGGAGACTCCGTTCATATTAATTGGTTGTATATTGATGCTACCTCTGCCCTATGCAGCTAAAATTTGACCATTTGCCACAGACACGTGTTCAATGTATGATGCATCAAAGCTATGAAACAAATCACGATTACTTGCAATGTGGCATGTAGCACCAGAATCTACAATCCATTCGTCACCACTTCCCAAGCCAACAAAAAATAAATGTTCAAGAATATCGACTTGGTCTATGACATTCACTATGGGTTTGCGCTTCTCTTTTGCTTTGTTTGTCTTCCACGTAGAATACTCTCTGCATTTACTTCGAATGTGACCCTTCTTTTTACAAAAGAAACAAGTAATGCCATCACCATTCTTACGTTTAAAATTTGAGACCCTTAGAGCATCAACTCCTCCAGGTATATCAACAACTTTATCACGTTCTTGCCTACGCCGGTACTCTTCTATAACTTTCGCGCTAACCAATGACGGTGTTAGGTTCTTTTCCTTGTATGCTTCCATTGCTGTTATGAGACCATCGTAACTACGTGGGAGTGACCCTAACATAGTAGCAGTCATTAGGGATTCCCACGTTATTGATTCACCGAATGCCAATAGTTTTTGAAATAACTCGTTTATTTGATGAATGTGAGCCTCCATATCAGTGTCATCATTCGCCCTTTTTGCCATCACCTCACGTAGTAGTCTTACTTTCACCCCTGGAGAATCACGTTCATAAAACTCTTTAAGAGCATACCATGCATCCTTTGCATTTGTTTTGTTACGTATATGATGAATTTGATCATCTTCAATGCAAAGGGCAATAGTCGCATGTGCCTTATCCCAGTTCGAAAAATTTTCTGCAGGTCTACTATCTGTGATAGCTGTCCACAAACCTCGCTTCAGAAGCATTTCAACTTTAAAGCGCCAGTTGAAATAATTTGTGGAAGTCAGCTTAGGCATTAGATAATTTGCATATGAATCAGCCATTTTATTATTTGAAAAAAAAAAACTTTAATCTTTAAAAATCTTGGCAATGCCTGGTCCCATAACCTATTTCTTAGCAATAAATGCCTGGATAAACTTTGCCTTTAATTAAACACTTGGTATTTTAATTGAAGTACAATTTATTAATTAAAATTATCTAAATTGCTTTTAAAACGTTGTACTCCGTAACACGATTTGCAAAGGAAGGAAAAAAGGAAAAATTGGAAAAATTAAGAAAAGGAAGTAAGAGATCATAATTAGTAGATAACTATTTGACATTTGTATTAGTTGTTATCGATTAAAACCAGAGACAGGGAGCTAAAATATACAATATATTGAAAATGTTAATTAGAATAATCCAACATCTTTATAAATGCACACATGTTTGGATAAGAAATGAATTTAGAAAACCAATAAGTCCTAGATATAGTGGACCATAAAAGGTGTTGGAGCGGCACCAGAAATATTTTAAACTTGAAATTGGTTCCCGAACGGATACTGTTTCGTTAGATCGTCTTAAGCCTGCATTTTTCCAAAATTCAATTGAGTATATATCTTCAGTAAAGACCACCAAGAACTTCGTTACGTTTGGCATTACCAAATTAGAAAGGGGGTAGTGTGGTAACTATTTACCAACTGGTTGTATTAATTTCATGTTTTTGAAAAACAATTTAAATCAAATTACCTTATTATAATTTTTCAATAGTTTTTATTTAAAATAAAAATTTAGTCTGTTAGAATTTGTAGAAATAGCAAGTTGTTTCAATCAAACACCTATAATATATATATATATATATATATATATATATATATATATATATATATATATATATATATATATATATATATATATACCAATACCCCGGTTTGCGTCGCTAATTGGGACTGAAAAATTGAGACGCAAACCGAAACGACGCAAACTGAAGCAGAATTTTCAATTGTTTACGTATGTATTTGATTTTCGTTTAGTCAATACAGGTTTTAAACATTTTAGCTTAGAAAAAGGGTTTTTAAATCAAAATATTTTCTTATTATTTTTTGAATAACAGATTTTAGTAAAATAAAAATATAACAATTCATAAAAAACTTAAAAAACATAACAAAAATTCACACATATTAAATTTAAAAATAAGAAATTCATAGAATTAAAGCAAAAGTCTTTATAGATGTGTTAATTTTTTATTCTGAGCTTGAACCATCTAAATCGATTACAA
Source organism: Cistogaster globosa (assembly GCA_937654795.1). Lineage (NCBI taxonomy): Eukaryota > Metazoa > Arthropoda > Insecta > Diptera > Tachinidae > Cistogaster > Cistogaster globosa. Next base: position 61,630,830 of record OW569404.1, read on the forward strand.
ATTCTGTGGTTAGATTTGTTAATCTTGAAGATTTTTGGATATAATTATCTAAAGTTTTTTGAATTGTAACAGCTTTTTTTTCCAAATAAATTTCTTTATAGCAATTCATAGCGTCAGCCACACTTCTAGCCACTTTTGAATTGCGATCTTCGTCTGGGTCATTGTTTTCAAGAATATCCATTGCTTGCGATATTAACTGCATCGCTTCAGAAATTTTAGCAGCTGTAAGCTTTTTTTCTTCCACTTCAACCTCAAGTGGAGGTGCTTTATCATCTAAGGCATTTTTACTTTGAATTGCAATCAAACTTTCATTATTTATCTCTTCGTCATATAATATAAGATCATGAATGTCTTGTTCCTCCATACCAGAAAAATTTACATTATTGGCTGCTTCCGTAAGCTCTTTATATATTTGTGGACTATCGTTAATGTCTTCCATATCTTTGAGAATGCATTCGGGCCACAATTGACGCCAAGTTCCGTTCATGCAAGATTCTTTAATTCTTTCCAAGAAAGATTTATATTTTCAATAGCCATCATGATATTGTAACTTTTCCAAAACTGATTCATGGAAGGCAAATTATCTCCATCAGTTGCTCTTAAAAGCTGATGAAAAGTTCGTCGTAGATAGTATAACTTGAAGTTGGATATAACACCTTGATCCATTGGTTGAAGTATAGATGTTGTATTCGGTGGCATAAAAATAACCTTAATATTTTCAGAATAATCGTCTGAAAAAACAGGGTGACCTGGCGCATTGTCAAGTAATAGCAGCACTTTAAACCTAATATTTTTTGAAGAACAATAAGCCTTTATTTCGGGAGTAGCACACGTTTCCATCCAATCTCGAAATAAGGCTGCAGTCATCCATGCTTTTTTATTCGCACACCAATGAACTGGAAGTTGCCTTTTTTCGACATTCTTAAAAGCTCTTGGATTTTCAGAGTGATAAATTAAAAATGGCTTAAATTTAAAATCGCCCGCTGCATTTCCTCCTAAAAGAAGTGTGAGTCTGTCTTTACTACATTTATGGCCAGGCGCTGATTTTTCTGATTGAGAAATGTAGGTTCTTTCCGGCAAACGCTTCCAAAAAAATCCTGTTTCATCAACGTTAAAAACTTGTTGCGGGGAATACCCACCTTCCTCAATAATCGCTTTAAACTCAAGTTTAAACTTTTCAGCAGCAGAATAGTCTGCAGAATAGCAGCTTCTCCCTTTAGTGGAATACTATGCAAATTTGCACGGCTTCTGAAACGGTCAAACCAACCTATGCTTACTTCAAATTCCTCCGCACTTTCGGCACTTGATAATGGACGATTTTCTTTTAAATCTTCAAATATAGTTCGAGCTTTATTTTGAATTACCATCTGACTTAATGGCACTCTTCGCTGATTTTGATGTTCTATCCAAATCGTAAGAAGTGACTCCATTTTTTCCATTAAGTTACTTATAATTTTCGTAACTTGTTTATGTTGCAGCGATGTTGCAGTTTCAGCAAATTTTTTAATTTTTTCAGCATCTCGAGAGCAAATGGATTTAATTGTAGAAGGGGCTAGTCCAAGGTTTCTCCAGATATCAACAGCCTTTTCCCCTAATTTAAAACGTTTTAAGATATCCAGCTTTTGTTCTAAAGTTATTTGCTTTCTTTTTTGGCTCATTTTTTTTACTTGCAGACTGAACTTCACTCCACGACATATGTAATTCGAAACTAATAACTACGCTTAACATGTTAACAACGCACACCTGCAAATTTGCTTTCTACTAAACGGGAAATCCCCTTTTTCTGCTTTAGCTTTGTAAAAACATTTTCATATCAACGACGCAAATCGAAGCATTTACGACGCAACTTCGAAGCCATGCGACGCAAACTGAAACAAAAACAATGCAATATTGAAATTCCAGAAACTTAAAAAAAAGGACGCAACTTCGAAGCGACGCAAATCGGGGTATTGGTGTATATTGAAACAACTTGCTATTTCTACAAATTCTAACAGACTAAATTTTTATTTTAAATAAAAACTATTGAAAAATTATAACAAGGTAATTTGATTTAAATTGTTTTTCAATTTATAAATAAATATATATATATATATATATATATATATATATATATATATATATATATATATATATATATATATATATATATATATATATATATATATATATATATATAGCGCCTGTAACAGCTAATAATACTTTGCACGCACGTACAGACTAATGTGATAAAATAAAAAAAATAGACCTTTTTTATACAAACTTCAGAGGCCCAAAACTCGGAAAATATGGGCAAGCGCCAATTTTTTACTTGATGCTTTTTTCTTCTTAATTTTTGATTGCCTGGCGCCCCATAATTTTTTATTCTACATATATAATTTTTATTTTTTTCTGTAATAATTTTTATAATTTATAGCTTTATAGTTTTTTAAATGTACCTGTAGTTAGCACTATATGGAACGTATTTAACATTTTTGTAGGACGTATTCTTCACACCCTTTTAAAATAATACCCCTTGGGGGAAGAAAAGCCTTTTGCAGCCTCTTTGGATTGCGTTTTTTAAGACTACACCAAGCTCAACCAATTATACATTTTCCAAATAACCTTGTTAGGGGAGGCTCGTTTGCCTTCCTCAACTGTTAAATTAAGGACAACTTGGTGATGCACTAAGTTATTTGTTGCTCTTAATTAATCAGGTGGTACACCAGGATAATGTTGCTAAGCTCGTGTTTGCCTTGTTGAATTGTCCAGGTGGTACACCAAGACATGTAACTTAGAAAGGAGTGTGAACACACCGACTGGCACTAAGCAAATGACAATCTTTATTAGGAATTCTTTGGTATTTAAATAAAAGAATATTAACAAAAAAGTTAAAAAAAAAAATGCAATATAAACTAAATTAAAAATTATAAACTTAATTGAAAACACGCCAAAAAACGTTCGTAACTTTCTGTACTTAATTCTTTTCCCACCATTAGCCAAAAAGAAATATTGTGTTTCATTAAATATTTTAAATTTATTTTCCCACTAAGGCAGTGTAGTACAGAGATGGTATTACATAACTGTCTGGCTGGTAATTTAAATAGGCAAATTATTTTCCCACTATTAGTCAGGGATCAGGTGATATTAAATTTCACAAATATTTGGGCACTTGAACAGATACGTGCCTTGAATTATGCTGACGCAGTAAATCTCACGCTTTGCTTGACAAATGTGGGTTTAATTTCATAAAGATTTGTTTTTATTTTGCTAAACAAAAAAATCATAGAGAATCAAAAAACCTTTCAACTCTTTGCCTTTTTTGAATTCAATTTTATTATTTCATAAAAACATCTTCTAGCAAAGTTAAAGAACAAGCGATTTAAAATAAAAAACAATCAATTATTAACATGTGAAAGAAACTTGGTTCGCAAATTTACATTTTTTTATATAAGATTTCAATACGTATCGCGATGAGCGGTAAATTTTGTAGTTGAATGTAAAAGCATATTGAATTTAAATGTTGTTACATTTCTTTGTCATTTAAAAACATCAATATTAAATTGGAAATCAAGTAGATATGACCCATTAGAAAATTTTTGTATTTAGGTTCTTAACACTCATATTGATCAAATTTGTTTTAAAATATAGAGGTTTATAGCTTGGAAATCGCTAATTTTTTATTATTTTTTAATTCTCTATTACCCTTTACAATTTTAGTTTTGATATTTGAAGCTTCACTAAATTGGACTTGTTCCCAAATCTAGTTTATAGACGTTAAATGTAAAATGCATTGTTAAGCAAAAAATTGTGAAGTGACAATATGGGGCTGCCTTCAGAAAATACACACAACATGTACTGTTTGAAAGCAACATACACATATTTTTTTACATATTAATTATGTGTGTTTCTAAATTTTGTATGTTGCATTATTTTTTGATATTTATCTCACCTTACGAAAGCACCGCTCCTAAAGCGTTATATAATGCGTCAGTAGTGAGGAAAAATTCTGGTCTGGATATTGTAATATTGGTAAGTTAGTACTATTGATTTTAACATTTCAAAGTACTTTTGACACTTCTCTGACCTCTCTTATTGTCTGTAATAAGATTTTCTAAATAAACTACTTCAGGTTTCAGAAAATTACATTTATTCATATTCAATTTACGGTTTTGACAAATTAATTATTGAAATACTTTTATTAAATTTCCATTATTAATGCTGCCTGGAATAAAAAAAAACAATTTATCATTCAAGGCATATCAATTACCAGGTGGCAGCGTTAGAAAAATAAATATAGCAATACAACAACATCAGGCATTTTTTATAGCCGAATTTGTGTAAATACGGCTATCAAAAACATCTGATAAAACGCTGTGAATCTTTTTTTAGGTTAAATTACCAGCATTAAAAAGTGCAAATATTTTAAATAATGTTAATGTTTTTTCATATTTCGTATGAAAAAATGCTTTTTATTTTATGAAATATTAAGTTTTTTTTTATTTATTATAATTATTTACACTTTAAAAAAAGTATAAAACAAAAATACGCAATTCTTACAAAAACAACAAAAATTTCAAACAAAAACAAACACTACCATTTTTTGATGTTAAGAAACTATAGCCTTTTTACACTGATCAACATCTACCATCAATTTGCGAAGATGCTAACATCTTTCCATAAGAAATACACAGGGCTAAAAATCAACATCTTTAAAAGATGTTCCTATCTCATTTTGTTCCACCTTATGACAATTATTTTGATATTCTGGTGGCATCACTAATAAAATGGCGTTGAAAATATAAATAAATATTTTCAAACAAAAATGTACTTAAATTGTTGTACATTTTAATGTATTGAAAAACAAAAACAATAAAAGCAATATTTATTACATGGTGATATTGAGCTTAAAAAAATTGCAATTTTTAATTAAATAATTTAAAAATCAATTAAAAAAAATTGTTTTTATTTTATATTTATTTTAAAAGTATAAATATTTATGAAAATAATTGTTCATAAACCTGTTTATTGTGACCTAAAAACATTTTTATGTCCATTAAAAACTTTTCATTATTAGTATTTCATTATTTCAATCCATCTCATTAATAACTGAGTTTGTTCTTTCAAAGTTACAATTAAACCAATTATTAATATGTCCTCGAAATCAATATTTTTAAATCTTATTTTTACTACTAAAAACTATGCGTCGTTTAATTATATGTTATAACAGTTGAGTTGATGGTAGATGTTGTCAATGTAAACGAATGTTTCACATTTTCTACATCTTCCATGCGTTTCGCCGAGATGTTAGTCAGTGTAAAAAGCCTATTACACAATTGTTGATATCTTTGTTAAAACTAAATTAAAAAAAAAAAAAAAAATAGAAAATTTTAGTATTTTGTGCGGCCACCGTTTGCTTTAGGGATGTAACAATACGCCATTTCGCCGATCCGATACCGATACTCAAAAATAAATATCGCCGATACCGATACGCATATTGAAATTGAGCTCAAGTAAAAATTAACAGAACTCAAGTAGAGTAATTATTCTATTACACAAAATAACAGTGTTTAGTAATGAGCCATTCAAATCATCAAAGTTTTCAATACATAAATTTCAGTTTCTAAAATTCAAATTTTTAAACTACAAAACGTAGACTCAAGATTTAAAATTGATATTAGTAAAATTTAAAAGACAACGAATTGAATTTGATATCATGTTAAAATTAAATTAAAATTAATAAAACAACATTGCAAAAGATTAATATTTAAAATTGATATTAATAAAATTTTTACTTAAAAAACAAAGTGTTCTCGAATTTTGCGGACGATCGCGCATCCATTGTTGTTTCTATGAAAGCCAAATCACCCACTCCTTTAATGGATATGCACCAGAGTAAGTATTTGCACACTCTTTTTGCGCATTGTGCACTCTTTCATTGCTCCTTTATTTAAAGCGCATGCGCAAAGAGTGGAGCAAAAAAAAAGAGCAATTAAATGCGCAAAGCGCATGCTATTTTTTACATCAACAGTGGTTTGTTTGAATTTATTCGTTACAAAAACAATTTTGTAACTAAATGTGCATTTTTAGGAATTTTAATACGAGATATTACCCTTTCTTGATAAAATTATACAGTAGACCCCCGATAATTCGTAATCGCAAGGGAACGGCCATTTCTTAGAATTATAAAGGTTTTCGATTTAGCGAAGTTTCGTTTTAGCGGAGTTTCGATTTAGCGGAGTTTCGATTTAGCGGAGTTAAAATAAAATAAATACGAATTAACGGGGGTTTTCAATTAAATTACTAAAACGATAAAAACATAAAAAACAATTGTTAAAAATTAAATATAACATAAATGATAATATAAAATAACATACATAAATATAAATATATGATATAAATATAAGAGAAATAATAAAAAATGTTTTAAGTTTTTCTTTCCATTCTAAACATATATTTTCATTAATGACCGAACTTTGATGAAGCAATTTCAAATCGCTTAGCAACGTCTATTTTTTCTCTCCATTGTCAATGGCTGCAGACAAACGTTTATGCATGCGCTTTGATTTTTTCCTTTTTTTATTAATGTAACAAACTGATCTTAAGAAAATAAACACACGCAAAAGCAAAAACCAAAAGAACAGCGGTGAACAAAAAATCACTCTTTCCATGTTTCTGTTATTTTTATTACGAATTATAAATGGTAGTTAGCAAACAATTACGATTTATAAGAGGTAAAGAAGACTTTATTTGAAAAAAATACGAATTAGCGAATTACGATTTATTTGGGAAAGGTAAGCGTGTTAATTTGCCCTTAACGCATATTTCGCAACTGGTTACACCTTCACAACCTTTTCCACACGTAGTCAAATTTATACCATCAGCTAAATTTTCCTTTTGGATTCTATATATTGCGTCCATGCTACGGTGACGCGAAATACGATGCCAGTCGTGAATACAAAAAACACCTTTATTCGACACGCAGTTAATATAATTTCTTGTTCGCAACTTATATAAGTTATTTGTTACATCTGCCACGCCAATTTGCTTACCATCTGCCGATCGTATGTCACATATATTACCTTTAAATGTGACCTTTATACCATTTCTAGTCAGCCTTTTAACAGATATTAAATTTCCACCTATTTCAGGCACATATAAAACGTTTTCAATTTTAACTTTAGAGGAGACTCCGTTCATATTAATTGGTTGTATATTGATGGTACCTCTGCCCTATGCAGCTCAAATTTGACCATTTGCCACAGACACGTGTTCAATGTATGATGCATCAAAGCTATGAAACAAATCACGATTACTTGCAATGTGGCATGTAGCACCAGAATCTACAATCCTTTCGTCACCACTTCCCGAGCCAACAAAAAATAAATGTTCAAGAATATCGTCTTGGTATATGACATTCACTATGGGTTTGCGCTTCTCTTTTGCTTTGTTTGTCTTCCACGTAGAATACTCTCTGCATTTACTTCGAATGTGACCCTTCTTTTTACAAAAGAAACAAGTAATGCCATCACCATTCTTACGTTTAAAATTTGAGACCCTTAGAGCATCAGCTCCTCCAGGTATATCAACAACTTTATCACGTTCTTGCCTACGCCGGTACTCTTCTATAACTTTCGCGCTAACCAATGACGGTGTTAGGTTCTTTTCCTTGTATGCTTCCATTGCTGTTATGAGACCATCGTAACTACTTGGGAGTGACCCTAACATAGTAGCAGTCATTAGGAATTCCCACGTTATTGATTCACCGAATGCCAATAGTTTTTGAAATAACTCGTTTATTTGATTAATGTGAGCCTCCATATCAGTGTCATCATTCGCCCTTTTTGCCATCACCTCACGTAGTAGTCTTACTTTCACCCCTGGAGAATCACGTTCATAAAACTCTTTAAGAGCATACCATGCATCCTTTGCATTTGTTTTGTTACGTATATGATGAATTTGATCATCTTCAATGCAAAGGGCAATAGTCGCATGTGCCTTATCCCAGTTCGAAAAATTTTCTGCAGGTCTACTATCTGTGATAGCTGTCCACAAACCTCGCTTCAGAAGCATTTCAACTTTAAAGCGCCAGTTGAAATAATTTGTGGAAGTCAGCTTAGGCATTAGATAATTTGCATATGAATCAGCCATTTTATTATTTGAAAAAAAAAACTTTAATCTTTAAAAATCTTGGCAATGCCTGGGCCCATAACCTATTTCTTAGCAATAAATGCCTGGATAAACTTTGCCTTTAATTAAACACTTGGTATTTTAATTGAAGTACAATTTATTGATTAAAATTATCTAAATTGCTTTTTAAACGTTGTACTCCGTAACACGATTTGCAAAGGAAGGAAAAAAGGAAAAATTAAGAAAAGGAAGTAAGAGATCATAATTAGTGGATAACTATTTGACATTTGTATTAGTTGTTATCGATTAAAACCAGAGACAGGGAGCTAAAATATGCAATATATTGAAAATGTTAATTAGAATAATCCAACATCTTTATAAATGCACACATGTTTGGATAAGAAATGAATTTAGAAAACCAATAAGTCCTAGATATAGTGGACCATAAAAGGTGTTGGAGCGGCACCAGAATTATTTTAAACTTGAAATTGGTTCCCGAACGGATACTGTTTCGTTAGATCGTCTTAAGCCTGCATTTTTCCAAAATTCAATTGAGTATATATCTTCAGTAAAGACCACCAAGAACTTCGTTACGTTTGGCATTACCAAATTAGAAAGGGGGTAGTGTGGTAACTATTTACCAACTGGTTGTATTAATTTCAAGTTTTTGAAAAACAATTTAAATCAAATTACCTTGTTATAATTTTTCAATAGTTTTTATTTAAAATAAAAATTTAGTCTGTTAGAATTTGTAGAAATAGCAAGTTGTTTCAATCAAACACCTATAATATATATATATATATATATATATATATATATATATATATATATATATATATATATATATATATATATATATATATATATATATATATATATATATATATATACCAATACCCCGGTTTGCGTCGCTAATTGGGACTGAAAAATTGAGACGCAAACCGAAACGACGCAAACTGAAGCAGAATTTTCAATTGTTTACGTATGTATTTGATTTTCGTTTAGTCAATACAGGTTTTAAACATTTTAGCTTAGAAAAAGGGTTTTTTTATCAAAATATTTTCTTATTATTTTTTGAATAACAGATTTTAGTAAAATAAAAATATAACAATTCATAAAAAACTTAAAAAACATAACAAAAATTCACACATATTAAATTTAAAAATAAGAAATTCATAGAATTAAAGCAAAAGTCTATATAGATGTGTTAATTTTTTATTCTGAGCTTGAACCATCTAAATCGATTACAAATTCTGTGGTTAGATTTGTTAATCTTGAAGATTTTTGGATATAATTATCTAAAGTTTTTTGAATTGTAACAGCTTTTTTTTTCCAAATAAATTTCTTTATAGCAATTCATAGCGTCAGCCACACTTCTAGCCACTTTTGAATTGCGATCTTCGTCTGGGTCATTGTTTTCAAGAATATCCATTGCTTGCGATATTAACTGCATCGCTTCAGAAATTTTAGCAGCTGTAAGCTTTTTTTCTTCCACTTCAACCTCAAGTGGAGGTGCTTTATCATCTAAGGCATTTTTACTTTGAATTGCAATCAAACTTTCATTATTTATCTCTTCGTCATATAATATAAGATCATGAATGTCTTGTTCCTCCATACCAGAAAAATTTACATTATTGGCTGCTTCCGTAAGCTCTTTATATATTTGTGGACTATCGTTAATGTCTTCCATATCTTTGAGAATGCATTCGGGCCACAATTGACGCCAAGTTCCGTTCATGCACGATTCTTTTACTTCTTTCCAAGAAAGATTTATATTTTCAATAGCCATCATTGAATTGAATTTGATATCATGTTAAAATTAAATTAAAATTAATAAAACAACATTGCAAAAGATTAATATTTAAAATTGATATTAATAAAATTTTTACTTAAAAAACAAAGTGTTCTCGAATTTTGCGGACGATCGCGCATCCATTGTTGTTTCTATGAAAGCCAAATCACCCACTCCTTTAATGGATATGCACCAGAGTAAGTATTTGCACACTCTTTTTGCGCATTGTGCACTCTTTCATTGCTCCTTTATTTAAAGCGCATGCGCAAAGAGTGGAGCAAAAAAAAAGAGCAATTAAATGCGCAAAGCGCATGCTATTTTTTACATCAACAGTGGTTTGTTTGAATTTATTCGTTACAAAAACAATTTTGTAACTAAATGTGCATTTTTAGGAATTTTAATACGAGATATTACCCTTTCTTGATAAAATTATACAGTAGACCCCCGATAATTCGTAATCGCAAGGGAACGGCCATTTCTTAGAATTATAAAGGTTTTCGATTTAGCGAAGTTTCGTTTTAGCGGAGTTTCGATTTAGCGGAGTTTCGATTTAGCGGAGTTAAAATAAAATAAATACGAATTAACGGGGGTTTTCAATTAAATTACTAAAACGATAAAAACATAAAAAACAATTGTTAAAAATTAAATATAACATAAATGATAATATAAAATAACATACATAAATATAAATATATGATATAAATATAAGAGAAATAATAAAAAATGTTTTAAGTTTTTCTTTCCATTCTAAACATATATTTTCATTAATGACCGAACTTTGATGAAGCAATTTCAAATCGCTTAGCAACGTCTATTTTTTCTCTCCATTGTCAATGGCTGCAGACAAACGTTTATGCATGCGCTTTGATTTTTTCCTTTTTTTATTAATGTAACAAACTGATCTTAAGAAAATAAACACACGCAAAAGCAAAAACCAAAAGAACAGCGGTGAACAAAAAATCACTCTTTCCATGTTTCTGTTATTTTTATTACGAATTATAAATGGTAGTTAGCAAACAATTACGATTTATAAGAGGTAAAGAAGACTTTATTTGAAAAAAATACGAATTAGCGAATTACGATTTATTTGGGAAAGGTAAGCGTGTTAATTTGCCCTTAACGCATATTTCGCAACTGGTTACACCTTCACAACCTTTTCCACACGTAGTCAAATTTATACCATCAGCTAAATTTTCCTTTTGGATTCTATATATTGCGTCCATGCTACGGTGACGCGAAATACGATGCCAGTCGTGAATACAAAAAACACCTTTATTCGACACGCAGTTAATATAATTTCTTGTTCGCAACTTATATAAGTTATTTGTTACATCTGCCACGCCAATTTGCTTACCATCTGCCGATCGTATGTCACATATATTACCTTTAAATGTGACCTTTATACCATTTCTAGTCAGCCTTTTAACAGATATTAAATTTCCACCTATTTCAGGCACATATAAAACGTTTTCAATTTTAACTTTAGAGGAGACTCCGTTCATATTAATTGGTTGTATATTGATGGTACCTCTGCCCTATGCAGCTCAAATTTGACCATTTGCCACAGACACGTGTTCAATGTATGATGCATCAAAGCTATGAAACAAATCACGATTACTTGCAATGTGGCATGTAGCACCAGAATCTACAATCCTTTCGTCACCACTTCCCGAGCCAACAAAAAATAAATGTTCAAGAATATCGTCTTGGTATATGACATTCACTATGGGTTTGCGCTTCTCTTTTGCTTTGTTTGTCTTCCACGTAGAATACTCTCTGCATTTACTTCGAATGTGACCCTTCTTTTTACAAAAGAAACAAGTAATGCCATCACCATTCTTACGTTTAAAATTTGAGACCCTTAGAGCATCAGCTCCTCCAGGTATATCAACAACTTTATCACGTTCTTGCCTACGCCGGTACTCTTCTATAACTTTCGCGCTAACCAATGACGGTGTTAGGTTCTTTTCCTTGTATGCTTCCATTGCTGTTATGAGACCATCGTAACTACTTGGGAGTGACCCTAACATAGTAGCAGTCATTAGGAATTCCCACGTTATTGATTCACCGAATGCCAATAGTTTTTGAAATAACTCGTTTATTTGATTAATGTGAGCCTCCATATCAGTGTCATCATTCGCCCTTTTTGCCATCACCTCACGTAGTAGTCTTACTTTCACCCCTGGAGAATCACGTTCATAAAACTCTTTAAGAGCATACCATGCATCCTTTGCATTTGTTTTGTTACGTATATGATGAATTTGATCATCTTCAATGCAAAGGGCAATAGTCGCATGTGCCTTATCCCAGTTCGAAAAATTTTCTGCAGGTCTACTATCTGTGATAGCTGTCCACAAACCTCGCTTCAGAAGCATTTCAACTTTAAAGCGCCAGTTGAAATAATTTGTGGAAGTCAGCTTAGGCATTAGATAATTTGCATATGAATCAGCCATTTTATTATTTGAAAAAAAAAACTTTAATCTTTAAAAATCTTGGCAATGCCTGGGCCCATAACCTATTTCTTAGCAATAAATGCCTGGATAAACTTTGCCTTTAATTAAACACTTGGTATTTTAATTGAAGTACAATTTATTGATTAAAATTATCTAAATTGCTTTTTAAACGTTGTACTCCGTAACACGATTTGCAAAGGAAGGAAAAAAGGAAAAATTAAGAAAAGGAAGTAAGAGATCATAATTAGTGGATAACTATTTGACATTTGTATTAGTTGTTATCGATTAAAACCAGAGACAGGGAGCTAAAATATGCAATATATTGAAAATGTTAATTAGAATAATCCAACATCTTTATAAATGCACACATGTTTGGATAAGAAATGAATTTAGAAAACCAATAAGTCCTAGATATAGTGGACCATAAAAGGTGTTGGAGCGGCACCAGAATTATTTTAAACTTGAAATTGGTTCCCGAACGGATACTGTTTCGTTAGATCGTCTTAAGCCTGCATTTTTCCAAAATTCAATTGAGTATATATCTTCAGTAAAGACCACCAAGAACTTCGTTACGTTTGGCATTACCAAATTAGAAAGGGGGTAGTGTGGTAACTATTTACCAACTGGTTGTATTAATTTCAAGTTTTTGAAAAACAATTTAAATCAAATTACCTTGTTATAATTTTTCAATAGTTTTTATTTAAAATAAAAATTTAGTCTGTTAGAATTTGTAGAAATAGCAAGTTGTTTCAATCAAACACCTATAATATATATATATATATATATATATATATATATATATATATATATATATATATATATATATATATATATATATATATATATATATATATATATACCAATACCCCGGTTTGCGTCGCTAATTGGGACTGAAAAATTGAGACGCAAACCGAAACGACGCAAACTGAAGCAGAATTTTCAATTGTTTACGTATGTATTTGATTTTCGTTTAGTCAATACAGGTTTTAAACATTTTAGCTTAGAAAAAGGGTTTTTTTATCAAAATATTTTCTTATTATTTTTTGAATAACAGATTTTAGTAAAATAAAAATATAACAATTCATAAAAAACTTAAAAAACATAACAAAAATTCACACATATTAAATTTAAAAATAAGAAATTCATAGAATTAAAGCAAAAGTCTATATAGATGTGTTAATTTTTTATTCTGAGCTTGAACCATCTAAATCGATTACAAATTCTGTGGTTAGATTTGTTAATCTTGAAGATTTTTGGATATAATTATCTAAAGTTTTTTGAATTGTAACAGCTTTTTTTTTCCAAATAAATTTCTTTATAGCAATTCATAGCGTCAGCCACACTTCTAGCCACTTTTGAATTGCGATCTTCGTCTGGGTCATTGTTTTCAAGAATATCCATTGCTTGCGATATTAACTGCATCGCTTCAGAAATTTTAGCAGCTGTAAGCTTTTTTTCTTCCACTTCAACCTCAAGTGGAGGTGCTTTATCATCTAAGGCATTTTTACTTTGAATTGCAATCAAACTTTCATTATTTATCTCTTCGTCATATAATATAAGATCATGAATGTCTTGTTCCTCCATACCAGAAAAATTTACATTATTGGCTGCTTCCGTAAGCTCTTTATATATTTTTGGACTATCGTTAATGTCTTCCATATCTTTGAGAATGCATTCGGGCCACAATTGACGCCAAGTTCCGTTCATGCACGATTCTTTTACTTCTTTCCAAGAAAGATTTATATTTTCAATAGCCATCATGATATTGTAACTTTTCCAAAACTGATTCATGGAAGGCAAATTATCTCCATCAGTTGCTCTAAAAAGCTGATGAAAAGTTCGTCGTAGATAGTATAACTTGAAGTTGGATATAACACCTTGATCCATTGGTTGAAGTATAGATGTTGTATTCGGTGGCATAAAAATAACCTTAATATTTTAAAAATAATCGTCTGAAAAAACAGGGTGACCTGGCGCATTGTCAAGTAACAGCAGCACTTTAAACCTAATATTTTTTGAAGAACAATAAGCCTTTATTTCGGGAGTAGCACACGTTTCCATCCAATCTCGAAATAAGGCTGCAGTCATCCATGCTTTTTTATTCGCACGCCAATGAACTGGAAGTTGCCTTTTTTCGACATTCTTAAAAGCTCTTGGATTTTCAGAGTGGTAAATTAAAAATGGCTTAAATTTAAAATCGCCCGCTGCATTTCCTCCTAAAAGAAGTGTGAGTCTGTCTTTACTACATTTATGGCCAGGCGCTGATTTTTCTGATTGAGAAATGTAGGTTCTTTCCGGCAAACGCTTCCAAAAAAATCCTGTTTTATCAACGTTAAAAACTTGTTGCGGGGAATACCCACCTTCCTCAATAATCGCTTTAAACTCAAGTTTAAACTTTTCAGCAGCAGAATAGTCTGCAGAATAGCAGCTTCTCCCTTTAGTGGAATACTATGCAAATTTGCACGGCTTCTGAAACGGTCAAACCAACCTCTGCTTCCTTCAAATTCCTCCGCACTTTCGGCACTTGATAATGGACGATTTTCTTTTAAATCTTCAAATATAGTTCGAGCTTTATTTTGAATTACCATCTGACTTAATGGCACTCTTCGCTGATTTTGATGTTCTATCCAAATCGTAAGAAGTGACTCCATTTTTTCCATTAAGTTACTTATAATTTTCGTAACTTGTTTATGTTGCAGCGATGTTGCAGTTTCAGCAAATTTTTTAATTTTTTCAGCATCTCGAGAGCAAATGGATTTAATTGTAGAAGGGGCTAGTCCAAGGTTTCTCCCGATATCAACAGCCTTTTCCCCTAATTTAAAACGTTTTAAGATATCCAGCTTTTGTTCTAAAGTTATTTGCTTTCTTTTTTGGCTCATTTTTTTAACTTGCAGACTGAACTTCACTCCACGACATATGTAATTCGAAACTAATAACTACGCTTAACATGTAAACAACGCACACCTGCAAATTTGCTTTCTACTAAACGGGAAATCCCCTTTTTCTGCTTTAGCTTTGTAAAAACATTTTCATATCAACAACGCAAATCGAAGCATTTACGACGCAACTTCGAAGCCATGCGACGCAAACTGAAACAAAAACAATGCAATATTGAAATTTCAGAAACTTAAAAAAAAGACGCAACTTCGAAGCGACGCAAACTGAAGCGACGCAAATCGGGGTATTGGTGTATATTGAAACAACTTGCTATTTCTACAAATTCTAACAGACTAAATTTTTATTTTAAATAAAAACTATTGAAAAATTATAACAAGGTAATTTGATTTAAATTGTTTTTCAATATATATATATATATATATATATATATATATATATATATATATATATATATATATATATATATATATATATATATATAGCGCCTGTAACAGCTAATAATACTTTGCACGCACGTACAGACTAATGTGATAAAATAAAAAAAAAAATATTAATATGCCTTGCAAAGAACAAACAAGTAAGAGTGCTATATTCGGCTATGTCAAATCTTATATACCCTTCACCGTTTACGTAAATCTAGTTTAATGAAGTAACTCCAGTAAAAAAAATATGAAGTGACAGAGAATAAAAAAAGAAAAAATTTACAAATATACCATCGGCTCTTTCTGAGTTAAGCGTTTAAGCATTTTTAAAAATTTTAGCATTTTCTGAAAGATCTCCATATTAGCAATAGAACTTTTTTATACAAACTTCAGAGGCCCAAAACTCTGAAAATATGGGCAAGCGCCAATTTTTTACTTGATGCTTTTTTCTTCTTATTTTTTGATTGCCTGGCGCCCCATAATTTTTTATTCTACATATATAATTTTTATTTTTTTCTGTAATAATTTTTATAATTTATAGCTTTATAGTTTTTTAAATGTACCTGTAGTTAGCACTATATGGAACGTATTTAACATTTTTGTAGGACGTATTCTTCACACCCTTTTAAAATAATACCCTTTGGGGGAAGAAAAGCCTTTTGCAGCCTCTTTGGATTGCGTTTTTTAAGACTACACCAAGCTCAACCAATTATACATTTTCCAAATAACCTTGTTAGGGGAGGCTCGTTTGCCTTCCTCAACTGTTAAATTAAGGACAACTTGGTGATGCACTAAGTTATTTGTTGCTCTTAATTAATCAGGTGGTACACCAGGATAATGTTGCTAAGCTCGTGTTTGCCTTGTTGAATTGTCCAGGTGGTACACCAAGACATGTAACTTAGAAAGGAGTGTGAACACACCGACTGGCACTAAGCAAATGACAATCTTTATTAGGAATTCTTTGGTATTTAAATAAAAGAATATTAACAAAAAAGTTAAAAAATGCAATATAAACTAAATTAAAAATTATAAACTTAATTGAAAACACGCCAAAAAACGTTCGTAACTTTCTGTACTTAATTCTTTTCCCACCATTAGCCAAAAAGAAATATTGTGTTTCATTAAATATTTTAAATTTATTTTCCCACTAAGGCAGTGTAGTACAGAGATGGTATTACATAACTGTCTGGCTGGTAATTTAAATAGGCAAATTATTTTCCCACTATTAGTCAGGGATCAGGTGATATTAAATTTCACAAATATTTGGGCACTTGAACAGATACGTGCCTTGAATTATGCTGACGCAGTAAATCTCACGCTTTGCTTGACAAATGTGGGTTTAATTTCATAAGGCTTTGTTTTTATTTTGCTATGAAAATAAAAACAAAAAAATCATAGAGAATCAACAAACCTTTCAACTCTTTGCCTTTTTTGAATTCAATTTTATTATTTCATAAAAACAGCTTCTAGCAAAGTTAAAGAACAAGTGATTTAAAATAAAAAACAATCAATTACTAACATGTGAAAGAAACTTGGTTCGCAAATTTACATTTTTTTATATAAGATTTCAATACGTATCGCGATGAGCGGTAAATTTTGTAGTTGAATGTAAAAGCATATTGAATTTCAATGTTGTTACATTTCTTTGTCATTTAAAAACATCAATATTAAATTGGAAATCAAGTAGATATGACCCATTTGAAAATTTTTGTATTTAGGTTCTTAACACTCATATTGATCAAATTTGTTTTAAAATATAGAGGTTTATAGCTTGGAAATCGCCAATTTTTTATTATTTTTTAATTCTCTATTACCCTTTACAATTTTAGTTTTGATATTTGAAGCTTCACTAAATTGGACTTGTTCCCAAATCTAGATTATAGACGTTAAATGTAAAATGCATTGTTAAGCAAAAAATTGTGAAGTGACAATATGGGGCTGCCTTCAGAAAATACACACAACATGTACTGTTTGAAAGCAACATACACATATTTTTTTACATATTAATTATGTGTGTTTCTAAATTTTGTATGTTGCATTATTTTTTGATATTTATCTCACCTTACGAAAGCACCGCTCCTAAAGCGTTATATAATGCGTCAGTAGTGAGGATAAATTCTGGTCTGGATATTGTAATATTGGTAAGTTAGTACTATTGATTTTAACATTTCAAAGTACTTTTGACACTTCTCTGACCTCTCTTATTGTCTGTAATAAGATTTTCTAAATAAACTACTTCAGGTTTCAGAAAATTACATTTATTCATATTCAATTTACGGTTTTGACAAATTAATTATTGAAATACTTTTATTAAATTTCCATTATTAATGCTGCCTGGAATAAAAAAAAAACAATTTATCATTCAAGGCATATCAATTACCAGGTGGCAGCGTTAGAAAAATAAATATAGCAATACAACAACATCAGGCATTTTTTATAGCCGAATTTGTGTAAATACGGCTATCAAAAACATCTGATAAAACGCTGTGAAACTTTTTTTAGGTTAAATTACCAGCATTAAAAAGTGCAAATATTTTAAATAATGTTAAATGTTTTTTCATATTTCGTATGAAAAAATGCTTTTTATTTTATGAAATATTAAGTTTTTTTTTTATTTATTATAATTATTTACACTTTAAAAAAAGTATAAAACAAAAATACGCAATTCTTACAAAAACAACAAAAATTTCAAACAAAAACAAACACTACCATTTTTTTGATGTTAAGAAACTATAGCCTTTTTACACTGATCAACATCTACCATCAATTTGCGAAGATGCTAACATCTTTCCATAAGAAATACACAGGGCTAAAAATCAACATCTTTAAAAGATGTTCCTATCTCATTATGTTCCACCTTATGACAATTATTTTGATATTCTGGTGGCATCACTGATAAAATGGCGTTGAAAATATAAATAAATATTTTCAAACAAAAATGTACTTAAATTGTTGTACATTTTAATGTATTGAAAAACAAAAACAATAAAAGCAATATTTATTACATGGTGATATTGAGCTTAAAAAAATTGCAATTTTTAATTAAATAAAAACGGTAATTTAAAAATCAATTAAAAAAAATTGTTTTTATTTTATATTTTTTATTTATTTTGGACATCCTTCTCCAAAATGTTCCATACCGGCTTTTAAAAGTATTAAAATTTATGAAAATAATTGTTCATAAACCTGTTTATTGTGACCTAAAAACATTTTTATGTCCATTAAAAACTTTTCATTATTATTATTTCATTATTTCAATCCATCTTATTAATAACTGAGTTAGTTCTTTCAAAGTTACAATTAAACCAATTATTAATATGTCCTCGAAATCAATATTTTTAAATCTTATTTTTACTACTAAAAACTATGCGTCGTTTAATTATATGTTATAACAGTTGAGTTGATGGTAGATGTTGTCAATGTAAACGAATGTTTCACATTTTCTACATCTTCCATGCGTTTCGCCGAGATGTTAGTCAGTGTAAAAAGCCTATTACACAATTGTTGATATCTTTGTTAAAACTAAATTAAAAAAAACAAAAAATAGAAAATTTTAGTATTTTGTGCGGCCACCGTTTGCATTAGGGATGTAACAATACGCCATTTCGCCGATCCGATACCGATACTCAAAAATAAATATCGCCGATACCGATACGCATATTGAAATTGAGCTCAAGTAAAAATTAACAAAACTCAAGTAGAGTAATTATTCTATTACACAAAATAACAGTGTTTATTAATGAGCCATTCAAATCATCAAAGTTTTCAATACATAAATTTCAGTTTCTAAAATTCAAATTTTCAAACTACAAAACGTAGACTCAAGATTTAAAATTGATATTAATAAAATTTAAAAGACAACGAATTGAATTTGATATCATGTTAAAATTAAATTAAAATTAATAAAACAACATTGCAAAAGATTAATATTTAAAATTGATATTAATAAAATTTTTATTTAAAAAACAAAGTGTTCTCGAATTTTGCGGAGATAGACGATCGCGCATCCATTGTTGTTTCTATGAAAGCCAAATCACCCGCTCCTTTAATGGATATGCACCAGAGTAAGTATTTGCACACTCTTTTTGCGCATTGTGCACTCTTTCATTGCTCCTTTATTTAAAGCGCATGCGCAAAGAGTGGAGCAAAAAAAAAGAGCAAGTAAATGCGCAAAGCGCATGCTATTTTTTACATCAACAGTGGTTTGTTTGAATTTATTCGTTACAAAAATAATTTTGTAACTAAATGTGCATTTTTAGGAATTTTAATACGAGATATTACCCTTTCTTGATAAAATTATACAGTAGACCCCCAATAATTCGTAATTGCAAGGGAATGGCCATTTCTTAGAATTATAAAGGTTTTCGATTTAGCGGAGTTTCGTTTTAGCGGAGTTTCGTTTTAGCGGAGTTTCGATTTAGCGGAGTTTCGATTTAGCGGAGTTAAAATAAAATAAATACGAATTAACGGGGGTTTTCAATTAAATTACTAAAACGATAAAAACATAAAAAACAATTGTTAAAAATTAAATATAACATAAATCATAATATAAAATAACATACATAAATATAAATATATGATATAAATATAAGAGAAATAATAAATTTTAAGTTTTTCTTTCCATTCTAAACATATATTTTCATTAATGACCGAACTTTGATGAAGCAATTTCAAATCGCTTAGCAACGTCTATTTTTTCTCTCCATTGTCAATGGCTGCAGACAAACGTTTATGCATGCGCTTTGATTTTTTCCTTTTTTTATTAATGTAACAAACTGATCTTAAGAAAATAAACACACGCAAAAGCAAAAACCAAAAGAACAGCGGTGAACAAAAAATCACTCTTTCCATGTTTCTGTTATTTTTATTACGAATAATAAATGGTAGTTAGCAAACAATTACGATTTATAAGAGGTAAAGAAGACTTTATTTGAAAAAAATACGAATTAGCGAATTAGCGAAATACGATTTATCGGGGTACGTGTTAAAAATATACTTTGTTTTCCACTTGCTCATGCTTAAATCAAATATTATATTTTACTTTTAGCATGTTTTGAAATTGTATTTTCTACATTTTTTCCTTGGTTGTTGTATAAGTTCATTATCAAATAAGACATAATATTCAAATAAAACACAGTTTAATAGGTTATGGGCCTTCTATAGTTAAAATTTGTGTGAGATTCGCATGTGAAATAAAGAATATAAGTTAATTTGCCTGAATACCCACTGTGTAGCAAGTCGTGGCTATTAATTTTGTTTTTCCAAATCCTGAAAGATTTTGATTTTGTGCGGAATAGCTGACACCAAATTGCTAATTACAAAGCTTAATCGCGAAAATTATGAAATATGGAAATATCGTATGAAATTTTTACTGAAGAAGGAAAAGGTATGGGAAGGGATTGAAAAAGAAATCCCTGAAAATCCTAATGAAAATTGGAAGGATCGAGATAATGAAGCAACTTTTTTATTTGTTTTGGCTGTTGATGAAACAGAATTGTTTCGCATTGATAATTGTAAATATGCTAAATATGCCTGGAATATTTCTAAAGCATACCATGAAAAGTCAACACTTATCAACAAAGTTAAATTAATGAGATCAATTTGTGAATTGAAATTACACCCAGGAGAATATATGGACAAACATATTACGCAAATCAAGTTATTGTTGTGCAAATTGCAACACTTGGTGAACAAATTTCTGAGTCCTGGATAATTTCTATGCTACGTAGTAGTCTGCCTACCATGTACGATACTGTAATAACAGCATTAGAAGTAAGAGATGAGAAGGATCTCACTATAACTGTTGTCGAAAATAAACTGCTGGAGGAATTTAAAAAGCACAAGAGGAGAAATTTCGTTGAAGACACAATATTAAAAACTACAAATAAATTAAAAAGAATAATATCAAACATATTGTGTGTCACTAATGCTGGAAATTTAAAAATGAAAAGCGTCAAAAAGCTAAAGTTGCTAAAAACGAAGAAAATAATTTGTGTTTTGTTCTTAATGGTGAAAATAATATTTGGGTAGTTGACTCTGGTGCCACTTGTCATATTAGTAGCAATGAAAATGAGTTTGTAAATCTAGATAAATCATGGCACAAAAAAGTAACTGTTGCAAAATGTGATGGAGTTTATTCAAATGGAAAAGTCGACTGCAGGTTAAAAATGCTGAATCAACAAGGTTATGAAGAAGTTATAACCGAAGATGTTCTATATATCCCATCGTTTAAAGGAAACTTACTGTCAGTAAAGAAGTTATCAGCAAAAGGTTTCAAGTTTTTATTTTTGGGAACAATATGTAAAATACTTGATATAAATAATATTGAAGTCGGTTTTGCTGAGTGTGTCAACAGTTTATATCAATTAAAAACTAAAGAGCATGACGAAGCTAACAAAGTTGTATGTAATCTCATTAAATGTCAACATTATTACCATAAGCTTTTTGGGCAAAGAGACATTAACGCTAAAAAATAAATAAAGATTTTACAATTATAGACTGTGGCGTTCGAACAACTTGCGACGTTTGTGCTATATGCAAGCTTACAAAGAATCCGTTCCCGAAGAAATCGTTAAAGAAATCTAAAGCAGTTCTTGAGCTTCTTCATTCGGATGTTTGTGGACCCATGCAAAATATAACTCCAGGAAAGAAAAGGTATTTTTTAACGTTCATTGATGATTATAGCTGATATACTGTTATTTATTTGCTATGCGAGAAGTCCGAGGTTTTTGATAAAACAGACATTATATAGAAATTATAAACAACAAGTTTGGAAAGGTCCCCATGTGTATAAGATCAGATAATGGAACGGAATATAAACCGAAAAAGGATGGTTGAAATCTTAAAATGTTATGGTATTATGACCCAATTTAGCGCTCCTTATTATCCTTAACAGAATGGAGTAGCTGAAAGAAAGAATCGCTATCTAATTGAAATGGCTCGATGTTTGTTGGAAGAAGCCAATTTACCGAAAATTTATGGGGGAGAAGTTCTAACTACTTACAAAATAATATCATTTCAAGTGTTATACCTTGTACTCCATATGAGAGATGGGAAAAAGAAAAACCTAATGTGGAAACATACACATATTTGGATCCAAAGCTTATGTCTTAGTACCTGATACAAGTAAAAAAAATTGATAACAAGTCAAGACTCCTTACATACGTGGGTTGTGATGAGGAAAGCAAAGGTTTACGTTTTGTTGATACAAGCACCAACAGAGTAACTATTAGCAGAGATTTTGAATTCGTTTCTTCAAATATAAAATATATTTAGAAGTTACTGCGTCGTCTAAGGCTATTGGTAACGATTATGAACCTGATGATGGTTCTTATTGCAGTATTACAGATGACCGTGAATATTTTACTAATTCTGAAACGACTACTAACCCATCTGTAATAGAAATTCAAGAAATCGAACCAACACTTCGAAGATCGTCAACAATAAACAAGGGTGTGCCTCCTTTAAAATACTCAGCTCATTTAATCCATTGACAAATGACATTGAAAAGACGACTGACATAATTGAACCCATAAAATCAAAAGAAAAATATGAATGGGAATCTGCAATGAAGGAGGAGATGGAGTCTCTTACGAAAAACCAAACATGGGATTTGGTTCCAGCGCCACCAGGTGTTAATGTAATAGGTTGTAAATGGACATTCAAGGCAAAAGAGACGCTAATGGTAAGATTAAACGTTTTAAAGCGCGTTTAGTAGCTCAAGGTTTTAATAAAAAATATGGTTGTGACTACGATGTGATATTTGCACCTATGGTATGTCAAGCTACATTTATTAATTTATTTATTTCATTCAAGTAAGAAATGCTTATAATCAAATGTAACAAATAAAACTATATGCTCTAAAAAAATTAAAAAAAAAAAATAAATTAATAAAAACAAAATAATAAAACATAATGGTAAGTGCATTAAGAATTAGTAAATCAATTTCAAGCAAGCTACATGTAATTCTAGGGATAATAATTTCAGGATTTCTATTTGAGCGAGAAAAAACAAATCTAGAGTAAAGTTGAAACGGCTGTTCACTCTTTATAACGTTACTAAAAAACAAGAGGTTACGATAAATAACAAAGTAACGAAAAGAGCAACCCAGAAATTTTTTCACAAAGTCAGAAATATGCATTCTCCGTTTTACGGAATATACATAGCGCACAATAGCAGTAATAATACGCCGTAACCTATCAATAACATAACCAACTGTCCCAGATACCACTTCTAATCCATAAAAAATTTGAGACATCAACAACGCATGCGCCAAGTTATACTTTACAAAAAAAGGTAGATAAATGCAATAGTATCTCCGAACTTCAAAACAACACTAGATATATTATCTGGTGTTACGTTCCATCCAAAACCAACCCTGCTGATATTGTATCCCGAGGATGTAGTGCACAGGAATTACCAACAACAATTTGCTTTAACGGTCCTAGTTTTCTTCTCGATCATCAATTAACCTGGCCCAAAACTGATAAAACAAAAATTAGCTCAAAAATTTTGGAAAGAAGAAAAGCGGCTGTTTTTTAAGTGTACTGATGCCCCAAAATCAATAATCGAAGGGATAATCGATATGCATTCATTTTTTATAAAGTAATTCGAATAATTTCATTTGTTTTTCGTATTTTTAACAGATACCCAGTAGACCGCAACTTAAAGCCCGCATATGCAGCTCATATAACCGTAGCAAAATTGGATTGTGTTTTCTGGCGCATAATTGGCCATATTCAAAATGCCAATTTCAAGGCGAACATTGTCGCACTTTCCAAAGGAAAATTTGTTCATCCCTCGCTACAGAAATTGACACAATTTCTACAAGAAATGAAATTAAAAAATGGCTCAGCTATCACATTACTGCGTGTTGGTGGCCGTCTAGCAAAGCCACCTATACTAAATGATGCCAGATTTCCTGCTTTGGTTCCCAAAAATCATCCTTATATAGTATCGTATATCGAATATTTGCATCGCCTTTATTTACACGCTGGTCCAAAGGTTTTACTGGGTATCATTCGTCAAAAAATTTGGCTCAACGCCAGAGAAGGGTTCGCAAGGTCGTTCGAAATTGTATCCACTGTTTCCACTACAAGCCAAAATTGGTGAACTTCGAGTTAACCGACCGTTTTTAGTGTAGAATATATATGGTCTACATTCTCTTCAAACGAAAGCTTATTGTCAATGAAAATTCCCAAGCACTTCATTCTGTCAACAAAAGATATCCTGTCTCCGTCTATAAAAATCTGTAATGTGGAAGAACCGTGATCAGCAGATCCAAAAAGAATGTCTTTAGTTTTCCAAGAATTAATAGTCAAAGAGTTTAACACAGACCATCGCCTAAAATGCTCCAGACTAAAGTTCATGTTAGCTTCTAAAACATGAGGGCAATCACAATCCGAGCTAAATAGAAGGAAAACATCATCAGCAAACAGAAATGAATGAAATAAACATAGTTAGGGAGGCATTCACATACAACACAAAAAGAAGCGGTCCCAAAACTGATCCCTGGAGAACACCTGACGAAAGAGAAAGCGTATTAGAGTAAACACAGTTAATATCAACAAATTGTTTCCTTTCATATAAATAAGAGCAAACGAGCCTACAAGCAGATCTAGAAAAGCGAAAACGTGTCTCTAATTTATTAATCGTAATAGAAAAGTCAATAAGAGTTAAAGTTTAATGGTTTTTCTACTTCCGCACCTCACGTTAATTGAAACACTCTGTTTGCTTGTTCATTCTCAACTGCCTATTGGCCTTTTTATTGTCATTCTTTTCTCGCTACATTTTGTATATTAAATACTTATATTGTTACAGTGTTGTATTCCATAAGGTAAGGGTTACACTATACCTACCTTTCCTTTTCAAAAAAAGGAAGAACCAAACAAGGGGTACCAACTTGTTTCGAGCTTGCTTTTTTTTCTATTTTATTAAACTAAAGAGTTTATAATATATATATACATGTAAAGAGATTATAATATAGTTTTGTACAAATTTTAGCAAAACAAAATAGTTTTGCTGCTATCATTTAAAGATTTAAGGTTGTAAACAATTTTTTTCGTCATAATATTAGTAATTTATTTTTCTTAATTTATGACTGGTTTGTATTGAATTCAAGTATTTACGTATATACTATATTTATCTATAAAAATATATATTTATAAAAATATATTTATATATTTTTTGTTTGTTATATAAAATATTCTAATCTTGTTTTTTTTATTTATTCTAGATTAAATTTTTAAATTTTTCGGATTCTGTTTTTGTGAACAGTTTTCCGTTTCTTTGATACATCATTGTAAATTGTTACGTTTACACCGTTTACATCTTCTTTTACATAAGGACCTTCGTGAATATTCGTATGTTTGTCGTATGGTTCCTTGTGTACTAATATTTTGTCTTTTACTTGTAGTTCTAGTGGTTTTGCAAATCTGTCGTGATATTTCTTATTTCTGTTCTTGTGTTTGTCAATCAAGTTCCTGGTTAAAATGTGCGTTTTCTGTAGTCTTTGCTTGACCTCTTTCTATAATTTTCTATGTTATATATTGGGGCTAACTCTGTTTTAGTCTCGTTGGGCGTCGTTGCTATTTTTCTAAAAACTAACTCAAAAGGGGTGAACTGATTATCGAAAACTGTGTTTGGTGACGTGTTGTGGTAGAAAGTAAAATATTTTAGGTACGTATCCCAGTCAGTCAGATTTTCGCTTATATAGGCCCCGATACACTCGTTTAGGACGCGCTCCACCGTTCCTACGCTTTGATGGTGATAAGCACTTGCAAAATTTAAATTTTTTTTCAGTAATTTACATAATTCACTGAATAATTCGTTTTTGAATTCAGATTCCTGATTTGTCTTTATCTATGTTGTATTAGTCTTCACAAGTATTGCTTTTATTATGTGTGTATCTTACAAACGCCATCTTAATGATGCCATGTTATAATAACTTATTACATATAAGTTAGTGATGCCATATTATTAAATTTATGTTGTGCTAAAGATAAGACATAAATATTACTTATGCAACATCTTCCTTTTTACAAGTAAATGTAAATAAATGTAATGAGTGTATACAAAAATATATATATGATAAACTTAGTTAAAAATGGTTAACAATTTTTTATAAGCTTAATTTTTTAGGCTGTCTTACAACTCTACCTTTTCTTGTTACATAGTTATTGCCATCATTATCAGTGGCCACTGGTAATTCAGGACTTATTTGATTGGCTTCTTGTAACTCATTATTATTTTCTAAATTTTCAAATTTATTTTCTGAAGTTTTTCTTATGTGGTCTTGACTCCTTCTATAACAAATATCATTATTATCTTTCACAATAAATGACCTTGGTTCTTTACATGTATCTACAACTTGACCTTGGCACCAACAACTTGTGGCTGTTTTCTTGAACATGACGGAATCTCCTTCTTTCAGCGGATCTACTCTTCTTGCTATTTTATTGTAATAATCATTATATTTTCGAATGCTTGAACTCAACTGTTTTTTATATTCATTAATATTAATGATTTTTGGTATAAAATTTTTTGATAAAGATGGAATCTTTGTTCTCAAAGACCTTGACATCAGAAGTTCAGCAGGACTGGGCAAATTTCCTTTCGGTGTTGTTCTGTATTGAAGCAACGCTACATATGGGTCTGAATGACTTTCCAGAGACTTCAATAATATTTTCTTCATTATTTGAACGCAACGTTCCGCTAAACCATTGGACCTGGGTAAATATGGACTTGATGTACAATGCTCTATTTCCCAATCTCTACAAAAATCATTGAACTCCTTCGAATTAAATGGAGGACCATTATCCGTTAATAACGTGGCAGGAATTCCATGTCTAGCAAATATTGATTTTAATTTTACTATGACCTGAGCACTGTTGTAACCAAAATTTAATAATTCTACCTCAATATATTTAGAATAGTAATCAACGACAAGCAAGTAAGTTTTCCTATTAAATTCAAACAAATCACAGCCTAGCTTGAACCATGGCATAAGCACTATTTCATGTGGAATCATTTCTGATTTAGGTTTCAAATTTTGATGTCGCATACAAATCTCGCAGTTTGAAACAATATTCTCTATATCATTATAAAGATTTGGCCAGTAAATGAACTGTCGAGCTAAATCTTTGCATCTTTGTATGCCCATATGACCCTCATGGATTTTTAATAATATTGAGCTACGTAAGCTCTTTGGAATTAAAATCTGATGATTTTTTAATAAAATGTCATCCAAAATTGAAATTTCATCTTTTATTTTAAAGTATGGCATTACATCCGATTCTATTAGCTTTCTATTTCGTGGCCACCCGCTTTTTACATACTCAGAAATTTTTCTAAAAGTAACATCATTCTTTGTATGTTCCCTAACAAAATCAATTTTTGCAAAAGGTATTTCCAAACAAGACGCTAATAAATTACAATGAAGTGAAATTTCTTGATCTAATTCTTTCAATGCTGTCTCCCTTAAAGGTGCTCTCGATAAAGTATCAGCTATTTGAAGATCCTTGCCTGGCTTGTATCTAACAGAAAGATTATATAATTGTAATCGTAGCATGAATCTTTGAAGTCTTGCCGGAATTTTGTATAAAGGTTTGTCAAAGAGATTGACCAACGGTTTATGATCTGTCTCAACCAAAATTTTTGACCCATAGACATATTGATGGAATTTTACACAACCAAAGAAAATAGCAAATAGCTCTTTTTCTATTTGCGCATAATTTTGTTGACATGTCGTTAACGAAACTGATGCATACGCAATTGGATGTTGGTCATGCATAATTGTTGCACCAAGGGCAAATTTGGAAGCATCTACAGATAATGTCAAATCCTTATTAGGATCAAAATATGTCAATACGGGCGATTTTGTTATTTCCCTTTTTAGGTTTTCAAATTCTCTTTCATGGTTTTCTGACCAGTGCCATTCAATATCCTTTCTTAACAATTCCCTCAAGTTCTTGTTCTTTGAGGCCAAATTCTCTATGAAAGCTCCTAAGTAATTGATCATACCCAAAAATCGTTGCAATTCTTTCACACTTGTAGGTTTAGGCATATTTAAAATAGAATTAATTTTCTCATCGTCTGGTTTTATCCCAAAATTACTAAATATGTGACCTAAGAACTTTATTTCGGTCTTTAAAATCTTACATTTGTTCTCATTGAATTTTATACCCCCTTCCCTTGCCCTTTCAAAAACTTTCTCCAGAACTCTTAAATGTTCCTCTCTAGTGGAAGAATAAATCAAAAAATCATCTATATAAATTATCAATCCGGGAATATCACCAAACAGCCTTACCATTTCACCATGAAAAATTTCAGGTGCTGCATTTATCCCAAATGGCAATCTCAAAAACCTGTAACGTCCAAACGGAGTATTAAAAGTACATAACCTTGAAGATTGGTCATTCAGAGGAATCATCCAAAAACCGCTATTAGCATCGAGTGAAGAAAAATATTTAGAACCGTTAAGCTTAGCTTTACAGTCTTCAATGTTTGGAAATGGAAAATGTGGCCTTAATATGGCCTTGTTTAAATTTCTCGGGTCTAAACAAATTCTAAGATTTCCATTTGGTTTTGATACCAAGACAATTGAGTTCACCCACTCAGTTGGTTCACTGACCTTTTTAATCACCTTTAAATTCTCCATTCTTTTTAATTCTGATTTTAATTTTTCGTGTAATTTAAATGGGATTTTTCTAGGAGGATCCACTACAGGAGGAACGTCCATTCTTAGTTCAAGATTACACTCACTACGCAAATTACCAAGACCACCAAAGATATCAGAATACTTTTCAACAATATTATTTAATGACAAGTTGTTTACATGTTTAATTAAATTCATTTGAATAGCAGAACCAAGACCGATAATATTTTTACATTTAATGTCCGCTACAAAAAACTTCAACACATAAATATTATTTTCATAAAAAACGTTTAAATTCACAGTGCCTAATATGGGCAACTTTTCGCCACTAAATGTAAAAATATTAACGTTGGTTTTCTTTAATAAATTATAAAATTTTAACTTCATAAAAATTTCCTTTGATATAACATTGGCCTGCGCCCCCGTATCAATTTGACATACCATTTTGCTGTCTTCAATTACAACCTCAATATTCCATTCAGCCGTTGTTGCTGGGTTTAAAATGGCGCCAATAAATAAATCTTCTTCTCCATCTTCGTAGCCATCATAGTCCTCGCCTTGTTTTACAGTGACATTTTTTACATACCGCCTTTTTAAAAAACACATCTTGGCATAATGTCCAGTCTTTCCACAATTGTGGCACTTTGACCCATCAGCTGGGCATTTTTTCTTGTGTGTTTGACCACATCGACTGCATGGTGTTTCGCTTTGTTTGTTGTAATTCGGCAGGTTAAGAGGTTTTCTTCTTAATGCATTTATTGCTGGCTCTTCCTCATGGTTGACTTCAAGTTTAATTGCATTTTCTTTAGCAACTGATATAGATTTGGCAATGTCAATGGCCTTATCTAAAGAAATACCACCTTCTGCCAATAACCTTTCTCGAATATTCCCCAATTTTGGAGACAAGCCACAGGTGAAAATATCTCTAACAAGATCTTCCCTTAGAGTGCCGAATTCACAATTTAAGCTTAAATTTTTTAAAGTGGTCACATATTCATCAATCGTTTGGTGCTGTTGTTGTCTGCATGTAAAAAAACGATGCCGCTCCATTGCGATATTCACTTTTGGAGTAAAGAAATTCTCTAGCTTTTCAACCAACCTTGAATACTTTATGACGTCTAAATCTTCATTAAATGAATTAAAAATTTCCAGTGACTCACTGCCTAAATGATGTAGCAGTAAGGCCACCTTACGACGATCTGACTGCGACTCCAAATTTGTTGCAGTCATAAAAATTTTAAATTGTGTAAACCAATGTTTCCATTCCTTTGCCAAATTTGTTGACTTCAAATTTATGGGCTGCAACGTAGTGGCAAAAAATGGACTTCCTTCAGTTGTTGATCTCCTTTGTGTTGACTCTTCATTTTGTTGCTCGGTCGACATTTTATTCTATTAAATTTCACTCACTTCTGGCACCATGTTGTATTAGTCTTCACAAGTATTGCTTTTATTATGTGTGTATCTTACACACGCCATCTTAATGATGCCATGTTATAATAATTTATTACATATAAGTTAGTGATGCCATATTATTAAATTTATGTTATGCTAAAGATAAGACATAAATATTACTTATGCAACAATCTATTGTGTTCATTCTTCCATATATTAGAGTAAAATTTTCAAAAATTGCTCGAGCTATAGTTAAAGCTGACTTGTCGGGCACCGGAATGGTAACTAAATATTTTGGCAAATCAAACATTAATGTAAGGGCATATTTATTTCCGAACGCGGATTGTGGCAGTGGCCCGATCGTGTCCAAAACCACAATGTCAAATGCCCTAGCAGGAGTTGGTGTCAACTCTAATTCTTCTAAATTCTCTGGTCTAACTTTGTTCAGGATGCAATCGTTGCAGCTTCTAACAAATTGTGCGATGTCCCTCGTCATTTAATCCAATAGTATTTTGTGCGAAGTTTCGCATACAGCTTCTTCTGCCCACAATGTCCGCTTAGGATTGGATCATTATGGTAGATTTGCATTAGCTTTTGCTTGTGGCTATCTACAGTAATTATTTCGATTGGTTCTGTGAGGATTATTTCGAGAGTGTGTAAGATATGATTCCCGTATTCTTTGAAGTTGTGAATAGTAAATTTTATAAAAAAATGTCGTCTTTAGGCCATTCTGCTTTAAAGATATTACGTTTGTTGGCTTCAGTTTCTAGCCGCGAAAACAAGTCATATAGACAAAATATTTCGTTAACAAACTTATATTCGAGGGTTAACAGTATCTTTAAATTTTTATATATATATTAATGCGCATTATTTTCGACTTACTGTCGGAATTGAAAAATTGGGTTCTTATTTTGGGAATATTTCTATCGAATTTATGGAAAAATTTATCGTATACTTTTAATGTAATATCGTCCGTCTCACATCACTGCGTTTTTGTTTAATAGGTTTTTTGTTTTGGAACGTGTTTGAATTGGCTGTACCTTAGCGGTTTGATTTTTTAGGTCATTTATTGAAATCCTGGATAAGGCGTCTGCGACGACGTTTAATTTTTCTCTAATGTATTTCACCGTAAAATTGTATTCCGAAAGTTGGAGTCGGATTCTGGTCAGTTTGGAGGATGGATCCTTTATGTTAAAGAGGTAAATATGTTCCCTTGACATAGGGTCGAAAGTGTGTTATCGCGAAATGGATTGCTATAAGTTCCTGTTCTATCACAGGCCTTTTGTGATCTGCTGCATTGAACGACTTGGATGCAAAATAAATTGGCAAGTCGTTACCGTTGTCGTTTTGACTCAAGATAGCTCCACATCCGTTCTTTGACGCATCTACCGTGATTATAAATGGTTTTGAAAAATCTGGTTATTGTATAATTGGCGGTGATTGTAAGGCTAATCTCAGTTTGTTAAAAGCGTTTTGACATTTCTCATCCCAATTAAATTGTACGTTTTTTCTTGTGATGGCGTTCAGCGGTGACGCTAAAGCTGAAAAATTTTCCATGAAGTGTCTGTAGTAGTTAGCGAACGCTACGAATTTTTTAACGGAATCCTTGTCGGCTGGTGTAGAATAGTTCTGAATTGTTTTTATCTTCGAGTCGTCTGGTAAGAGTCCCGCAGATGTGCACTTGTGGCCCAAAAAAGTCACCTCGGGTCTAAAAAAATTGCACTTGTTTGGGTTAACCTTTAGGTTAAATTGCTTACAAATTTTAAAAACGTTTTCCAAGTTATTTAAATGATGTTGTAGACTGCATCCTATAACGATAATGTCGTCGACATATAAAAATGCTTGGTTTGGAGGTAAACCGGAAAATGCGATATTCATCATACCTTCCAACGGAAAGAACCCGAAATAGTACTAAAAGAAGTTACATCTCGCGACTCTGGGTGTAAGGGTATTTGGTGGAACCCTGAGAATAGGTCCAGAATGGAAAAATATCTGGCACGCCCCAAGTTATCAAGAATGTCATCGATTCTCGAGAGTGGAAACTTATCGGCTATAAGTTTTTTATTCACCGCACGGTAATCGACGCACATTCAATATGGACTTTGTCCATTCACCCTTTTCTTCTTTACCAATATAAAAGGGCTGTTGTACTTGGATTGACTAGGCTCTATTAAATCATTATGCAATTTGTTACCTGACTGTTAATTTCCTGTTTTTGAGAATAAGGCAAACGGTAACTTTCTATGTACACCGCAGAAGTGTCACTTAATCTAAGTTTCTGCTCATAAAAGTTGTTAACGATGAGCTTGTCGGTTTTTAATGCGAATATGTCGGCATACTTCTCACATAGGGGCATAAGTTTTTCCTCTACATCACTTGGCATACGGGTTTTTAACGAATTTCTTAGTGTTTCGGTACGTACGTTTTCCTGTATTGTAGTATTAATTGAGAAAACATTATAATTCGAGATCTTTTCTAGCTTGATGTCAGCATAGTTAAAGGGTTTATATTTATTAGTTACGTTTAGAATTTTTAATATGTGTGTTTGCACGCCTATAATGCATTTTCCTATGAAAATTTGCTGTGAATTTACAAATGCTGCTTCTGACAACTTGCCTGGTCTTAAAAGTCTTAAAACCTCGGCTCTTGGTGGCACTATAAAGTTATCTATGTCTGTACCTTGTTCGATAGGGATCTCTAGAATTGTATTGTTATCCTGAACTGAAATTGTCATATTCTCATAATTAATGTTGCACCGATTTGCCTTTAAAAAATCTTTTCCAAGTATGCCTTCCGTGGGAATATTAAAATCGTCATTGACTACATAGAACGTTTGCGAAATAGAGTGATTTCTTATAACTAAATTACTCTGAATTGTGCCTAATGTCTCTATAGAATTTGTGGTTACGCCTGTTATATTAATTGTTTCCATTCGGTTGAGTCTTGCACCTGGTTTTAAACACGATATCCTTACTAAGGAGATATCAGCCTGTGAATCGACTAAAAATGTGCATGATCCACTTGATTCAGTAAAATGTAAATGAATGAAGTCAGATTAAGTCAAATTTAGAGTGTAAATTAATTTTGTGGGTGTGTGTATTTGTTTTTGAGATGATTGGGATTCATGTCGATTTACAAATTGTCTCTTACCCTTAACATTTCCTGTTAAGGGACTTCTGCGTTTTGTCTGTGATTGTTACTGTTATGTTGTCTATAGCTGTTACTATTGTTTTGTCCATAGTTATTGCCGTTATTCAGTCTATAGTTGTTGCTGTGACTAGAATGATTTTGTCGCTTGTTGGGTGTGTTATTGTTCCTTGCAAAGTTGTAATAATTACCACGGTAATTAGTAGAGCCTCTTAAGGTGTTACTATTATTCCTATAACTATTTCCTCTAGTATGATTTACACGATTTGTATGGCCGAAGAATCTTGAATTATTGTTTTGTGACTGAAATGCTTATACCTGTCTTTCGTTTGACTCGGTTGTTTGCTCAACTATTAATTTAGCCACTACGTCTTTTGGGTTCGTAAATGTTGTTGATGCTATTATTGATTTGACAAGAGCTAATTTTGCATTTAAGCGACATACTGCAACCGCCTTACATACAAGAGATTTTCAAGTGAGCCTATTAGTTCTTCTACTTGTTTAGAAAAATCCGAATAATTATCGTTCTTAACCTGAAGGGCGCACTGTGGTCAATATTTTGAGATAGTGGCCAAAACTCCTTTTGGTTTTTATTCTCCGATTTTAAAGTTATTAGGCTCGTATGAAAGCAGACAGTAGTAAACCTCGGGAGCCAAAAAATTAGAACTCTATTTCAATTATTTCACTGGGAACAGGGTGGTCCAAAATGGGCTTTTCAGGATTTAGTAAATTAATGATATTTTTAGTTAATTTTTAAAGTTTAAATGATCATAACTTTTATGTTTTTCAAGATTCTTGGACGAAATAAATTTTGCGTTGTAACTTAACTTATTTCCTATTACTGGTAAAAAAAAATAGAGCACAACTCCTGTGAGTCAAGCTGAGTCCAAACACAAATTTACTATTTTGTAGTCCTAACTCTCCCCTACATTCCTATACATACATTTCAATGCATCGGGACTGCACTTTTTGAGCTACAGCAATTTTTCTGAACCAAGGTAAGATTCGGTACAAATGCACGTCATATTTCTTGAGAAGTTATTTGTATGTGAAAGTGGCTATTATGCATATATTTTGATAAAACTTTATACAAGAGATCTTATTGACCCAAAAATAATTTTGTTGAGATTAGGAGAAGTTGGCCCATATTTGGACCTAGTCCACATAGAAGGGTGTATCAAAATTTTGATAAAAATGACAATAGCACTCTCAAATTATGTGGTATCTGGCAATTTAATTGGAAAAGGTAAAAAATAATTTTATTGCCATCTAATACTACATAACTTAAATACCTGAAAATTGCAAATAAATTTAAAACCAATGAAAATAACTGGTAAAACCAAGTACCTGTTATATTATGTTTCAAAGGGGTAAAAAAGATCATGTTGAAACTTCGAGCAATAGTATGTTAATCCATGCATTCATTTTTTTTTCTTCATTATTGTTTAAACAATGGCTAAATTCAGCTATAGTGTTCTATCTGATATATATTTTAAACGGAAAAATGAAAACGACTTTATTTTACATATAATGAATAATCCATTCTTCAAAATATGCGACAAACAAGAAATTTAAATTCATAACTTAAAATACTTAAAGAAAACGGTACAATCAATGATCCAGAAACAAGAAATTGTTTTACTCACGCAACCAAGAATGGCTAAGAAATAAACTTATCTTTAAAAAGCCATCAGTAACTACCACGGAAACTGGAAAAGGTGGTCAACCAGCAAAGCCAATTGATAATTGTTGTGAAAGATCACGAAGACGCCAGCTTAAACATATCAATGAAGAAGTTTCTTGTAGCATCATAAAGGATTCATTTCTGCATCAAATTCAACCATCGAAAACTAAAAAGAGTAAAATTGCTATCATTGAAAAAATAGTGGAAGCAAGCCCCAGACGCACAAAAAGAATTTTAGAAAGTATGCCGACACCAACTGAAGAAAATAAATTTACCCCAGAAGAAGCATTTGCACTATTTTTGGATTTGAAAATGACTAAAAACCAATATACAGAATTGCGGAAGCGAACCAATGGAAAAAATTGTGGAATTTTTCTATCATATTAAATTGCAGGATCTTCTTGAACACACTGCAGAACGATTATTAAAGACATTTGATGCTGACTATTTAAAGAAGTTTAAAAATCGCAGCATGACTTTAATTTCTAAATGGGGATGTGATGGGTCCTCTGGCCAGAAACAATACAAACAATGTAATGCGGAAAATTTATCAGATGCCAATTTATTCATGATTTCTTTCGTTCCATTACGTTAACAAAAACTTATATTGGTTCAGAGCCGTCAACTAGTAGAGCTGCAGAGGTAGATGTATGGAAGAATGAAATTCCCTTGTCAACAAAATTTTGTAGACCAATAAAGTTTGCTAACAAAAATAAACTAAAGATGTCATAACTAAAGAAGTTGGCAAAATAACAGATGAAATTAAAGAACTTCAACCAGTGATATTTGAATTTAATGACCAATGCATCGAAGTTAACTTTAAAATGTCACAATGATCGATGGAAAAGTTGCACAAGCTTTAACCGAAACAAAGTCTTCGTCAAGCTGCACCATATGCCTAAAAACATCAAGCCAACCACCAACACAAGACGATAGTTTTAATGAAGCATATGAATTTCGAATGTCACCACTTCATGCTAGAATTCGTTTTATGGAGCATATTCTTAAATTAGGATACGATTTAGAATTTGGCCCGTTAGACGAAACAGTAAGAAAACAAAGAAAATTTGGAAAAAAGAAAACGAAAAAAAAACATTCAAGAAAAATACCGTGAGATAGGCCTTATAATTGACCAGCCAAAGCAAGGAGAAGGAAATTCTAATGATGGAAACACAGCAAGGAGATTTTTTTCCGATCCAGAAACTGCAGCTTCTATAACTGGAGTAGATTATGATTTAATACGACGTTTCCAAATCATATCAGAAGTTATAGCATGTAGCAAAAAGATAGATGCAAAAAAATGAGACAGCAACCCTTTATAACCAAAAATATTCTTGGAGACATATGCCAAACACAGTTCACAAAATTTTGTACCATGGGGAACAAATAATTCAGCACAATATGCTTCCAATTGGAGATCTCTCAGAAGAAGCGCAAGAAAAAAGGAACAAAGACTACAGATTCTTTCGCGAGCACAATACAAGAAAAATGTCCAGATATTGTACTAATGAAGATCTTATTAATATTTTGTTGTGCACAGCAAACCCATATATGTCCAGTATTCGACAAAAATGGATGAAGAAGCTAAACAACTACTGCAAAATGAAAATCAAAGCTATTTGAAAGAAATTTTTACTAATATTGTTTAATTAATACTAGTTTAAAGATTATAATTTTCTCTAATTTTAGTACAAGTTTTTATTAATACATTTAAATAAAATATATGTGCACTTTAAATCAATAGTAAAAGTTTACTTAAAGTTTTATCGATGTTGTGTTCTGTATATAATATATCCAAATGGTATTGATATTGTTGGGAATTTCGGTGTTATTTTTCAGTTTAATCCTTACAAGAATTAGATTTCTTCCAAAAAAAAACCAACCTTTGGCCCCTGTGAATATTGAGACTAAATAAATGTCAGTGGCCAAATGTTGGCATTTTCTGACCAAAATTAAGTTTAGGAATAATAAATATTGGTTGTAAATACGATGGAAGAAAATAAATTATAAAAAAATACCTATTTAAAATGTCAAAATATTCAACTTTTACATGGAAACTCAACAAAAAATTAAAATGCATTTTTAACTCCACATTACTTCCGTTCCTATCAGTCGATTTTTACGTTTGAACACGCAAATTGAAGCTTAAAGTCCCTCCTATTGAACAAAACAAATTGCGTAAAAAAATACCAATCCGGTCAAAAGTTATAGAGTTTTGACCGCTATCTCGCGAAATTGACCACTGTGGGGCGGCGATTTTCCCCATAACTTTTTTAGAGTTGTCGGGTTTTATTTTGTTTCTCAATGCAATTATTATTTCTTCTATGGTTGCGACATTTTCTGGCAATGCATCACGGGCCTTTCACCGTAACTTGGATCTAATAAATGCTACAAAAGTAGAATTTAGATCTCCGTCTGTCAAATCCTGAATGAAATTAATTTTGTCAACAAACGAGTCTAGCATAAATGGGTCCCCATCGTAATTTTCTTTAATTATGTTGGCGCACATACTAATAAAAATTTTCTTGTTTTCTATTGAAGCCAATGCTATTTTTTTATGTTCAATAGGGGAATGTTGGGTATTGTCCACCTGTATCTTAAGTTTCTGACCTGGGTTTTGTTCCACTTTTTCTGAAAGTTTTTCTAATTCTACGTCTGATTCTCAATCAGTCTTTAAGTCGCTATTAACTAATTCGAATGTTATAACGTCGTGGGGTACTTTTATTTTACAATCTAACTTACCAAAACACCTCACCAAAAGTTCTCTATAATGTGATAATCTTTTCTTAGTAACTACGTTGTTGAGAATTTCGTTCGAATATATTTTCGCATACAAAAAAAATGGCATTATAATTATCAATAAGCAGAGTAATATATTCAGTCCTTTTCGTTTCTTTTGACGATACTGGACGATTTTGTAAAGTTCTTTTCTTTACACGAAAGAATTTGTTTATAAGTTCATTGAAAGTGTTTTGATCAAAAGCAGTCTTTTTTGGTTTCGACATGTTCCCAATATTAATAAAATCATATCGTTTGGAGGAAAGATGTAGCAGATTTTTTGTTTTATTTTATTTTCTTGACAGTTTTGTTGTTTTTGTTTCCATTAATATTATAATCGCTTTAAATATTTTTATTGTTGCAGATTTGTGTGGTCAATAAAAATATTGCATTTTTTTTGTTATACTTTCACGTTTATTATAAACCGTAAAATATACAACAGATGGGAAAACTAAACAAAAGTATCTTACAACAAGAAGAAAAAACAAAATACACCTCAAAAGTTTGATGTTAAAAAAAAAGAAAGAAAGAAGAAAAAAAAAAGAATTTTTATATTTCAATCTTGTCTTATTTTTCACTTCAAAGTTTATTTCTTCTGTACATACTACTTCCTTGATAATCTATTTAGGTATGAGCGTTGTACATTGTACATGCATAAAATTTATTGCGATACCTAAGAATACGTTTTTGTCAATGATATTGCGAAAGCAAAGAAGAGGAATATTTGTGTTTTGTTTTGATTCTTATGTTTATTTTGTATTAGAACGTATGTATAAACGTATATACATACAAATACATGTTTATGAACTTATGTCTGGAAAAATAAAGTACTTATGTGAGAAGAAAGGTGGTGTAATTATGGTGATAACAATTTATAAATATGTATGTAGGTAAATATGTTTGATTTTAATATAAAAAAAGTTTTTTTTTGTGGTTCCTTTTTTTATTATTACTTTTCCCTTACGTACTAAGTAGATAGTTGGTATTGACTTACAATATGTTTGTATTCATTTATTAACTACGCTTTTATGTACGAGCAGGGTGCACGCTCGTTGGTGTATAGATATAATAGATAAGTGTGCATAATTATGAATTATAAGTAGGTATAGATAAATGAGTGTAGATGTGTTGTAGTTTTAGTAATAGTTAAGTGTATTATTGGTAAGTATATAATAATAATACTTGACAGATGTATACATATGTATAATAATTTATATAATTTTATATGAGCAGCTTCTTCATCTTTAGATGTGGATTTGCCGTGCATTTAGGTGAAACTTACGTAGTGCTTAGATGTACACCTGTTGCAATTCCGCAACATTCTCCATACTTCCTTCTTTGTTTGTCATGCGTGACTGTACCTTTCTTTTTGCTTTTTGATGCGTTTTGATCGGTTGATACACGATTGCTAAAACGGTATTTGAACGTATGTATGTAAGCCTAAAATGGCTAGACTTTTAATTTTAAATATTTTTGTTGTAATATAGTAATGACACGTTTTCATAGCAACACAAGAAATGTATAATGGATTGTTCATAATATGTTTTACTTTTTTCGGATTGTCGGTATCACATTTTTCAGAAGTTTATCTTTCGTTAGTAAAATTTAAATTTTGTGTTTTAGATTTTCCTTTCATTATTTGCAACTTTAAAGGTTTTATTGTTTTTACCTAAAAGCTATTGACATGATTATATAGTTTAGTTTTTTTTTTTATAATTGTATGTTTTTGGTTTAACATTCAGCAAAACTATTAGACTTGAGTTGATTTCGGTTTTACTTTACGAGGGCTGCTATATATATTTCTGGCCTGGCAACACTGAGTGCTGCCAAGTGCAATCTGACATTTCCATTGAAAAGTTTGTCATTTTTAAGCATAATCGTACTCAAAACGTTTTGACGTACGAACATTATTTGTGTTGTTTACAGTGACTTGAAAAAATTAATATAGAAAAAAATGGAATTAACTCGTGAACATTTTCGTGCCATAATTTTTCACAACTTTCGACGTGGATTATCACGACAAAAGTGCATTGATGAACTTAAATCTTTGTATTGCGATGAAGCACCATCCAATAGCACTGTGAAAAATTGATATAATGAATTTAATCGTGGCCGAAGCTTGCTCAAAGACGAATTCCGTGAAGGTCGTCGACAAACGGCTGTTGTGCCAGAGAACATTGATGCCGTACGTGAACTCATAATGCAAGATCGACATGCGATATACCGAGAGATAGAGACATCCTTGCACATTTCTTCCACCAGAATACATTCGATACTGCATGAACAGCTGGCCATAAAAAAGGTTTGTTCTCGTTGGATCCCGCACAATTTAAAAGTCGCTCAAAAAAGGCTCGTGTCGATTGGTGCAAAGAAATGTTGCAAAAATACGATTGCGGTGCTTCAAAAGACGTTTATAAGATCGTCACAGGTGACGAATCATGGATCTATGCGTATGAGCCCGAAACGAAACAACAATCGACCGTGTGGGTCTTTAAAGACGAGCAAAATCCAACGAAAGTTGTTCGTGGAAGAAGCACTTCGAAGCAAATGGTCGCCTGTTTCTTCGGCAAAACTGGTCATGTGGCGACTGCTCCGCTTGAGCAACGTAGGACGGTCACTTCTTTGCCTAAAGTCATCGGAGAAATTCGAAAAACCAACAAGAGAAGACGAATCATTATTCACCATGACAATGCGAGCTCTCACACATCGGCTCAAACCAGAGCGTTTTTGCCCGGCCAAAACGTCGAATTAATGGTACAGCCCTGACTTGGCACTTTATGACTTCTTGTTTCTGCACATCAAGAAAAAAATGCGTGGTAAACGATTTTCGTCGCCAGAAGAAGCTGTTGAAGTGTTCAAAAACCATGTTTTAGAGGTGTCTCAATCGGAGTGGAAAAAGTGCTTCGACAACTGGTTTGAGCGCATGCAACAGTGTATAAATCATGCTAGAGAATACTTTGAAAAACAATAAAACCATTTTTGATTATAAATATTCGCATTTTCACTATTAGGCCAGAAATATATAGAGCAGCCCTCGTATTTCACATTTGGACTTTTATTAAGTTTTAGTTTAGAAGCAATTGTTTTTACCTTCATCTTTTTACTTCAGTTTTTTTGTTAGTTGATGAAGTTCGTTTTCTATTTTGATTTTTTTGCTGTTTAACATTTTTCAACTTTTTTTTGGTTTTTTTAACATAGAAATTTTTTTTTGTTAAACTTTTATTTTGTGTTATTTTATGTATTAATTATAAAATCCTTCTGTAACCACGCCGGTTATAATAATTTTGTACACATTTGACCATGATACGATAGTGAGGAAATTGCCGTTTCTCTTCGGCTTATATTTCCCCGCTGCACACATATACATATTATACCTATTGTATTTATATACATATATTATTAGATAAATATTTTTTGTTTTATTTTATTTTCACGGTAATTGAAACACTCTGTTTGCTTGTTCATTCTCAAATGCCCATTGGCCTTTTTATTGTCATTCTTTTCTCGTTACATTTTGTATATTAAATACTTATATTGTTACAGTGTTGTATTCAATAAGGTCAGGTTCGGTAACACTATAAAAGGCTTTAGTAAGGTCAAGTGAAACTAAGGAAGTCAACTTATTATGACCAACTTTGTCACGTATGGGGTTCGTCAGGTTAAGTAACCACGAAGTGGTATTGTGATGTCTGTGAAACGCATATTGAGAATTTGAAATATCCCTATAGATGCTACTCACAATCTGGTCCTTAATTATATGTTCCATAGCTTTAGAAAAAGTAGGGAGAATAGAAATAGGTCTTAAATCATCCAAACTGCAAATCGATGTAGTCTTCGGAATTGAATATACGCGCGCCACCTTCCAAGAAGAAAGAAAAGTTGAGGTTGTTAAAATAGTATTAACATGAAACAACAGAATCTGAGAAATATGGGGGTATACAACTTTAATGAAATTAATAGGAATCTTATCAACACCAACAGATTTAGACTTGACCTTACATAAAGGTAGCCATAACTCATCGTCAGTCACATTTCTAAAAGAAAAAGAGCCATGCATATTATCAAAATTAATATCAGCATTAGCCGAATGAGAAGCACCAGCAAAAAAATCATTCACTACATCAGCATTGAAATCACAATGCAACCCGGTATCACTTGTAAGAAGTGATACCAGAAATCTTTCTACAAAAATATTTCCTTCCTTTCTTTCTTATAGCATTCTTAGCTCTGTTACGATAACGACAATAAATTTTCCAGTTCGCATCAGTCTGGGACATAAGAAAAGCGGAATAGGCCAGATCTCTGAGGGAAATCGCACGCACAACACACCTCGCCTTCATCCAATCATCAGATCTATAAGATATCCTTCTGCGAACAGTCGGAACAAATTCATTGACTGATTCTAATAAAGAGCAGTTACAGTTAAAATCACCAACTAAACCAATATTCGAGTAGGACATTAAAACTTCCAAATGCAATTCCTCAAATGCCGCAAGGTTACCATAAGGTAAGTATACTACACCACAGAGTATTCTGGTATCACAATCTTCTAATTGAATAAATAGAGATTCACAGCTGTATAATTCAGTAGTAGAAACAAAAAAAGCAACACCACCTCCCCGTGCACTCAACCTATTATTTCTGATCAGGGAGTTACCAGGTATCTTAACAAATAAACTAGAAACATACGGTTTCAGCCAGGTCTCAGAGAAGGCAATAACATCAAAGTTTTTACTCACAATGCTTCTGAATTCATCAAACTTAAAGAATTGCTACTGGGTTTAGTACTCTTAAGGCCGGGGCACATAGAATGCGTCATACGTTAAACTTTGACAAATTCAACTGACAAGTAAGTTAAAATACATGTTTTCTTATGAGCGTTGTCACAATCAATACGTGTCCGTCAACGCAAAGTACATAAGTTGGTCAACTTTTAACTTTTGAATACTTTGACAACTATCAACTGCTTCCTCTTCTCTGTTTTCTTTTAACTCTTGTTGTGTTTCAATTGTGTTTTGTGATTTTAATAAAACAATTTTGGTGGCAAACAATAAAATACAAATTTAATTAATTTAAAAAGTGAATAAAATACAAATTAAATTTAAAAGTGAATAAAAATAGAGAGCAAGCTTTGGTATAACATCCGTCAGCAAAGTATTCATTGTGCCAACCTCATCCGTCGTTACTTTGACTTTAGTTGAATTTGTCAAAGTTTAACGTATGACGGATTCTATGTGCCCCGGCCTTTACAATTAATGTGCCTAATTCTCAATTGACTCGTAAGTTTACAAACAGACAGTTTTTGCACAGAACCACCACTTACAACAGGACCAATGTTATCATTACCCAACATCATTAATGTTTACCTGGATGGGGAACCAAAAGTTAGATTTCAAAACAAACCAAAACATAATATTAAAACTTTCTAATAAGTTTAAATTCATTGATAATAAACTAAATTAATTACAAAGAATACCAATTATATATAGTATGTTCATTGCAAAGGAAAGGAAATAAATTAAAGCACAGGGGGCCTACTGCGTATTTCGATTCGAAATGTAAAATTTGTCGAAAGCAAATTGCGAATCGAAAGTTAAATCGTACTGCGTAACTCGTTCGAAACGATGACAGGGTTGTATTTGTATAAGAATGGGAAAATATGATAAAATGTTGGTAGCACTGCAACTTAATTGTCAAACTTGGTGAAAATAACCCAAAACAAATTAAAATTGAAAATTAAAAAATACGTTTTTGCTGAAAAAAATTTCATAATTAAATAATGGATTGTCTTTATATGTGGTTTGACGAAGTCGATTCAACTCCAGAAAGAGTTCAAAGAAAAATTGTAAGGAACTCATTAAATATAGTAAGTCTTAATGATAAAAAGTAAGTAATCATAAAAATTATTTTTTTTTTAATTGTATTAATAATATATATTGTTTAGTTTTGTAAAAAACTTTAGACTTAGTAAGGATGCTTTTGCGTATGTTCTTACTAGCATAAAAGCCGAATTAAAAAGTGCACAAAGATCAACTGCCATAACACCTACTTTAAAACAGGCAGCCACTCTAAAATTTTTGGCACAAGGTGGGTACCAACACCAAATTGGACAAGATCGACACCTGGGAATTTCTCAGCAGTCAATGTCCAGTTGCTTGTCAGAAGAGTGCCATGCTATTGAAAAAACCCTCTGCCCCAAGCACATAGTTTTAAAAGCAACTGAAGAAAAACAAAAAGAGGCCAGAAGACATTTTTATAATGCAAGTGGAATACCTGGGGTAATTGGAGCAGTTGATGGCACCCACA
This sequence comes from Cistogaster globosa, assembly GCA_937654795.1. Classification (NCBI taxonomy): domain Eukaryota; kingdom Metazoa; phylum Arthropoda; class Insecta; order Diptera; family Tachinidae; genus Cistogaster; species Cistogaster globosa. Next base: position 61,675,462 of record OW569404.1, read on the forward strand.
TTTAAATCATAAAGCCAATTGATAATGAGCATTTGTGTTTTAATCGAAAATTAAAACACAGCATCAATGCTATGGTGGTAAAGTCTTAACACAATTTTTTTTATGTACAACGTATTTATAATTTAAAATTTTTACAGATATGCGATCACGAAATGTATGTAAGAGCTGTAAATGGACGTTTTGGTGGAGCTAGCGATGATTCCCATGTTTGGAACTTATCAAGCGAAAGACAATATATGAAAGAAGTTTTTGAAAATGGAAATAGATCAAGTAGAATACTTGGTAGTTACAAATATATACAATATTATTTTTAAAATCCGTAATATAAAATGTGTTTTCATACGACTGCTTTAGGTGATTCAGGGTATCCCTTAGAGCCTTGGATTCTAACTTCTTACAGAAATGCTGCTGAGAATTCTACAGAATTATATTTCAATGAACGACATTCCAAAGCACGCTCTATTGTAGAAAGAACTTTTGGACTCTTGAAAGCAAGATTTCGTTGTCTCTTAGCTGCAAGAGAAATGCATTATGCTCCAGAAAAAGCAATTCCCTATAGATACTGTTGAAGAAGATATTTTAACTTATGCTACAAGCTCCAGCACTGAAACGGAAAACAGCAATTTTAGTGACGTAGCAAAAACTATTAGAGATGAAATTAAAAATAATTTGAGAAGAAACTAATAATGTTTAGTGTTTATATTTGCAGAAAATAAAACTATTTCAATTCATACAAAATAATTAAGGGCACATATTTAAATATTCTTCTTAAATTAAAATAAAAAATAAGATAATTGAATAGAATAACATACATACGTATATGTACACTTTTATATAGGTTTTTACAGAAAACAAATTCAGATCAGAATAAAAAATAAAATTCAAAATAGAATAAAACCAATAAAACTAATACCAAAATAATGATAAAAATATAAGTAATTAAATTAATTAATTGAAGGATACGTTTTTCCATTTCAATATCTAAAATACTTTTTTTCATTTGTAGTTGTTGAAGTTTTCGTTTTGATTTTTCCAATTCATTGAGTTTTTTAAATACAAATTTTTCTTTTTTTAACTGAAACTTTTCTTTTGCTAGCTCAAGTTTTTCTTTTTTTAGCTCAATCTTTTTAATGTCAAGTTTGTGTCGGCGTTTTTGAGTGTCAAAGCTTCTCTTTAAATACTTTTGGACACCAGCAAGATTTTCACTCACTTCCCTTAAAACTTTAATAGAATTCTCTTGGTAAGAAATTTGATTTTCCACCTGTTTTTCTAAGAGGTCATCTTTATTTAAAAGTTTTTTTAAAGGACGATGTGGAGTTGAGTTTTTATTGATCTCCTCGTTGCCAGTAAAATTGGAAATTACATCTACCTCATTTTCTTCATTGACATTGGCTGCATTCACAGAAATTTCAGCTGACGGGGGCATGGTGTTTAAATAAGTTTTTGCGCCAAAATCCAGGGTACCACTCATTCCACTAACTGCCTCTTCAATTGAAAGCAGATCACAAGTTTGCTGTTATAATGCTGTAAGGGAACAATATCTGCTTGGCCCGCCACCTGTCCCCGAAATACTGCTTCGGTTTCGACGGCATTTACTTTTTATATGATTTTTATAGTCCGCCCACACCTAGAAAATGTTTATTTAAATGTAATTCAATGTGCATATAAGCATATTTCAAGAAATTAACCTTGTTCCAGCCTTTAACATCACGCTCAGGGGGGCCAAGTGTATTTAGGTCAGAGCACAATTTCTGCCACAAATTATGTGATTTATTCCTAGCATCCGGAACATTAAGATGTCCTTTTGGTAAGTCTGAATGCCTAGACATAAACTGTACCATTTCTTAATATTGAGTTTTATTTGTATAGGTACTTCTTTTTGGAGTATTCCTTTAAAAGTTTAATGTAAATATTAATTTATTTCTAATAAAAAAATTAAAAAACACTTCTGTTATACAAAACTAATAAGGTTTTATTTATTTTAAACTTTTATTTATAATAAAACGATTAAAAACTTACATATTTGATTTATTTCTTTTTATAATTTTTCACCAACAAGATTGCTTTCGATCTATTTTCTAACGATTTGTGCGTAACTGACGCTTGTTTTCGTACTACAGAGTTGACCTTTCGAAAGGGATTTTTGTTTTAATGGGATTTTTTTTTCGTTAGAGTGCAAAACACTTCCTCGTTTTCGTAAAAAATATTACGAAAATCGCAATACACAGTACAAACAGTTCAAATTGGACATTTTTTTCTTTCGAATCGAAAAACGCAGTAGGCCCCCAAAATTCAAAATAAATCTGACAAGATTTCTATATATATGTTTGGCTTTATTTATTAATAACTCTTAAAATACAAGGTTTTCGCGATTCAGTTACATAAACTTCTTTTTTCGTTACAAAATTACAAATATTTTGTTCATACAAACTTTTAGCCTACAAAAGACCGTTAGTAGTTTTTTTAGCGGCCCAATTCAAAGTTTATCTTAAAACAGAATTTCGAGTGGCTTCCCTTCAAATTAGAAGGCTTATAAATGCGTATACTTTTCATCATGCGATAAAAAATTTTGTGTACAATTATTATGTGAATAGATTTAGTTCAATATTTTCTTCATTTCATGACTAAATGACCAAAACCTCTCAGGTCTACACTACTTTTCTCTAAATTTTTAATAATTAATTACAATAAAATATACAAAACGATTATTTTCTTTTTGTAAGTATAATGGAGTCAGATAGATTATATTTTAGCGAATAATCGATTAAAACTTTAAAAAGTATTCGATTAATCTAGTAAACTTTTAGTTTAAAATTTATTAAAGTTTCAAATAATTAAAATTAAGACCAAGTAATACAAAAGACCACTAAAGGTAAAAAACTTATATTTTATAATATAATAACCACTACTAAGATCCATTTCATTTTGTAATCTATATTATTTTGGTTGTGTCTTTAAAAAGGTAATAAAATTATTTTTTGAAAAATTTGAAGAAGGAAGATTTTTGTAGTGCTGTTCCATTGCATGTATTATGCTTTGCTTTTGTTCTTCTTGGTGTGATAATACTCGATTGAACCTCGTAATCAACGCTATTCCTCTTTCCGCTATGTCATTGACCACTAACAGTTGTTTAACTACTTTTTTGGCTGCAATAAAGTTTTTGTTTTGCTCGCAAGAGGATCACACAGCAAAAAACACTTACTGATTCCAGTAATTTTTTCATTTAAAATAGTATCAAAAAATATATAGGTGTTTTTTGTAACGAAGTCACATAATTCAAGAGATATAAGCTCATTGGCAGGCAAAGGAATGCGTTGTGGATAATCAGGATGCGATTTTTTTTTTCAATTTTTTATCATTTTTCTTTTCATTTCAATATTGACATCATCGTCAAAGAAAGAAAATGCAATATTGCTTTCATTAAGATACCAAAGATGTCTACAAAGTTTACTTTGCACATCAGTTCCAACGTCATTGTCAAGTTCTTTGAATTGTTGTAATTCCTTCAACAGTAGCAGGTCGTTGTTCGGTGCATTTGTTGCAACTTGGCACAGGAACCAGTTCTTTAAATACAACCGGACAAGAAAAACATTAAAGCGACGAATATTTTCCAATTGTTGAGCTGAAATATATTGCTTTATTAATGCTTGAAATAATTAACTAAAATTTTTAAACTCACATTTTTAAAGAATATATAATTTTCGCCATCCATCTAGCATGACTAATTGCACCTGGATGTGAAATTCTATAATTTGGAATCTTTTGACCAAGAAACAGTAAACTTAATTTTAGCATTTCAATATAGTCATGTCGAATACTTTGCATTTTATTTTGAATTTGATCCTCGATGAAACTAATTATACCTTCCCTAATATTAACAGGAAAATATTTCGCAACGTCTGGGTCTATAATTCCATATTCAATCCTTTCATGCTTAAGCTGAGCCCACGTTTTGCGAAACTTATCGAACAAGTTAATTTTCGGTCCGGATGTATTTCGCTCTACTGTTACCTGAAATGCTGCCCCAGCTAATAATTCCATTATATGGTGACGACATGCGAAATGTATTAATTTTCTGTTAAGTCTTTTTTCTAATGTAACGCAGGCTCCTACACAAATACTTGTGTTGCTTGCAGTGGTATCAAAACACATTGCCATAACATTATTTTCTATATTCCAATCTACCAGTGCTGAATAAACGGCATCTGCTTCAATGACTCCACTTTGCTTGGAAACTTTTGGAATTCCTTGGACTTTACTGTTTCCACAAGAGGATAAAATAATTGCCAATCTATTAAGTGTTAAAGTCTTTACATTTGTGTAATCTTCAAGAATTTTACCGTCCCAATGCACCGTATATACAGCGTTACCAGAAAATTCCATCTTAATGTTATTAAAAATAAAATTTCTTTGTTGAATGCGCTGCTTCCGAATGTGTTCTGGAGAAATACGCAGAGTTCTGATATCGTGCCCTAAATTATGTGCTGTCTGACCTAGTATTATCGCAGCACCAGTGTTACTTACTTGATATCTATCTAAAGCTTGGGTTAATCCGGAGTTAATTAAGTTTTCAGGAGTTCTACTTGGTTTTTGTCGAATAACTTTTCGTGGAGGTATGTAAGTTTCATCTTTTTCAGACACTGTATCATCATCTCTTCATCATCTCTCTCTTCAATACTATTATGTCTCTCAGAGTAATTTCACAATTGATTCATCGAGCTTAATCTCAATCTCTTTCGCAGTAATATCATTGATGTGCGATGGTCAGTAAGAAATTGTAAGGCTTGTTCATTATTGGTTTCTTCTTTTAGTAACCTAGCAACATCAACATGAGATGCATCTAATAAAACATCTAAAGAAACCACAAACATGTTGTTTTCGTTTCCGGATGTTGTTATAACTCTCATAAGTTCGTAAGATTAATTTTTCGATTCCATCTTTTCTCTTCGTTGGAATTTTAAAACTTTTATAAATAGCCATTATTTCAGCGGCAACAGTAGAGCAACTACTTCTGACACAGTATTTTTCTTCTTGTACTAAATAAAGCAATCTCTTCAATATCATTTTTTTGCTAGGTAGCATTTTACCAATAAATTTTTTTAAAGCTTTTCCTACAACAAAATTATATTCTCAAAAACCGATAACAGTTAAGAAATTTCAGATAATTACCCAATAAATATGCACTCATATTTAATGTAGATATAGTTTTAAATATTCTTAAAAAATCTTAAAATTTTAAAACACGATAAAGCGTACCTTCAATACAAATGTTTAAAGAACTTTCTAGAAACTATGACTATTTTGTATATATATTTGATTTTTAAATTATTTAAAATAGGCTTACTACATTATTCTAAAATCCAAACACCTTTAGCAAGTTTATAAGCCCCTTGATATGCAAATTAAATAGAACTTGACGTCACTGAAAAGTATAATTTAATTTCGCTCAACTGAACAGTTACGTGATCAATTATTCGTTAAATAAGTCAAATTTTAAAAATGTTTAAACAAAATTTAATTATAAAAATCGTAAACACCAACCGATTAATCGAATACATTTGAAAGTTTTATTCGATTATTCGATTATTCGCTAAAATATAATCCTTAGTAATATACAACTGACTCCATTATACTTACAAAGTGAAAATAATCGTTTTGCATATTTTATTGTAATTAATTATTAAAAATTTAGAGAAAAGTAGTGTAGACCTGAGAGGTTTTGGTCATTTAGTCATGAAATGAAGAAAATATTGAACAAAATCTATTCACATAATAATTGTACACAAAATTTTTTATCGCATGATGAAAAGTATACGCATTTATAAGCCTTATAATTTGAAGGGAAGCCACTCGAAATTCCGTTTTAAGATAAACTTTGAATTGGGCCGCTAAAAAAACTACTAACGGTCTTTTGTAGGCTAAAAGTTTGTATGAACAAAATATTTGTAATTTTGTAACGAAAAAAGAAGTTTATGTAACTGAATCGCGAAAACCTTGTATTTTAAGAGTTATTAATAAATAAAGCCAAACATATTTTTAACAGCTTTTTAAGACGATTTTTGTTACTAATATGCGAGGGGCCTGGCCGGTTTATGCTTTAGAAATAAAATTTTTGTGCACACCGTATTATTTATCCCAGCATAACAGAAAATGCGCTATATATATATATATATATATATATATATATATATATATATATATATATATATATATATATACATATATATATATATATATATATATATATATATTAGACCACCCATAAATGCAAATGTGTTATTTTTTTCGCTCCCCGCGAAATTCTTTAGAACGAAATCAAATGGCATATAAATTAAGCAAATACTATTTCATTATTAAGAATAAAACGTGAAATACATAAATACTCAGCTATAGGATGTGATTAACCTCAGGAGACACTAGGAGCTCAGCAGTCCAGCGTTAATTCCAAAATGCAAGCAGAATTTGTTTAGATAAAAAACTTTCGTAGTATTATCACCCAAAGTAATATCAACTTTTGGTTTATCAGAGTTGATGAAACGGTATTTTAAAATTTTACCTTTAGTCTTCAATCTGCGACAAAAGTACAAAAGCTTAGATGGTCATTAAAATAAATCCTTTTATTATTCTCAGATTCAATAAATGATGAATGCTGCAGCTTTTCTAGTTTTGAAGTAGTTCCTCATTATAAGATCTCTTTTAAAGGTGCTATTAAATCTGACAAGGATAGTATTTCCTTGATTGATAAAGAAACAATTATTAATATCATACGTTTCAACATTACCTTTCAGTTCTTTGAAGATATGAGTTACTATGTTATTAATGCTGCTTTGATATTTAGGAAATCCATTTATAAGAATGTCATTTCCATTTAAACGTTTCTGCAAGACTTCGTTCTGATTTTCAAGGTAACCAAGTTTTTTAAAAAATGATTCATCTAATAGTTTAATGGTTTTTTTGCAGTCGATAAGTCATCTTTGAATTCACTGAATTTGGAGGTAAGTTCTCCCTTGACTTGACAATATAACGTCAAACTTTGTTTGTATATCAGCCAGTCCCTTACGTAAGTCTTCACGAAAGGAAGAATTAGATTAGAATTAATACGATTTGACTTGCAAACATTACAAATGTAGTAGAGGACACCTTTAGTTTTTGCAAGAGAAGCGAGTTCCTCGGAGTTCACACCAACACAGCCAGAATGAAACCATTTCGCACACAAAAGGCATGAGATACTTCCTTGAGTTTTAGTGATATTTTTTCCACAAGAAGGCAGCGAGCAGATAGTAACTCAGAAGAAGGCATCATTGAACCATAGACAAACAGCGACAACAAAAACGTTATTAGCAACTATTAATTGCGCACTATTGATAGTATATGGCAGTTTTTTACATTCCTTTTGTACTTATGTATATATGTAATAATGGAGGCTTTTTTATTCCTTAAGCACTTATGTCAAGAAAAAAAATTTTTTATGCAGCAAACTAATGTAGGTATTTAATTGTTCTTTGTGTTAACACCTGAAAAAAAATTATAACACACCACTTTACCAGGCAATTCTTATCAGAAATTTCTTATTTGATTAATATTCCAACAAGATTAGGTATTTTCTTTGTAAATTAATTCAGCCGTCAAATATTCTTTATCTTTTCTTTGCAGTGTTGCCAACAATTTCGTATACTTTTATCCATTTCTAGTGTTAGAAAATTGCATGTGGAAAACATGTATGTAAAGTGTGCTTTTTTAAATGGTTACATTTAAGAAATTATAAAAATGAAACAACCGCCTGGTTTTAATGATGGTGATAAAAGCAAAGTGTGCAAGATAAGACGTGGTTTGTATGGACTTAAGCAATCAGCAAACGTTTCGAACAAAGCTTTAAATAATCTGCTTGTAAGTGGTGAATTAAAAAAACGTAAATCAGATCCATGTTTGTATAGCAAAGTAATCAATGGGGAAGATATTTATATTTTTATTTAAGTTCATGATTTTGTAGTTGCTACTTCGAATAAAGTTTTAATTAACATGTACTTAAACTGCTTAACACCTAATTTGAAGTTAATAGTTTAGGTTGAAATATCCTATTATCTTTGGCGGGAAATATTAAAATCGAAATAATTTCAATTTAAAATACGTGTCAATTAAAAAAATTCTAAACAAATTTGGAGCTTTTGTATAGGTATTTAATGGTTTTTCTCAGCAAAGGTTTCATTTAAATGTCTAACAGGCCGAAGAAACCCACAATACGCAAATTCTGAGAAAGCAAAAAAAGTTTAACGGTAAAAATACAAATTCCTCTTAGAAATAAGATTTGTAAGTCTTAAATATTTACTTAACCCTTTCACACATTTATATATGTATATACGTGTGTAGGTAGTTTAAAGGATACTTAGGAACAAAACATGTGAAATTATGGTTTCATAGAAAAATAAAAAATCTAATTGTTTAAAAATAATGTTTTTGTTGTCGGCGTACATGCCTATTTATGTATTTTATTTACTTAATGATTTTCAGACTTTTATAAAATTTCATACCACTGTAAAAGCAATGCGCATTTTATGCGCTTTTGGCTCAATTGGTAATGCGCACTTTAAGTGCTGCTCTTTTCTATGTGCAGGGCAAGCGCAATCCTAAGTATGCGCTGCTATTTGTGAAGGGAGCAAAAAAGAGCGCTGCGTATTTTCCTACCCTGATATGCACCCCCAAATCATCATTTTTCCAAATTAGAATGATGTTGCGGTTTTCTAGCAATGTTAGGGAATTTTGTCTCGTTGCAAAATATGATGTCCCAATAGTCTGCCGGATGCGAGATATTCGTAATGGCGAAGGAAAGGCGCTTCTCTATATTTTTGTGTGTTTTTATGTGCATCTCTTCAAGAGTATTTGTTATTAATTATAGCCTGTCGAACTGTTTCATGGCAAACAACTATCCCGCATTCTTCTTTAAGCTCCTTTGCAAGTTCTCTTGTAGAGATTTGAGCGTTCTATAACAGTTTTACTAATAATCAGGCTGCTCTGCTCATTTATTTATTTTAGGCTTAGGGACACCGCACTTTAACTGCAATCTACCTTCGTCTTCAGCTTGATAAAGCACATTGTAAATGGTCCTTCGTGCTACCGAAAATCTCTGACAGTTCCTGAGCGCTTGCACCCAATTGGTGGTTGTAGTAAATCAGTTGAATCACGTTGTATGATAATCTTTTGCCTGGCATTATTTACTCACAGTAATTTTAAATTTGACACGAGCACTGAAAATTTTTATCGTCAACTGACATCAAATATTACAGGAATATAACAACGTATTGATAGATAACGGCTAAATAAAGTTGAGTAAAGTAAGTGCAAAAAAGAAAGAAAATGCGTTTTGTGTAAAGAGTTTCTTGACATCAGAAAAATGGACTAGTGTTTGTTTTGTAAAAATTGCGTTTTTTTTTTTTTGTTTTATACTTTTACAAATAGTGTAAATAATTATAATAAATAAAAAAAAAACTTTATATTTCATAATACAAAAAGGGATTCTCTAAAACTAAAATTTTTTATGCGTGTAAAGATGTAGCATAATATAATTTAATTCTTTTAAACCACACCAACATGAAAGATTTATTTATTTTAAAGGCATTCATTAAATAACCAAAAGTGTATCACGTGTCACTTGTAAACTTATCAACGAAGGCCGGCAAACACATACGAATTGTTTAAAAACAGTGCCGCCTTTACACCTCTTGAAGTGACAATGATTTTTATTGCCGTGTGGCACACTTAAAGACCACCATGTGAAGTTTATTTATTTTCTTTAAATTAGCCACGTATATTAGGTTACACCAAAATACTCGCCGCTGTGGAAAACAAATAATTTTAAGGAAAGTCTTATTACATTTAAATTATTAAAAACATTGCCACAGTCTTAATAAATAACCATAAGAAAATAAAATCTACAATCTACTCATAAGTAGTATATAAGCTGTACTAATTTTAAAAATAAATCAATCCGAATTCTAGAGCAAGACTGACAGCAACTCCTGCTAACCGAAATAAATACTTTTTTTCTTTTATTATATTGGTTTTATGGCGCTCCTGCCAAATTCGTGATAAGGGAAAATACAGCAAATTTTGCTTATTCGAATAAAAGGATAATAGGACCCAATACACAGAGCTTAAGCTTAGTTGGGTCTTTATTTTAAAAATAAATAATTGTCTTTTCTACCAAGAACAAAAAATCAAAAGGCCTACAACCTTATTGAAGAGAGCCTATAGGAAATCCTCAAAAACATCGACGAGGCAGAAGCCAGGTGGAAGGCGCTGCTAGAAGATCAGCAAACTTATGACACGGGTGAAGAACTAAGACATGTTTTGCTACAAATCAGGGAAACGAAATTTAAAATTGGAGAAATTAATAAAAACAAGAAAAACAAAAACAAAAAAATTTTAATTTAATAAATAGTTTATGTTTTTGCTTATTAACAACCCATATACATTAAAATTTAAATTTTGTAATAATAAAAAAAAAAACTTATTAAATTTCTTTAGTGGTCCTTTTAAAATAATTTTTAATATGAACAGGAGTAGGGGCAGAATTAGGGCAAAGAATCCATATCCCCCGAACCTTCTTATAAGAGCAAATTGAATGGCAACCAAGCTACTGGAAAATAATAGGACTAGAAGGAACTGCCATAGGAAAAGATATTATTAAGAGAACCCATTTAGGAGAAGAGACAATAGCTTCAATTAGATGGGCAGAAAAAATAGAAATGAAAAATAAAACAAAATAAAAATTAGTTTTTAAAATGGGTAAAACTGAATCAAAGATTGAAAACCCAAACGCCAATGTGGTAAATAAAGTAGAAATAGTAGATCATAGTAAAGAAATCAATTCATTATGGTTTTTAACATTAATGTTAGTAATAAAAGCAGCTATAAACTTATCACTCAAACTAATATTTTTCATAAAAGCTCGCTCAGAAAGAAATATGCTACTAGAGTAAATGACTTAGATAAAATTTAGTTTGTTTTAATGGATTGGAAAGATATTCTACAGAAAGCTAGAAACATAAAAGAAAATTTTGAGCATTCATACTAATGTTTAAATCAAGATAGACCAATAAAAAATGAAACAGTCAAGTATCATCTCCAAAATTCATTACAATATCTGGAAGAATAAGAATTTTATTTGCAAAGATATTGAGTTACCAAATACAATACATGAAAATGTCAACTTTGAAGTTTTGTACTGAAAACAATATGATTCAAACGGTAGTCGAATTTTTAAACACAGCTTCAAAGCTGATTCTAGAATTTGGCGGTAAGTCAGAAAACCTTCCGTCATTTATTGACTCTTTAAACCTGGTAAATACAATACAGGGAACTCATGAGTCAACTGCAGTTTCACTAATTAAAACAAAATTGAAGGGTACTGCAAGAAGCCTAATAAGCAATGAAAAAACCATAAGCGAAATAATTCAAAAACTAAAAATTTCAGCAAAAATTATGAACATGAAACAAAACGGCAAACGCATGTTGTAGTGAAATTGAAAATTTATGTCAATCCTTGGAAATGCATACATTTCCGATAGATTACCATTCGAATTGGCCACAAAATATTCTACACAAGTTGCTGTAAAAGCACTTACCAAAAACTGCACCATCGATAAAGTAAAGCTTATCATGGAAGCAGGACAATTTAATAGCATGAATGATGCTATAAGCAAATTTGTCAACAGTTGCACAGAAGCAACTGGACAACAAAATTCTGTACTATACTACTGGCAAAGACAAAATAATAGGTACAGTATTTTTCGTGGAAAACCAACAAGATCCCTTAAGAGAATTTCAATAAATAGCAAAATATACAATCTTAATCTCAACTAATTTTACTGCGAACAATTTTAAATTCACAAAATCAATCCGCAATAACCCTACTGATAGATACAGGAGCTGGCATTTCACTAATAAAAATAACACACTTCTCTATAAATGAAATAAATACTAACAACATAACAACTCTAAGCGGGATAGGACAAGTTAAAATACGATCACTTGGAAGCATATTTTTTTATTTAAAACGCAAAAATTGGCTAACTCCACACAATTTCCAAGTTGTTAAAAATGATTTTCCCATACCATTTAACGGAATTATTGGTATGGACTTCATTAAAAACTGTATTTTAGATTTCAACAACACGTGTGATCACTTTGTCCTACGCCCTTTTTACATTGACCAATCAATAGATATACCAATCCAAAATATTGTTGATAATGTTATTCTGCCACCAAGGTCAGAAGTCATACGGCAGGTTAAACTACTATCTACAGAAAACGAATTATTAATTCCTAACCTAGAAATAGAAGCAGGCATTTTTTATTGCAAACACAATAGTAACGACAAATAAAGATTTCATTCGTTTATTAACAATACTATCAGTAAACTCAACCAATTTATTTATTTTTTATTTTTTATTTTTATTGAACATCGCATACAACAAGAAATTAATCTTTTAAGTTACAGTATGCAATCTTATAATGACAATAAGAAATTTTGACAAAAAGTTGTACAATTACACATATTAATTATAATACTAACAGTAATCACAAAACTTAAACGAACATATAATATTCATCAACAAATAAAATTTGAAAATAATTTTTTTTTGAATTGTGAAGCGTTGCCTGTAATTTGTAGAGGGTTGGGTAGGAAGTTCCACTGCCGTATAGTATTTGGAAAAAACTGCCACTCAGATATTAAAGTCCGATATCGAAGTTGTATGATGTGTTTTCCTCTATTAGATCGCGCAAAGTTAATACGATTGAATAAGTAAATTGGTTTTTGTGTATAGATAACTTTATGTAGTAGTATTAATGATTTTATTTTTAGCAAATCTATAATGTCAACTCCATATAGTGATTTAGAAAACCGCGAAGTTCCCTCATATCTTTTTATGTGAAAAACATATCGGAGAATTGCATTGTATGCTACAACTAATCTGCTTTTGCTGCTAGAATCACAGTATGCAAAAATTTCGCAGCCATACAGTAACTTGGGCATTAAAAAAGTTTTCGCTAAAAGTACACGAATATTTAGAGGTGTAAAACATTGTGTTGGGTATAGCATTCTTAGCATTGCAAATATTTTCCCAGAAACCGAGTTTATATGGGTATTCCATTGTAGCCTTTTATTAAAAATTACACCAAGGTTCTTCGCCCACTCAACAATCTCAATATTTTGATTGCCTAGTATGATCGGAATATCAACGATAATATTTTGATTCCTTTGGGTTATAACTAGGCATTTTGATTTTGTGGGATTCAAGTATAGTCCATTTGATGATGCCCAGATAAATATGTTGCTAAGGTCTGAGTTAAGTTTTCTAATACATTCTTGTATTGAGTTGGTTTTACAATTTATATATATTTGCACATCATCTGCATAAATGTGAATATTACTGTATAGGAGACATTCTGGTAAATCATTGATATATAAAGTAAATAATAGTGGACCTAGGATTGAACCCTGCGGTACACCTTTGGGCACAAGCAAAGCAGTGGATATAGATTCACCAGAGGATACAGACTGGTAGCGATCAGCGAGATATGTTTTTATAAGTAAAGTAGCAGTTGAAGAAAAATTAAATCTATTATATACCTTTTTACAAAGCATATCATGATTAACAGAATCGAAAGCTTTAGAATGATCCAACAGCACCAGAAAAGAAACACCACCGTCGTCGATGTTACATCTGATATCTTCAGATACGTTGATTAATGAAGATAAACAGCTATGATCAGCTCTAAATCCAGATTGCTTACAAAATAAAAGTTGATGGTTATCTAAGTAAGTAATCATTTGCTTATGCAGCAATCGTTCAAAAACTTTAGATAAAAAAGGTAGTAATGATATTGGACGGTATTCATTAGCAGATTTAGGCACAGGGATAATCTTTGCATACTTCCAACAGCTAGGGAAAATACTGGTAGTGATTATCGTATTAAATATGTGTGTGATAAAGCGTAATATATTTGGTAATATTAGTTAGTATAAAAACCGAAAACATCTCAAACTATAGCATATTTAAAAGTATATCAAAGTCAAACATTAAAAGAAACAATAAAATTTTAAAAATTCTGAAGAAAACTTCTTCTGAACAATTTAAAAATACATTAACAAAACTTTGCAGTTTATATTGTAATATTTTCGGCTTAAAATAAGAAACAATAACAACAAATAATTTCTACGAACAAAAGTTGAGAATAAAAGATACAACTCCTGTATACATTAAAAACTATAGAATCACACATTCACACAAAGAGGAAATAGATAAACAAGTCAAAAAATTAAAAAATAAAATAGTGGAACCATCTTACTCTGAATATAGCAGCCCAATTCTGTTAGTACCAAAGAAATCACTACCTAATTCAGAAGGCAAAATTTTGCGACTCGTGATAGATTATAGGCAAATAAAATTGAAATTAGTAGCAGATAAATTTCCATTTCCAAGAATGGATGATATTCTGGATCAATAAGAAAGAGCTAAATATTTTTCTTGCCTTGACTTAATGCCAGGATTTCATCAAATTCCTTAGATAAAAATTCACGAGACTTAACATCGTTTTCAACAACAAATGGTTCTTACAGATTCACAAGATTACCATACGGCTTAAAAATTGCTCCCAATTATTTTCAAAGAATGATGACACTTGCATTCAGTGGATTAAAACCCGATCAAGCATTTCTACGACTAGTACGACTAGTACTAGGGTGTTCTGAAAAACACATGCTCTCGAACCTACAAAACGTCTTCGACTTATGTCGCAAATTCAACCTAAAATTACATCCTGAAAAATTTTCATTCTTCATGAAAGAAGTTACATATCTTGGTCATAAATGTACAGATAGAGGAATATTACCAGATGATAGTAAATATTTAATAATAGAAAATTATCCAACACCAACAGATGCGAATAGTGCAAAAAGATTTATCTTATTTTGTAGTTCCTATCGAAGATTTATAAAAAATGTTCTGAATATTCCAGACACCTATCAAGACTAACCAAGAAAAATGTTAAATTCGAATGGACAAAAGATTGTGATTTTGCGTTTAAATATTTGAAAAAAGCATTAATGAGCCCCACTTTACTGCAACACTGAATTCACAAAAGAGTTTTGCATTACAACAGATGGTGACAAACATTTACCAACTGCATACGCCTCAAAAACATTCACTAAAGGCGAAAGCAATAAATCAACAATCGAACAAGAATTAACTGCCATACATTGGGCCATAACGTATTTCAGAACATACACATATGGAAAACATTTTCTTGTTCGTACTAACCACAGAGCGATATCTTATCTATTTTCAATGAAGAATCAAAATTCAAAATTAACAAGAATGAGACTTGATCTAGAGGAAAACAATTTCACAGTTGAGTATCTTAGGGGAAAAGATAATTATGTTGCCGATGCACTTTCAAGAATAAGCATAAATGACCTAAAAGACATGAATATTAAAATTTGTTCTATATTAGGAGTCGCGACTAGATCGATGACCGATGAAAAAGAAAACAGAAATAATAGAAACAGTATAAATAATCAGCATAATAATAAAAAGAAAAGTAATGAGCTCAGTATATGTACCATTAAACAACACTGACGTCAGAAAATATCATAAACTTAAGATTTTTCCCGGAAGATGCTACATTAAACGAGGAAAACCTATGGTAACATATATACAAATTAATGATTTGTTTACTAAACGGAATTTTGACGTAGGACAATTTCTCCCTAGGCTAGAATATGTGGCCGGTAAACATAATATAAATAAATTACGAGTGGATTCTAGCGAGAAAATTTTTGAATTTATCTCAATTAATGAATTTAAAAATATGGGCAAATTGATAGTAAGAATGCCAAGGCAATTCTCGAAATAATGCTGAAATATCAGGATGATCCTATTAAGGAAGGCCATTGAGGAATTTATAGAACAATAGAAAAAATAAAAAGGTATTATTACTGAAAAAATATGTCTAAGGATATATCAAATTATGTAAAATCATGTCATAAATGTCAAACATCAAAAAACAACAAAACATTTAAAGAGTCCAATTACAGAAACACCAGATAAACCATTTAACACGGTGTATGTAAAAACAATAGGTCCATTTCCAAAACAATTTACACATAAAACAGATGAAGCTTCCCAACCTGAAAAACAAAATACAACAGGGACTCTGCAAAAAAAAAAAAAAAATGAGGGGTTAAAGCTAGAAAACCCTAGGATGTGCTTCAAATTATATATCGGACTTCAAATTTTCCTCTTAACATTTTTGGTTTAAAATTAAATTTTACGCTCTAGACAACTTTTATTTTAATTCTTAAGCTGCGTTCGTAACTTAGATTTGTTTCGTTTTAAATAAATATTTCATGGGGATATTTTTGGGCATTCAACATAAACGACTTCCCGCAGTTATAATATCGACCTTTGAAGAATGGTCAATAGATATACGGCTTCTTTTCTAAATTCTTTTTGGCAAACCTCTTTCCACTTTACGCTTTGTTTTAGATGTTGTGGAATACCAAACAAAGTACCACTTCCAAGAGCACACTTTTTTGGACACAAAGCACAGCGCCTTTCTATTAATTGTAAGTTTTTTTACAAAATTATTTTTGGTAACACAAATCTTTTCCACGAAAACACAGATATAAAGTGTACACGATTTTTAATTACTTATAAACAAAACAATTCTTTTGACATTTGAATACCTAAACAAAAAGTGTAGCAAAAAAAGTCAGCTGCCGTAGCGCTGCCACCTGGTTATATATGCCTTGGTATCATTAATAATTATTAAAGCGTTTGAATCAAAACTTGTTGATGCTATTGTCAAAATTCTTAAAAACTATAGACGATATTTTCAAGTTAAAAGATAATCTTTTAAATTTGTAACTCTCTGTGGTAAAAAGAGCTCGCAGAATTATAAGGACTGTCGGAGGGTTCAACATAATTTTTTAACATTGTAGAAACTTGTTTTTCGATTTCCTCTTGCTGTCAATTTGGGGAATTGCCAACAGTTTCCAGTTTTTGTTGATAGAAATTATTTGCTGTTAAAGGATCACTTTAAATTAAAAAATATCTTGAAATTTTCTGCATATTTTTTCTATCGTTTGCTTGGCTGTGATGTTGACAGTATTTGTATATAGTAGCCTATTTAATTTCTATCATCTGGTTTGTTATTTATTGTTTGCGTTTTGGAATTTTACATAAAAAACCAATACGAAAAGAAACACAATTCTAATCATGATCATAACATGAAGACACGCAACATAACAAGAAACAGCACGTACACTATCAGTACGATAGACAACTTTATTAATCGATCTAACAAAACTGAAAACAATACATTTCACATTCAAAATAACAACATCGTTTTAAACAGGACAAGAAACACCATTTCCTTACAAAACAACAACAACTTACAACGTATAACAAACAACATTAACAACAATGAACCAAATATAAATTCAACAACTCCCAATAGCCGAGCGTCGATATGTCTTGCTAAAGGCCTTCATGTTCTGAACGTTAACAGCATCTACTCAACTTTAGCCAAAGAATTCTATAAGGATAGAAGACATTTAAATCTGATTAACCATGCCCACAACACACGGAGTCGAGCGGTAGGAAGATTCAAGGTGGGGCAATTCACATACGAGTATGGTAAAAGATCACTTCCCGTAACATTGCCAGCAATTTTTAACAAATTGCCAATTGAAACTATAAACACAACGCACGAACAAAAGCGGAATAAAGTTTTAAAGATAAGTTTACAATAATGTATATATAAATACATATATGAAATCAAAAAACAACAACATTAAACATAATTATTTAAAAATTCTTTAAAGTAAAAACTATTATATGTCATTTTCAAAAATTTATATTATTATATTATTCATGAATTTATTCTTTTCTTAATATCCTGCAGACAAGCATAAAAGCTTTGCGGGTTTGGAATTATGAAGAAAAATTTGTCAAATAAAATAATTTAATAATAATAATAAAAATATTGTAGTACTAACGAAAAAACTGTCACTGACTTATTTGTTTTGTGCATACAATGCTTTCTTCTTCTATTTGTTAATTTATTGCCTTTATCAGTTATGTTCTAGGTGGTATAGTTAATGGTTTAGTTTTTGTTTTTAGTGGCATATATATCGACATATTCGGTTTTGTTTATATAATAGCTAAAGTGCAAGTTTCATTATCTATTTTTGCTAAATATTTAGTAAACAATTCCTACCAAGCAATACCATCTGTTGCTATTGGAAATTCTGTGTTTAAAATTCGATATTCATGGTTTATTTATCTGAAAGTAATAGTTTCAACATTGAAGTTCCCATTGTTTGTATTGCGTTATTTTCTATTCCTGAAAATTATTAAGCTTTGTATTCTGTTATTTCTTATAAAATTTTCTTTATATATAGAGAAATCTTATGAAAAATCTTTTATCAGTTTCAAATGTACAAGCTTTTAAGGCATATTTTTTCCAAATTTTTAATTTCCCTACATCTTCGTTGAAATTTGCTATTGAGAATTGCGGGTTCTTTGTTTCCCTTCCCTTCAGTGAGATATACCTTTATTAGTTTCTCTCTGATTGTAATTGGTATAGCCTTTACTGTTGCAAATTGTCACTCCTTAAGTGTATAGAGTTACAAAGGTTTTTAACTTTTAAATTGTTAGTGTTTCTATGATAATAACCGTGATTCCTTCCATCTTTTTTGCAAGTACAAGTATTGTCGGGGCTACCTTGCTTTTATTATTATAAGACCTCTTATACATACTGAAAGCATTATTGCATTTGATTGTGGCATTATTGCTGCGGCTAGTTTTTTCGCTTTATTTAAACTTAGTAGACCTAAGCCAAACCTTGAAAGTGCTGTAATGATAGTTTCCCTGTTTGAGCAGTGATTCAATTTTTTTGGCATATTGCTTTGTGTTTGCCTTGCTAAATCAGTATGTATGGAAAATGATTTGTTGGATGTAACTTTGTAAGGTGGTTTTTAATGACTCTAAGGAATTCGGTATCTCTTCTGAGGCCAATTTATTTCCTACTTTGTCTGCTATTTTAGTAGCTAGAACGTTTTTGATCAACTTTTAATTTCTGTCGTATCTTTGCTTACTTGGCATAGAAATCATAACGGCGAAAGTCGTCACCTTGTTTTCACCTTCACAAAAGGCTAATATTTTCTTATATTATTTTTTTATTTTCCGTGATTATAACCAGAACTGTGGCCCTAATTGTATAAAACGTAACGCCTCAATAGTATTATTAAAATAAAAATAATTCATATAATTGAATTTTTCTGAGGATTACTTTCACAATACCATGTAAGTAAATACATACAAGCATATATATGTGTATATATATATATATATATATATATATATATATATATATATATATATATATATATATATATATATATATATATATTTGATATTAAATACTACTCAAATTATTCTTAGGGCGAAAAAGGAGGAAGTGTGGGAAAGCATCCAGATGTAGCACCAGATGTGTGAATTTTGGCAATTCAAGAGCAAGGGTTGATAATGTTCGGGAAGCTACGTCGAAACTCCTCAATAAAATTGGCCCACCAATTAGAACACCCGTGAAGTGGAGAAAGGTTTGTTGAAAACATTTCAACATAAATCTTTAAAAGCAAATTAAAAATAATCCATATTTCCACTATTTTATTTTACTTACTCATTATTCGGTAAATTCATGATGTTGATGTAAAGCGCAATTTATTTCTTTCAACAGACATGTCAAGGATGCTCAAATAATCTTCATCATCCAAAGAAGACGACATATCCATAATTGCGAACATTTTTAATTTTTACTTTGTATAATATTTTTGTCTTCAGAATTTAAAATATTTTAATTAAAAAGTAAACAAAGTTGTTGAACAGCTCCTTGGCTAATAGCATTGCCAACGCCAAATAAGTATAAGATATTATATTAAATTTTAGTATAAATATATAGTAACAATAGTCACGTAATGGTTTCCCAATGTTGTAATATCGTAATATTTCGGCGTTCGCCAAACGCAATTACGCAGGGATTAATAAAATTGCATATTCTTTGTGACGCGTTCCCAAAAGCGAGGGTGATGCGTTTAAGGCAAGTGAATTACACGATAACGGCCTATATTAAGGTTACGTTAATGTTTTTATAACTTAATTTTTATAAGTAACGTTACGTTAAATTGTTTGAATAGTTTTTTTATAGAATTATATTTTAAGTTTAATTCAATTTAAATTAATTGTCGGGCAAGTCAGCGCTACCTATGAGGCAGTCACAAACAAACCATCAAAATATTGTAAAAAAAAAATCAGTTTGCAAGCAGTTCGCCTGCAGGTAAGAGATCAGTTGGTGTGAAATTGTAAATTTCCCAATATCTGAAATTGCTCGGTAAGAACACCATTACAGAAGTTAAACTTATACTGGTGTTGGCTCCAGCCTGTGGTTAGTGCTGGTGAGGAATTGTGAATTCCCCAACAAGTGCTGCGCCCAGTTTAGTAACCGCGTTTTTAACCTGCGTCATCGCCGACTGTGGTGTCGCTACCTTCGCCACCGCTGCCCTGTGTGTAAGTGCTTGCACCATTCCTGCCTGTTTGGCCACAACCTACGCCACCGCTGCCCGAAAGCGCCGACGCCCTATTGAGCGTTACCTTTGCCATCTCCGACTATTGTGCGCTACATGCGCCATCGTTGCCTATTTGGTCGCAGCCTGTTTCGCCGCTACCCGTGCCTGCGCTTCCCTGTTAGTTGCTACCTACGCCACTGCGGCCTTTATCATCGGCAGTTATCGGCGCTGCTTTTCTTTTTATCGCTACCTTCACCATAGCTCCTCGTTAGTGTCACATTCATAAAAATGGGCCGAAAACGAGAGGAAACTATTGATGAAATGATAAATATCTGGAACAGCTTAGAAATCGAGTTTGTACGCAACTTGATTGCATCTATTCCAGCTAGACTACAAGCTGTCATAGATGCTGAAGGAAATTTAATTTAAACTAATTATTATTATTAATTTCTTTGCTTTGTTTTATAATGTTTTTTCTATTGTGAAAGTACTTTTGAATGTTAATAAATTTGTATAAATAATTTTGAAATATGAAGCGTAGATTTCTTTTCTCTTTTTGATCAATAACTATCAGTTTTGTTGCTAAAAATTTTAAAGTAGCAAAATCCATACATTTTTAGGATTAAAATTGCTAAGTTATCTGCTCGCAAATTTTTTCATATAGCTGCCAAATTTTGCAACTAACTATACATACCACAAATTTTAATTTATGTAAATATATACAATATTGTTCGAAACCTAAGCAACTTTTTTATAAAGGTATAAAAATCTTCCATTTTCTTTTTTGCTTCATTTATTTAAAATAACATATATATCTCTTATTGGCATTGTGTACCTACATTCTAATCACAACAAACATTTTATTTCAATACTTGTAAGAAGTCATAAAAAATAAAAACAAAATAACTTCCATATATTGCTGTTCGAATCTTTAGCAACTCAGTACTTCGTATAATAACCTTTATTTCTTACAACTTCCGCACATGGTTTTGGCATAGATTCTATGAGGTTCGTAATTGTTACTGCTAGTATTGATTCCCACTCGGATTTCAGGCAGTTCATCAGCTTATGCTTTTTGTTAAAACGGAGAGTTCAGACCCTGCGCTTCAAAACTCCGCCAATTCAGAACTTGAATTCCTTTAGCAGACAACCAGTCCTTGACCAACATTGGCGAGGGTTTAGGGTCATTATCATGGTGAAAACCCAATGAAGTGGCTAAAATGTCCCTATAAACAAATCGATCCATTTTTGTTGATATTTCAATAAAGGGGCTAACTCCGCTCCCCGAGAAACAGGTCCACACCATAACATTTCCGCCTCCATGTTTTATTGTGGGTTTACAATAATGCCTCGCCAATGTTGGTCAAGGACTGCTTGTCTGCTAAAGGTATTCAAGTTCTGAATTGGCGGAGTTTTGAAGCGCAGGGTCTGAACTCGCCGTTTTAGCTAAAAGCATGAGCTGATGAACTGCCTGAAACCCGAGTGGGAATCAATACTAGCAGTAACAATTACGAACCTCATAGAATCTATGCCAAAACCATGTGCGGGAGTAATAAGAAATAAAGGTTACTATACGAAGTACTGAGAGTTGCTTAAGTTTCGAACAGCAATATATGGAACTTATTTTGTTTTTTTTTTTTTTTTTATTACTTCTTACAAGTATTGAAATAAAATGTTTGTTGTTATTAGAATGTGGTACACAATGCCAATAAGAGATATATATGTTATTTTAAATAAATGAAGCAAAAAAGAAAATGGAAGACTTTTCTTATACCTTTATAAAAAAAGTTGCTTAGGTTTCGAACAATACTGTATATATTTACACAAATTAAAATTTGTGGTATGTTTAGTTGGCAGCAAAATTTGGCAGCTATATGAAAAAATTTGCGAGAAGATAACTTCGCAATTTTAATCCTAAAAATGTATGGATTTTGCTACTTTAAAACTTTTAGCAACAAAATTGATAGTTATTGATCAAAAACAGAAAATAAATCAACGCCTCATATTTCAAAATTATTTATACAAATTTATTACCATTCAGAAGTATTTACACAATAGAAAAAATGTTATAAAACAAAGAAAAAAATAATTATTAGTAGCCAGTTAAATTGCCTTCAGCATCTATGACAGCTTGTAGTCTAGCTGGAATAGTTGCAATCAGGCTGCGTATAAACTCGATTTCTAAGCTGTTTCAGATATTTATTATTTCATCAATATTTTTCTCTCGTTTTCGGCCCATTTTTATGAATGCCCGTGACACTAACGAGCAGCTATTGTGAAGGTAGCGACAAAAAGAAAAGCAGCGCCGATAACTGCCGATGATCAGGCCGCGGTGGCACAGGTAGCAACTAACAGGCAGCGCAGGCACGGGTAGCGGCAAAACAGGCTGCGACCAAATAGGCAACGATGGCGCATGTAGCGCTCAGTAGTCGGAGATGGCATAGGTAGCGCTCAATAGGGCGTCGGCGCTTTCGGGCAGCGGTGGCGTAGGTATTGGCCAAACAGGCAGGAATGGTGCAAGCACTTACACACAGGGCAGCGGTGGCGAAGGTAGCGACACCACAGTCGGCGATGACGCAGGTTAAAACGCGGTTACTAAACTGGGCGCAGCACTTGTTGGGGCCACTTGACCGTGTGGAGTCATACTGGGGAATTCACAATTCCTCACCAGCACTAACCACAGGCTGGAGCCAAGACCAGTACTAGTTTAACTTCTGGAATGGTGTTCTTACCGAGTAATTTCAGATAAGAAGTATATTGGGGAATTTACAATTTCACACGAACTCATCTCTTACCTGCAGGCGAATGCTTGCAAATTGATTTTTTTTTACAATGTTTTGATGTTTTGTTTGTGACTACCTCATAGGTGGCGCTGACTTGCCCGAACGTTAATTTAAATTGAAACTTAAAATATAATTCTATAAAAAAACCATTCAAACAATTTAATTGAACTTTAAAATTAAGTTATAAAAACATTAACGTAACCTTAATATAGGCCGTAATCGTGTAATTTACTTGCGTTAAACGCATCACCCATGCTTTTGGGAACGCGTCACAAAGAATATGCAATTTTATTAATCACTGCGTAATTGCGTTTGGTGAACGCCGAAATATTACGCTATTACAACACTGTCAAACAATTACATGACTATTGTTACCATACTATATATTTATAGTAAAATTTAAAATAATATCTTACACAAAGCTACACTTCCTTGGCGTTGGCAATGCTATTAGCCAAGCAGCTGTTCAACAACTTTGTTTACTTTTTAATTAAAATATTTCAAATTCTGAAGACAAAAAAAAACAAAGTAAAAATTAAAAATGTTCGCAATTATGGATATGTCGTCTTCTTCGGATGATGAAGATTCTTTGAGCATCCTTGACATGTCTGTTGAAAGAAATAAATGGCGCTCTACATCAACATCATGAATTTACCGAATAATAAGTAAGTAAAACAAAAAAGGTGGAAATATGCATTATTTTTAATTTACTCTTAAAGATTTATATTGAAATGTTTTCAACAAACCTTTCTCCACTTCGCGGGTGTTCTAATTGGTGGGCTAATTTTATTGAGGAGTTACGACGTAGCCTCCCGGACATTATCAACCCTTGCTTTTGAATTGCCGAAATTAGGCATTCCGCGTGCTCATCTAGATGCTTTTCCACTTCTGCTACCAGCAACTCAAATTGAGCCTCCTTTTTCGCCCTAAGAATAATTTGAGTAGTATTGAGTAGTATATATATTAGAGTTCGTTTGGCGAACAGGTCATCTGATTTTTTTTTCGGGTATCATCATTTTTTTAAGGGTTTTGCCTAAATAAAAATAATGGCGGTCTTTTTTTTGGGAAAATTTTCACTCCTTGGGGTGGTTCAACCCACCTAAATACGTGGATTTTGAGCTCGTTTTTCCGCAGACCAAAAACGGTTAAATATATGTCAAATCCGATTTCACCAGCCGATTCTGCAGCAAAAATAATTACAATGAACCTTTTTTGAATCCTTAAAACAGTTCCAAAAACCCATAACAACCTAATTTTTTTTAAATGACATTTGCGCTCTCATTTAAAAAAAATTAGGTTTTTTTAAACATTCACGATGAAAAGGCATTTTAAACTTAGAAAAACGGTACCAACATTTTATTATTATCACATCCCATTAAAAAGTTATAAGTTTAAAACGCCTTTGCATCGTGCATGTTTAAAAAACCTAAATTTTTTTTAATGACATTTGCGCCCTCTGTTGTGGGTTTTTGGAACTGTTTTAAGGATTCAAAAATCGTTCATTGTAATAATTTTTGCTACAGAATCGGCTGGTGAAATCAGATTTGACATATATTTAACCGATTTTGCTCTGCAGAAAAACGAGCTCAAAATCCGCGTTTTTAGGTGGGTTGAACCACCCCAAGGAGTGAAAATTTTTCCAAAAAACGACCGCCATTATTTTTATTTGGCCAAAAACCTTCAAAAAAATGATGAAATGCAAATAAAATTTTTAAAATTTACTCTAATATATATATATATATATATATATATATACATATATATGCTTGCAAATATTTACTTACATCGTATTGTGGAAGTATTCCTCAGAAAAATTCAATTATATGAATTATTTTCTTTTTAAATAATACTTCGCCAACTAACGCCAAGAAAATGGAGGCGTTGCATTTGACAACGCAAGTGATAATAAATTCAGCGTTGTGTTTTATAAAATGTATATTTTCAAACAGTTGTATTATTAATAACGTAAAAATCGGCTGTTGCGACGCTAGCAATCAGTTACTTGAACGCAGTGATTTGCAAACTGTAATTTAATGCATAGCTAAAAAAAATGAGGGTTACGTTTTATACAATTGGGCCATAGTTCTGGTTATAATCACGGAAAATAAAAAAATAATATAAGAAAATATTAGGCTTTTGTGAAGGTGAAAACAAGGTGACGGCTTTGGCCGTTATGATTTCTATGCCAAGTAATCAAAGATAGGACAGAAATTAATAAGTTGATCAAAAACGTTTTGGCTAGTTAATTAGCAGACAAAGTAGGAAATAAATTGGCCTCAGAAGAGATACCGAATTCCTTAGTCATTTTTTTATTTTTATTATTATTTTATTTTAACAATTTATATAACAATAGGATCCGCAAAGCTTTATAGCTTGTCTGCAGAGAGAACTAACTGCTAATGCATTTGTATTGCAAACGTAAAATTAACTTAAAATATTGTTTTAATATAAAATGTGCAATTTTAATAAAAAGTAAAAATTAAAAAAGAAAAGAATAGAAAATCATAAATGGATGAAAAATTTTTGATTATTTATTGTAGAGTTATAAAGTGTTTCTTGATTAGCTGGTTTCTTTTGTTTCCATCAGTTATATTAATTACGCTGATTGGCAGCTGATTGAGAGTTGTGGGTAAAATAACAGGGAGAGTATTTCTACCGTATTCATTTACAAAAAGGCTTAATTTAAATCTACCCTGTGCACGTCTCCTGGTGTTGTAGGAGTGATCGATTGGCTCTAAGAATCTGTTGTCCTTGAAAATCTCTTTTGCAATGGTTGTGTAATAAATATTCTTTACATTCAGGACATGCAGATTTTTGGCCAGACTGTTTGTGTTAAAGTCTGCATTGTTTATGTTACTAATGTTGTTATGGTTGATGTTATCATTGAGGTTGATATTGTTGTTTATGTTGTTATTGTTGTGTGTAATATTGTCGTTGATAGTGTTGTTGCTGATATTGCTGTTGTTAGTAATTACGTTGTCATTGTTTATGTAGTTGTCAATGTTGTTGATACTACTATTATGGTATATACTGTCGTTGCTGATGTTGTTATTAAGAAGGTTGGTCTTGTTGATTATAGTAATATTGTTGTGACCATTGATGTTGCTATAGTTAGAGTTGCTATTGCTGACAATTGTATTTCTATTGTTGTTATTGATGATGTTGTTTATGTAATTACTGCTGTTTATATTGTTGCTAATAATGTTGTTTTCTGTGTTATTAAGACGTTGTACCATTGTGTTGTTGTTTTGTTGTGCTCTTGTATTAGGACTTCTGTTGTATGTTCGACATGTTGTTTGGTATTTTTTCCATAAAATTTTTAGTATCTGGTTTTGTGTTTTCTGTAGTGTTGTGCTATACGCTTCCCCATGCTGTAATAGCATGACGATAATATGACTCTGTCAGAGAGAAATATGCTTGTCGTAGTACGCTATATGGTGCACAGTTGCTTAAATGGTAGAGAATGTAGGATGTTTTCCTAAGTTTTTTTTTTGCAGATTTTCTATGCGTGTTTTCCATTTAAAACTGCTGTCAACATATACTCCGAGGTACTTGTATGTATCAACTTTCCCTATAATTGTTGAGCATGTTTCAATAAAGTTTGTATTATTGAGTACTTTTGTGTGTAAACAATTTATACTATGAAATACTAAGTTTATTTGTGAGGTTTGAAGATGACGAGGCTTAATATGCATAATCTTGGTTTTTTGTGCGTTTATTATGAGGCCGTTGTCATGGCGCCACTTTGTTGCTACGTCCAGTTTTTTTTTTTGCAGTTTTTCTGTTGCAATCGAAATATTTTTATATGCGACGATAATAGCAGTGTCATCTGCATATGCAAAAGTTTCGCATCCCATTAGGTGTTTCAGCATATCATTCGCATATGTTATAAAAAGAATTGGTCACAGTTTGGATCCTTGTGGAACTCCACAATCACACTGGACTTCTTTGCTGATCTTGTTGCCTATTTTTACATGATATGATCTGTATTCTAGGTAACTTTTGAACCAGTTCAAAATTATCCCTCTTATGCCATTTCTTTCTAAAACTAGAAGAATATTTTCATGTGATAGAGTGTCGAAGGCTTTACTGAAGTCTATAAACAGTACTATTACATGCATATTATTGCTCAAACATCCGTTTACATAGTTTGCAAAGTTTCCTAAAAGCTGATTGATGTTTTTCCCTTTCTGAAACCCGTACTGATTTCTGCTGATTATTTTATGTTTTTGGAGAAAGCTTGTTAACCTTCTAAAAATAATTTCTTCAAGAACCTTATCTATTACAGAGAGAATGGCGATTGGTCTATAATTATTCGTATCTGATTGTGTTCCGCTCTTATAAATTGGCCTAACTATTGAAGTTTTCAGTATATCCGGAACTGTGGCTTGTTCAATGTTTAAGTTCACGATTCTAGTCAAAAGGGGTTTTAAGTAACTAGCATTTACTTTAAGATCCTTTGGGCGGATTTTATCTACGCCTGCGCCTTTTTTTCGTTTAGGGATGTTAAGATACCGTACATTTCGTGCTCATTTTTAGGTTCAACGTATATCGTGTTCTGAAGCGTACTTCCAAAGGTTTTGGTTGTTTTTATGTTGCAGGTGTGTAAAAGCTTTTTAATGTTAGTACAAAAGTTCGATGCAAACTTATCTAATATTATATTTAGATTTTCATTGTTAAAACTTTTCATAATAAAGGTGTCAATACTATTTATCATTTTGCCAATTATTTCATTTATTATTTGCCACGTAGCACGTATGTTATGTCGGTTTTCAATAAACTTTGTTTTAAAATACTTATTTTTTTGAATATAATTTTTTTATTTACAAAATTTCTAAAAGTTTTCAATTCTTTTTCATGTGTTATATTATTGCGATTATTTGGCCATTTCTTGAAAAGTTTATCCCTAGTGTCACAATACTTAATTATCTCTTCACTAATCCATGGATTTTTCGATCTTTTTTTGCTTAATTTTTGTTTTTTTTTGTTGTTGAATTTCTCTATATTTCGTTAAATTTGTCTTTGATTTTATTACACAGGTTATTAGCATTTGTTGCTTGGCTAATTATGTTATTCCAGTCTGTTTCTCGAATTTGTTTATTAATTTTGTAATTGCATAATTGCAGTTCCTGCGATATTAACTTTGCTTTTTCCTTACCCTGATTACTTATTTTTTCATATACCGAACAAAAAACTGAGTAATGATCTGATATGCTACTTTTTATTATTGCAGTGCATGTA
The DNA here is from genome assembly GCA_937654795.1 of Cistogaster globosa. Classification (NCBI taxonomy): domain Eukaryota; kingdom Metazoa; phylum Arthropoda; class Insecta; order Diptera; family Tachinidae; genus Cistogaster; species Cistogaster globosa. The sequence continues at coordinate 61,704,115 of OW569404.1, forward strand.
TTTGTTGTTATATTTATTTTAAATAAGAGATGATCTATGCTTGATGCAGTATTTCTCTTTACGTCTTCGCGAGTACTCTCAGTAATCAAACATTGCATACCATTCCTAGTTATCATGTTTAAATATGTTGTGGTTGTTGTATTATTTTTTAAAATATCAATATTTACATATCCCACTAGTAATATTTCATTTCTGTTACTGATATTATTTATTATTGTATCGAGTTCGCTGACAAACGTTTGAACATTTAGATGTGGAGGACGGTAAATTGAGAGCAGTGATAAAGCTCTATTGTTTTCTACATTTACATCCATTTGAATCATTTCAAAGGAGTTTGTGTTGTTTGATATGTAGCTGAAGTGCATTGTTTCTAAAATAAGAACAGCAATAACTCCACTTCTGCCTTCTCTATTAAGAAATATGGAATTAAAACCATTTATGTTGTACAAATTATTTTCGTTATCGTTTATGTTTGTCTCGACTAAAACAATAAATTTTATTTTGTTAATTATATTATTTATAAAAGCAAGGAAAGAATTGAAATTTAGTCTCAGTGATCGGATGTTCATATAAATGAGTGTTGTGGGATAACTTAAAAAATTTTGGTTTATTTCATTAAAATTATTTAAAATTACTTTTTGAATATTGTCAATCATTATAAATTTTTCTAAATTGTGTTGCATATATTTTTAATATCAGAGGCATTGTTTATGACACAAGAAGGGGAATTTTCATTTTTTTCGTGCAAAGATATTACCATTGCGCACCCATACGAACTTCCAGTTATATTCCTTAGCTTTTGTCTTGGCTAACCATAATAGTTGGCGATTATTGGAGGTTAATTCATCGTTGACATATATGAAGCTAGTTGGTGTGTTGTTTTTATTAGTTTTATTGTTGTTGACAATATTACTATCTAATATATGTCTATTAATTTTGGTCATAAGCTCAGACTTTTTTGCTTGTATACAAAATTCTACAATTACTTTGTTGCTGTTTTTTAGGCGGCATGCTTTATTTATGTCATCCATATTTATGCTTACAGATGTAGCAATTCGCCTAACAACCTCAACAGCAGAGATTTGTTGATATGTAACGTTTTTGATCTCTATGATATTTTCTTTCATTTGTTGTTAAAGTTTATTTATGCGGGTTTCCATAGTGTTTATTTGCATCTCGCGATGTTTGTCCTTTTGAATAAGCTCTTTTACTTGTACTCCTAGTGTTGAAAGGGCTGTTGTAATTGTTAAGATAAGTTTTTGATTTCTTCTTTTATTTACAAGTTTGATTTCTCAAGGCTCTCAGCAAATTGTTGCACATTTCTCTTTATATCTTTTAGATCAGACTTTAATTCAGTGACATCAGATTGGACAGACTTTAGTTTTGTGTTAACCGAGGTTAGAGACAGTGATTCCTTAAATTTTTTTGTATATTCGTTTTCTGATTTTTCTTCCTCATCATCGGTTCGCGCCTGTTTTTTGTTGCTGTTTTCATCATCATCATAAACAACAGCTTGGTAAAGAGTGTTGGGAGATTTAACTCTTGGTTTGATATCTCCATGAATTTTTTCTCTCGCTGGCAGGGTAAGTATTTGCTCACTCACTTATACTCACTGTACATGAGTGAGAATCGGCTTTGCTTTTTTTCCTCACTGCACATGTTAGTGAATGTATGCTTTTTTTCTTCTTCATCATATGATAATTTTTTTGTTTTGCTCATATTACTTTTCTCATGGATAAGAAATGAGAATATTTTATTTTTCTTATCCTCATGTGTGAGAAATGAGTAAATTTTTTTTTTGCTCATCGATGAGAAATGTGAAAATTTTATTTTGCTCATCCTTATGTGTGAGAAATGTGAATATATTATTTTGCTCCTCCTCAAGTATAAGAAATGTGCGTTTTGTCAGAAACATAATAAAAACAAGTAGGTATTTAGAAAAGATATGAAAATTCCATAGAAAATGAAATGTGTTATATAATTGTATCTTGGATTTTAAGGATACACGTATTTATTTGTTTATTAAATTATTTATTTTATTTTATATGACATTGCTTCAGTAAATGAAATTTTATTATTGATAAATGTTTTCATCACACAACTCAAAGATATAGCTATATATATTTTTTTTTGTAAAATATAATTGTTTTATTTGCTCTTCATTATTTATGAATTCTCATCAGTGAAAATGTGAAATACTGCAAAAAGTGAGGATTAAAGTTTATGATTTACTTATTTTCAACTATTTACAAGAAAACAATTATATATTTTAAAGGGTTTTTTGTTGTTTATTGTTATCATCAACTAATTTATTTTCGTTTGGTCTTTTTTCTTTTCTAGTTGTTTTTACGGCCCTTGTTTTTGCACGTTTATTTGTTGTTTCTAGGACTAGTGCATTATGCTTTGTTTATGGTTGTAGAAATTTTACTTGAATATTTGTTATTGTTTTATTGCTTTTTTAATGCAAGGAAAAAAATAAGTTGTTGCACACATCATTATTGAACAAAACTATTCATTTCTTGGTAAAACCAAACCGTTCTAGGTAAAATCCGCAGATAAGTTAGATACATATATTAAGCATGTATGAATATTAGGAAATTTAGGAGAATACACCTTTAGTGCACTAGCACTTACCTTAACAAAATTAAGAAACAAATTATATAACAATACTTTAAATAATTTATTGATAAGAAAACTAAATTATTTTGAAATAAAACTTCTTAATATAGTATATATCAAAATTATAAGCAATATCTGTAATTTCAACCAACAAATAAATTTTATTTTTAGTTTAAAATGTTAATGGAATATTAGCATAATAAAATAAAAAATAAAATAAAAATTCCCAAAGCAATTTTAATAATATAAATAATTGTGTTTCCTGTTTTCTGAAGATGCCACCCAATGGTATGGCGAAACATTGAAAAAAAAAAACATAAAATAATAAACAATATTTTTAATTTTAAAAACTGACCTATTGTTTAAAAAACTAGAAAATTTATTACAAAGGTAAAAAAAAAATTGAATTGTAATTTTCATTAAAAAATGTTTAACAAAAGATATTTAGCTATATCTTTGAGTTCTGTGATAAAAACACTTATTAATAATAAAATTTTATTACCTGTAGCATTGTCATATAAAATGTAATAATTTAATAAACAAATAAATATACATGTATTTTAAAATCCTTTAAATCCAACATAAAATTGTATAACGCATTTCATTTTCTATGGAATTTTCATATCTTTTCTAAACACCTACTTTTTTTTATTATGTTTCTGACAAAACGACATTTCTTATACTTGAGGATGAGCAAAATAAAATTTTCACATTTCTCATCGATGAGCAAAAAAAAATTTAAACATTTCTTACACATGAGGATGAGTAAAATAAAATATTCTCATTTTTCATTCATGAGAAAAGTAAAATGAGCAAAACAAAAAAATTATCATTAGATGAAAAAGAAAACAAGCACACATACTCTCAAATGCGCAGTTAGGAAAAAAAAGCAAAGCAGATTCTCACTCATGTGAAATGAGTGAAAATGAGCAAAAATGAGTGAAAAATTATGAGCAAATACTTACTATGCTCGCTGGACATGGTTACATAAGTGTTTTCCGACAGGGGAGAGCAGGTTAAAAATTGATAATTTGAGTTGCAGTTAAAACATTTTACATTATTATGTGTTGTAATTTCTTTTTTACATTGGTTGCATATAACATTTTGAATCATTTTTATTTTGTATATTCACTGTTGTTTCTTAAAGAGAAATTGTATTCCGAGTACACTTGCACTTGATATTTATTTGTTTATTGTTATTACTTGTTTTTATAATGGTTTTGTATATATTTTTTTTAGTGATCACTTTGTTGTATGTTTATTTGAAATAGCTACTATATTTTTTCATATTTGTATTGCTGGGCACTTTAATTCTATTTCAATATTTAATTCTATTTAATTCTATTTCACCTTACAAAGTTACATCCAACAAATCATTTTCTATTAATACTGATTTAGCAAGGCAAGCACAAAGCAATATGCCAAAAAATTGAATCACTTATAATAAGCCTGCAGGTTGCTAAAGCAGGGATTGGATTGAAACAACAAAGCAAGAGTGGCTTATGTTTCTAACAGTAATATAAGGAGTTAATTTTTTTTTATTTTCCATTACTTCCTTCAAGTAATAGAATACAATTTTTCTTGTTGTTATTAAATTCTGGGTACATAATGTAGTAAGAAATATATTTGTTATTTTAAATAAATGAAGCAAAAAAAAAGTAAAATACTTTTAAAACTTTGTAAAAAAGGTTGGTTAGGTTTTGAACAATACTGTATGACTATGGCTTTATATATACAGTGAATCAATAAAGTTTAGGCACATCATGATTTTCAAGAGTAATTGTTCAATTATCTTGGATCTGCTTAACTTGATAAAATAATAATGATTCCGTATTAAAGATAGATGTGTTTATTTACGACTTAACATAAAACATAATTCATATCTTATTATTTTTACTATACAACGCTATAAAACTAAAGAACAAAGTAAGTCTATGTAAAAAATTTTAGGCACACAAATGAAAATTTTCTGTTTATTCTTGGTTTTTGAGCGTCTAGTACTTGGTTGAACCTCCTTTAGCTTGGATAATTGCTTCTAATCGTTGACTCATACTTTTTACTAGGTTAGACGTTTCATCAGGAGTAATGATTTCCCACTCTAAGCAAAGCGCTGCTTAAAGCAATTCTTGGATGTAATGTTATGTTTCCGTATCTTTTTTTCCAGTAGATGCAAAATATTCTCTACAGGATTCGTGTCGGGCGATTGCGGAGGGGTTTTCAACTGTTCGCAGTGGTATATAAGCCATTCCTTCACAAGATATGAAGAATGTTTTGGGTCATTATTTTGTTGAAACAAGAATTTCCCATCTAAGCCCAGCTTTACAACACTTGGAAATAAATTTTCTTTTAAAATATTTAAATAAGTCCAGATTTACACTATGCAATTTTTTGAGGCATTTTTTTCTCAATTTCTTATTTAAGTTGCAGCGGCATGCGTTATTTAAAAATAAACATAAACAAAAATAATATACCCTCAAAATCCCAGTAATACCATATTGCTTACTCCTCTTGCTTCACCAACAATCAAAAAATTTCATGCAAGTTTCATGAAAAATTGCCTAGTCTAAATGCGGTATAAGAGTGCTTGTCCATTTTATCATCTATAAAGACAAGATTTCCGACTTCAGATGCCGCCATGCACCCCCAGACCATAACATGGCCGCCACTGTGCTTAACAGTCTTAATAAGATTATTTTCTTAAAGCCCTTTGTTTGCTTTTCGCCAAATTTTTTGTGGACCATCTGAGCCAAAAATGTTAAACTTTGACTCATCGCTAAATATCACGCTGTTCCAGAAGGTTTGAGGCTGATTAATGTGGAGTTGTGCGAACTGTAACTTCTTTTTCTTGTTGATATCGGAAAGACACGGTTTACGACGGGGAACTCTTCCGTGATAGCCAGCTCTGTGCAGGGTATTTCTTATTGTTTGTGGATTAAAGTTTTCATTGAAACTTTGCTTCATTTCCTGGCACAATTTTACAGCCGAAATCTTTGGATTTTGAGCCACTGCAGCAACAATCATCCGCTCCTGGCGTGGGCGTCCACTTCTACTCTCACGCTCTAGCACTAGCAATTGTTTTTTCATAATGTTTTATGATGTTTCTTACACTAGTATAGGGCCTCTGTACAATAACATCAATTTCGCGATAGGATTTTCCCTGCGCATGAAGATTTATAATAATTTTACGAACATTTATGGAAATTTCTGAACGATGGCTCATTTTGCTGTTTTCGTCACGAATTATTTACATTTAAAGCTCGCCCACTGAGAATTTACCATGTGCAGAAACATGAATTTAAATAAACACGTGTAAATTTACCGTTATGCCAGCGATCAAAGTGCATAAATGCAGTATGTCTCTAAATTTTTTTTACTTAGACTTACTGTGTTTTTTAGGTTTTAAAGCCTTGTATATAAGATATAATAAAATAAGAATTATTTTTTGTGTTGATTAGTCAATAAACACATATATATTTAATACGGAATCATTATTATTTTATCAAGTTAAGCAGATCCAAGATAATTGAACAATTACTCTTGAAAATCATGATGTGCCTAAACTTTAATGATTCACTGTATACAGTGCTTGACAGGTCTAAAATCTAAATTATTTCTTGCAAAGAAAACTAACAAGTGTTTTAGTATTTTACTTTATATATTGTTTTTGTTTTAGTATTTTACTTTATATATTGTTTTTGATATAACGAAAACTATGAAGCTAATATAAAAGTATTCAATATTTGGGTATTGACAAACCAATGGAAACTTAAATTTCACAATATATTTCAAACTTTATTTTGTCGCACTCGTTTGTTACTCCACTTTAATGTTTAAAAGCAAATAAAGAAAATAAAAGTCAATATTTCAATTATTGTTTTTAAAATAACAATCACGAGCTTTTTTGTAACGGGATTAAATTATAATATAGGGTATGCCCTATTTTTTAAATGACAACCTATTTGTAGGGAATTTTTTTATTAAAATGGGTTTTGGTTTTTATGGCAACTTTTTATTTATCGGTTTCAGAAATGAAAATATATACACCTTTTCATTTACTGGCATTTATTGGCAACATTGTTTTCGTTTAGAGATTTGTTAATTCTTATTAGTGCGAAAAATTAAACTGAATTCTACTTATCTACGCAAAAAACTTTTGTTTTTAATATGTTTTCGGCTATGATTAGTCAAAAAGAAGAAAAGTACTGGGACAATTGCCCCAACTATAAGTTCTCTTAAAGTATTCGATGGGCCTAACACCTCCAACAACAAATTTTGTTTGTTACCCGAGAACGAAGAAGAAATTTCAATAAAAGAGAAAGTTCCACAGAAAAAAGTGGACTCAACTCATAGTTTTTTAACTATATTTGGGTAAATTGGTGAGAATTATATGTTTAATGGAATGTCAATAGGAACAAAAATAATTTCCAACAAGCTGTCTCACCATTATTGACAAAAAGTTCTGCGTTTACACTCACGAGATAAATGACGGCAGAATTTTAAGGCGGTTTTATTTGGTCTACCTCTATTACAACTGATGATTTTGTTAAGAGACACAATAAAAGCAGGTAAGCGTTAAGAAAATTACAACCAAATGATCTAGTGAGGACGATGCGTTGTATTTAATTGAATTTGACAAACATAATGTGTCAAAACGAGAAATAATGAAAATAAGGTATTTATAAATACAAGAAATTATGAACTAAAGTGCCCTAATCGGAAGAGTACTAAGCAATACACCAGCGTTTAACGGCCAAAACTAGAACGTCAAATAAGCCCCCACTTTACACAAGTTTTAACGTTGATGAAGAAAACTATCCTCAGTTATCAAGTCTTGCGCTTCAACGTAATATTTGTGATACAAAAAGCAAACCCTTTGTTAATAAAGACAATGAATAAGAGGCTGTTGGAAATATTCTTCCATGCTTTGATGCACTTAAAAATGTCAAAATAAGCTTGATAAATTAAGAGTATTGCCATAAATTTTATTAGGTATTCAAAATGATCATGTTATGCACTGGAACGCTCAAGACAACCGACAGATTCAGCAGAATGTTGAAGATGTGAAAAATTTTGACTAAACCTGGTTAAAGAATCTGGGTAGTATATATAATAATTTGAGTTCCAATAGCTGTGATGGGGCATTTAACTCACCAAATATAAAAACGTCATTTAAGGTATTAGTAAAATCAATAATAAAAATAATGTTCCTATTGCAGTTCACAACATTTTTCGGTATTGCCATTCACAAATGCGGTTGATTTTTTGGTTGTGCGGTCGATTTTTTGGTTGTGTTTAATGGTATTGCGGTTCACCATTTGTATGAGTTTGGTTGACAAGATATATATATATATATATATATATATATATATATATATATATATATATATATATATATATATATATATATATATATATATATATATATATATATATATATATATATATATATATATATATATACAACTGCTTATTAGCAGTTGAGACTTTGTCGGTTATAGATTTCAAATAAATTAATACATTTCCTTTAAAAAATAATACAAAAAAGGTAAAAAAAATAGAAAAATCGTAAGTATAGGTGTTTTTTGATTATTAATTAAATTTTTAATACACATATGCAGCTGATAGAAAAAATCCAGAAAATGTGAACAGGCTTTTCACACTTGCATACATCTATAATGAACGCTAGGAAGATGTTGAAAATGAAAAAAGGTTGTTTACATTTGCAACATGCGTATGTTAAACAATTAAGGAATTTAGTAAAATAAATCTAGAAAAGTCTATTGCTATTGCTTCAATACTATTTATTATTATTGTAATTTAGTTTTATGATAATAATTGGGTTATTTATTGCTATTGAAGACCAAGAACAATTATTATTGCATTATGTAGAAGTTATGCTGGAGGACGAAGAAACTGAAAAGTAAGCAACTATATTTGAATGAATAAAATTCCAACGAATACAATTTTTTTTAAATAATTTAAGGGGAAGATGTTACATCTTGGCATTTTGATGAATGATGCGAGCAAGTGTTAAAAGGCTATAAGGGAAAGCAAAAATTTGGGATGACTAAAACTCAGTGTAAGGAAGCGTTGGAAGGATTTACAATTGAATTGAAAGCTTGGGCCACCTACAAGAACGTCCTTCGAATGGCATCGTGTAAGTATATGACATATTTATTATTGTAAACAGACATTTTATTAGAATTTTTACTTCATATAGGACATTCATCACAAAGCAAGTATTAAAAAAAAAAAATGCTAATAATGAAAAAAAACCAACAAGCAGCAGGAAGTGGTCCTTCACAAGAAATTCCTCTTAATATACTTGCGGATTGCGCGTCTTAGCTGTTATCACTAAATGATCAAGTAGCATCATCTGGACACACTTTCGGCGTTGAAAACGTTGATCCGTCAAAAATGAGGATTTTGAAACTCCTCAAAATTTCGACATGGAACAAATGGTTACAAATGAACCAGCCAAGAAAGAAAAAATAAACCACCAGAACAAGAGCGTTTTAATATCGGTGGTATAGCTACCATATGCACAGGATTCTTCGAATGATCCTTAATTTCTTCTAGTAAATAACAAAGTGCTGCTTTTTCAGCTGAAAATAGCTAATAAATCTATGAAAAACGACTAATTATAAATATTTGTTACTTATTTTGGACATTTACTTTGCACTGGGTACTTCAAAAGGATTGAAATCATCGCGTAATTGTTTATTTTATATTAACTTTTGTGTTAACATTTTGTGTCGGTAACACTATATAAAACACAACTTAAAATCGTTGTGTTCCACAACACCAAAAAATAATTTAGTTGAGTCAAAGTCGGGTTGGCTGACGACCAAACTTAGTTGAGAACGGCAGTAACTGATCGTCTATTTATGAAAGCTTTACTCGTGTAATTTGGTCGCTTATTAGACGTTCCAGTTTTAAAGGCACTTTGGGTCATCTGCCCTGTAACTAACGTGTCTCAGATTCTTTTTGGTGCAACTATAACATATGTATACTGTCGTGTGCACCCTTTCGTTATTGATAAGGGAGTACAAACAGCTGTTGGACACATTGGGACAAAAAGGCAATAAAGAAAACACCGGTAAATGTGGTAAGCAATAGTAATTATATTGCTGAACAATTAAAATTGGGATTTGACATGGCGCCAAGTAGGTTTTAGCACAGAGAAAATGTCAGCTTTTTTAAATGCTGATGGAGGATGACGTGGTAAAGTGCCAGTAAAAAAAAACAAAAATAATTACATTATTAGAAGAAACAAAAATAAAACAAGAAATTATGTACGAAATCTGTGTTAATTAACTTTTTATTAAAGTAAAAAAATAAAAATATACAATTTGCTAAATGGGAATCAATAATTGCAATTAAATAAAAAATATAAAAAAAGAGAACAACAGGTCGTAAAAATATAAAGGGTGTGTGACTTAACAACCCTACAATATAAATAAAAGCAATATAGAAAAAAACAACAAGTAGAATCAAACGTGCTAAATTTCAAATCAACCAGACACTGCTGTGTCCGATGAAGATAAAATAGCCACGACCCAAAAAGCTGAGTCCAGGTGATCGTAGACAGGAAGCGTGTGAATGACACTAAACTGACCTATAATACTTTTTTTATAAGCATATATTAGCCGCTAAGGCTTTTTTTCCTTTTTATACTATGTACATAAATGTAAAAATATATACTTATATAATTTTTTTCTTCAAAAATAAATAATGAAAACCAATGTATATAATTTGTTTTTTAATTTTAATGACTAAAAAAAGTAACATTTAATAAAAAAATTACATTTTCATGCAAAAATCCTCAATTCAAAAAGAATAACAAAAACTAATATAAAAAGTAATAGGAAAAACAACAAAAATTGCTATTTAATTCATGGTGCAAAACAAAAACAAGTTCTACACAATATTTTACGTGCATTCATAAAAAGTTTGGATATTGAGCACAAAAAAAACATCGAGTAGAAAATTATTTTACAACTGAATAAAACACTTGTTTCGCTAAAAACAAGTTGGTTTTTATGCAAAAATAGATTCAAACCTTAAACGACACTGTCAGAACATTCATTTTCGCACAAAATGACGAGTACATAAACTGAATGTTCTAAACGAGCGGTTGTTTCAACAAGTGTTTTTTTGCTTTTGAAAAAAAAAAAAAAACGATTCAAGTCATAAGAAACTAAGTGCTTGTTTAAGTAGACCTGAAAATTACGCAACCGAAACCGATTTCTGATACATATATTCTGAGTTCTTATGCCAAGCGAAATCGGTTGAGCGATGTTCGTCTGTCCGTCCGTGTTATTGTTGAAATAATCTTTGCCAAGGCACTAGATAACCTAGAGAAAATCTAATTATGCCACTCGATTACACATAGTTTTGAAAATTTTGTTACTGAAAATCAGCATGATCGGTCCATATGCTTCAAGGCAGCGGACAAAACACTACGCCTACCTCTAATTTTTCCATATTATTTCGAACAATAAAGTACTCCAATCAAAAACAAAAAATTATGGGGCGATAGAGAATTAAAAAATAAGAAAAAAAAACGTTATAAGATTGGGTTATGGGCCTCTGAACTTTTCATAAAGAAGTTCGATTGTCAATATGGTTAATATGGGTATAATTTGAAAGCTTTGAAGAGATCTTTCAGAAAATGCCAAAAAATTTTAAAAATGTTTTACCCATTAATAGCCGACGACACTTTTATGTAAAATTATATAAAGTACTTAATATTTGTTGTGGTTATTAGAGTTACTTCACTTAACTAAATTTACATACACGTTGAAGGGTATATAAGGTTCGGCATAGCCGAATGTAGCACTCTTACTTGTTTTTCATTCGTATTGTATTTTAGCTGCAATTACTTGCAAATCTTTATAAAAAATGTTTTCTAAGTAACAAAAAATTTTTCTTTATATTTAATATATCGCATAATAAACTTAATGCCATCTTCCAAATTTTTTAATTTGGCATATGATGTGTTGAGCGAAAATACGATTAATAAAATTTTATGTGTTCAAATTTTGGAGTTTTAAAATTTATTTTTAGTAATGGAATAGATTTTAATTTTCAGCGGTAAGTGTGGCTAAACGTGAAGTAAAAAGGAAAGCTACTGCATTTGGGTCATCTCAGGGAAGGTATAATGATGTCGTGGTGAGGATAAGCGACCTCAAGTGGGAGGAGATTATATAGCTTCTACAGACCATCGGTGGGAGCCAATGTGAGTTTGTGCGTGAGTGTCAAAAGAAGCAGTATGACTTGCTTCGTTCCTCAATATTTTAACTTATAAACTTCATCGTTTTAAACTGCCATGATTTTCGTGTGTGTAGCTATTACGTCAGGTTGGTTGGCACGAATCCCACCAAGACTACGAATCCTAGCTGGAGCATCCACCAGCATGCCAGTACAGCCAACAATCTGGCCACAACAGCAAAATTTTTTCGTTGCATCACAAGAATTCGAAATCTACACATTACAATACTACACTGCCATCTTGAGTGCTTTTGTTTAATGTGTAAGCAGAGAAATCGTGATTATCTGCACATGCCGAGCATTTAGTTTTTAGCACCGTGGTCATACATTTACCATCACGCGCATTGTGTAGAGCCTTTATTTTCCCCTAAATGGTCTTTTTCAATAGACATATATATTACAAAAATTTCTAATTATCATAATTTCACGATTTGACATATGTTTGTCAAACTCTATTAAATACAAAGCATCATTCTCACTAGATCTTTTGGCTTTATATTGTGCCTTTTAACAAATTCATTCCCAATTATTTCAGTTGCTAATCGAGGTAGATCAATAAAACAGTATTAAAAATTCTGCCGTCGCACAGTGGCTGAAAATCGTTTTTCGTTGGCCAAAAGTAAATTTTTTTTGGTCACCGATTTTTAAAATTTTTACGTCATTTTGTAGTTAATATATCCAAATTAAGGTAGCCAAAAAATTATGTTAAAATATTGATAATTGTGGGCGTGGCATGCTGTCAAACTCAACTTTTTTTTTAATTTCAGAAAAAGGTGTTTTTCTTTGGTTTTTTACCAAAATTAAATGGTTACTACTCGCAAGCTATCATCGATAATGGTCTGCGTTTTTTTTATAATGTTGGTAGGATTATTGTCTTTAGTTGTTGTAAGTAGGCACAGCTCTAGCGTTTAATATTAGGGGCGTTATGAAATATTTTTGAAACTACTATATTTTCCTTAAATTTAAACTTTAGTGGAATAGAACTTCTAGGGAACAAAAGGAAACAAGAAACGTATATAACCACGAGAAAGGTGAAAGTGTCCTCTTTAAGGCTATATATACTTTTGCACCCGCCACGAGCCGCCTGTAGAACACTTTTTTCATTGTAATGAAATTACTCGAAAAAAATTCATATACAATGGTGTATTAAATTTTCATTTTTTTGCCTAAATAAAACTAAAAAAATATATATAACACCTTCGAAAGGGCTTAATGGCTTTGTTTTGATCAGCAAAAAATAAGTAATAAAATTATCACAATGGGCTCTACAAAGCATATGATCTCTTTCTAAATTTACCTGTTATCAAATGTTAGGGTCAACCAAAGTCATAAACAATTTTATAACAATAATTGCGACATTAAACCACTAAAGTTAAAAAACAACCCCATATTGACGCATGCAGTGCAGTTTTGTTCAATTTAAGCACTACCTGCTATGAAATTAAAGATCAGTGTGTGAAGAACATGTATCTAAAAATTTATAAAGGTACGGATTCGTTAAGGGATTACTCAGTAATAACTTAATCCCTTAAGTGTAGGGATAAAACATAAACGCAAATAAAACTATTCAGAAGAAAATGGAGAGCTTCAGTTATAAAGAACTGGCCGAAGTGTATTTTAAAAACAAAAATCAGGAAGATGTTCTTAGTTACGTTAAAATAAAATTAAACTTAAATTCGTGTAGTACCGAAATGCAAGAGCAATTATATAATTTCGTCAAAGCACTAAAAAAACGCTACAAAGAAGTTATCTACAGTAAACAAAAATTTTATATAAAAAGTGCAAAGTGGTTAGAAGGTCAACTTACTGTCGCTGCAGAAACAGCAAAGCAAGATAAGGCTGGAAGACCACGCAAATCATTAGTGGACAACTGTAGCGATAGATCTAAGAGGCGGAAGCTTAAAGATATTAACAATGCCTTTGGTTCTACAAATATAAAAGAATCTTTCCTACATCAATTACGGTCACAGAACCAATTTACAAAAGTGGATATCATTGAAAAAGTTGTTAAAGCTAGTCCACCGAGAACAAAACGGATTCTTAAAAGTATACCAACTCCGAATGATGCAATACAGTACAGAAATGAGGAGGCATTAGCATTATTTCTGGATTTGAAATTAACAAAACAGCAATATATTAAACTCAGACAGCGTACGATTGAAAAAGGCTCAAATATATATCCAGCATATCATCACATAACCGCAGCTAAAATGGACTGTTTGCCATCAAAGGACACTATTTCAATCACATAAATTTCGGCAGAGGTACAACTACAATCTCTACTTGATCACACAGCCGAACGCTTGCTCCAATCAATAACAGGAAATGAGTTGAAGAAATACGGAAACACAAAGTTAATTCTTTTTTGTAAATGGGGATGTGATGGTTCTTCGGGACAAAAATAATATAAACAAGTTGTATGTGAAAATATTTCTGACTCAGATATGTTCATGGTATCATTTGTACCATTGCGATTGAAAAAGATTTTGGAAGATTCAGAGCCTTCGACTAGTACAACGCAAAGAATGGATATTTGGAAAAATGAGACACCATCTTCTACGAAATACTGCAGGCCAATCAAATTTCAATTCAAAAAAGAAACAACTGATGTTATTAATAAAGAAATTAGTGATATCAAGGCCCAAATTACAACACTACAGCCATTACAATTACAGTTAGATGGGCAGCAAATTGAAGTAAGCTACCATTTAGTCCTGACAATGATAGATGGAAAAGTGGGTCAGGCTTTGACTAACACGAAGGCTGCATCCAGCTGCATTATATGCCAAGCAACATCAACCCAATTAAACCAAGTCCCAGCAAAATCATTAGATAATACCGATGCATATGAGTTTGGATTATCACCACTACACGCAAGAATACGACTTTGGAACACATACTAAAAATCAGTTATGATTTGGATTTCGGGTCTTCAGGATCAATAAGAAACAACGAGACCAACAAAGATTTAAGAAGTTCAAAAAAGAAACATGTTCAAGATGAATATCGCAAACGTGGACTGATTATAGATCAGCCAAAACAAGGGTCAGGCAATACAAATGATGGCAATAATAATAAGGTTCTTTTCAGATCCAGAAACAGCATCTGAAATAACAGGAGTGGATTTTAACCTTATTTTCAGATTTAAAATAATACTAGAAGTACTTGCGTGCAATGAAGAAATTGACTAGAAAATTTGGAGATTATGCTAAGGAAACTGCAAAAATATATACAACTAACTACCCATGGGGAAATATGTCTGCAACAGTTCACAAAATCCTTTATCATGGTAAAGATGTCATTAAATACCATTTGGTGCCACTTGGAGATCTATCAGAGGATGCTCAGGAAAAAAGGAACAAGGATTACATATTTTATAGAGAGTACAATACTAGGAAAATTTCACGGAATTCAACAAATGAAGATCTATTTAATATATTATTGGCAACGTCAGATCCGTTCATATCCAGTATTCGAAATCAATGGAAAGTGGACCATCGGGATTTAGATGAAGAAGCCAAAAAACTGCTAAAGAACAGAAATAGCACAGAACAAAATATGGAATATTTGCAATTAATATTTAAGTCAAACGAATAAAAATTATAATTGCCTTCCATTATTCTTTAAGTACGGAAAACATTGTATTAGTAAAAAATAAGTTAAAACGTTATATTCGACCGAGTCGAATCTTAAATACCTTCCAACTATATGGGATGATGGAGGGGTAAGGGGGTGGTGAGGTTAAGGTAGCGTAGAAGATCAAATTATATTTTCTTGTTGCTTAACAAAAAAAAAAATTTTTTTTTTGGGGGGGGTCAGGTGAAGGTAGCGCAGAAGATCCGAGTACATTTTCCATTCGTCATGAAAGCTTAAAATTAATTTTTTATGCAATCTAGGCTTAGGTAATACAATTTGTTAATTATTGACACTATTTTTCATATAATATGCTATATAAACGCCCACAAAAAGGGGGCGGGGTCCAAAAATAAATTTTTATGATTTTCTGGCTCCAGGGTAAAGACCTTGAACCGTCTTTGACATAAAAATGTTTCATTTGCTTAACAAATTTACAAAAAAACTTGTAAAAATGTGTAGTTTTTCAGGGGTTGGTTTAGTTCTTTTTAGGGGAATTTTTTTCCCCCTGGTCCGACTTGGCCCATTTACGAACTTAGCCTGCCCTATCCGTTAAGATATATATGCACCAAATTTCAACGGTCTAGCTCTTTTCGTTAAACTGAATCGTGGGTTTTTGGAACTGTTTGAAGGATTCAAAAATCGTTCATTGTAATAATTTTTGCTACAGAATCGGCTGGTGAAATCAGATTTGACATATATTTAACCGATTTTGCTCTGCAGAAAAACGAGCTCAAAATCCGCGTTTTTAGGTGGGTTGAACCACCCCAAGGAGTGAAAATTTTTCCAAAAAACGACCGCCATTATTTTTATTTGCCCAAAAACCTTCAAAAAAATGATGAAATGCAAATAAAATTTTTAAAATTTACTCTAATATATATATATATATATATATATATATATATATATATATATATATATATATATATATATATATATATATATATACATATATATGCTTGCAAATATTTACTTACATCGTATTGTGAAAGTATTCCTCAGAAAAATTCAATTATATGAATTATTTTCTTTTTAAATAATACTTCGCCAACTAACGCCAAGAAAATGGAGGCGTTGCATTTGACAACGCAAGTGATAATAAATTCAGCGTTGTGTTTTATAAAATGTATATTTTCAAACAGTTGTATTATTAATAACGTAAAAATCGGCTGTTGCGACGCTAGCAATCAGTTACTTGAACGCAGTGATTTGCAAACTGTAATTTAATGCATAGCTAAAAAAAAATGAGGGTTACGTTTTATACAATTGGGCCATAGTTCTGGTTATAATCACGGAAAATAAAAAAATAATATAAGAAAATATTAGGCTTTTGTGAAGGTGAAAACAAGGTGACGGCTTTGGCCGTTATGATTTCTATGCCAAGTAATCAAAGATAGGACAGAAATTAATAAGTTGATCAAAAACGTTTTGGCTAGTTAATTAGCAGACAAAGTAGGAAATAAATTGGCCTCAGAAGAGATACCGAATTCCTTAGTCATTTTTTTATTTTTATTATTATTTTATTTTAACAATTTATATAACAATAGGATCCGCAAAGCTTTATAGCTTGTCTGCAGAGAGAACTAACTGCTAATGCATTTGTATTGCAAACGTAAAATTAACTTAAAATATTGTTTTAATATAAAATGTGCAATTTTAATAAAAAGTAAAAATTAAAAAAGAAAAGAATAGAAAATCATAAATGGATGGAAAATTTTTGATTATTTATTGTAGAGTTATAAAGTGTTTCTTGATTAGCTGGTTTCTTTTGTTTCCATCAGTTATATTAATTACGCTGATTGGCAGCTGATTGAGAGTTGTGGGTAAAATAACAGGGAGAGTATTTCTACCGTATTCATTTACAAAAAGGCTTAATTTAAATCTACCCTGTGCACGTCTCCTGGTGTTGTAGGAGTGATCGATTGGCTCTAAGAATCTGTTGTCCTTGAAAATCTCTTTTGCAATGGTTGTGTAATAAATATTCTTTACATTCAGGACATGCAGATTTTTGGCCAGACTGTTTGTGTTAAAGTCTGCATTGTTTATGTTACTAATGTTGTTATGGTTGATGTTATCATTGAGGTTGATATTGTTGTTTATGTTGTTATTGTTGTGTGTAATATTGTCGTTGATAGTGTTGTTGCTGATATTGCTGTTATTAGTAATTACGTTGTCATTGTTTATGTAGTTGTCAATGTTGTTGATACTACTATTATGGTATATACTGTCGTTGCTGATGTTGTTATTAAGAAGGTTGGTCTTGTTGATTATAGTAATATTGTTGTGACCATTGATGTTGCTATAGTTAGAGTTGCTATTGCTGACAATTGTATTTCTATTGTTGTTATTGATGATGTTGTTTATGTAATTACTGCTGTTTATATTGTTGCTAATAATGTTGTTTTCTGTGTTATTAAGACGTTGTACCATTGTGTTGTTGTTTTGTTGTGCTCTTGTATTAGGACTTCTGTTGTATGTTCGACATGTTGTTTGGTATTTTTTCCATAAAATTTTTAGTATCTGGTTTTGTGTTTTCTGTAGTGTTGTGCTATATTTTACGCTTCCCCATGCTGTAATAGCATGACGATAATATGACTCTGTCAGAGAGAAACATGCTTGTCGTAGTACGCTATATGGTGCACAGTTGCTTAAATGGTAGAGAATGTAGGATGTTTTCCTAAGTTTTTTTTTTGCAGATTTTCTATGCGTGTTTTCCATTTAAAACTGCTGTCAACATATACTCCGAGGTACTTGTATGTATCAACTTTCCCTATAATTGTTGAGCATGTTTCAATAAAGTTTGTATTATTGAGTACTTTTGTGTGTAAACAATTTATACTATGAAATACTAAGTTTATTTGTGAGGTTTGAAGATGACGAGGCTTAATATGCATAATCTTGGTTTTTTGTGCGTTTATTATGAGGCCGTTGTCATGGCGCCACTTTGTTGCTACGTCCAGTTTTTTTTTTGCAGTTTTTCTGTTGCAATCGAAATATTTTTATATGCGACGATAATAGCAGTGTCATCTGCATATGCAAAAGTTTCGCATCCCATTAGGTGTTTCAGCATATCATTCGCATATGTTATAAAAAGAATTGGTCACAGTTTGGATCCTTGTGGAACTCCACAATCACACTGGACTTCTTTGCTGATCTTGTTGCCTATTTTTACATGATATGATCTGTATTCTAGGTAACTTTTGAACCAGTTCAAAATTATCCCTCTTATGCCATTTCTTTCTAAAACTAGAAGAATATTTTCATGTGATAGAGTGTCGAAGGCTTTACTGAAGTCTATAAACAGTACTATTACATGCATATTATTGCTCAAACATCCGTTTACATAGTTTGCAAAGTTTCCTAAAAGCTGATTGATGTTTTTCCCTTTCTGAAACCCGTACTGATTTCTGCTGATTATTTTATGTTTTTGGAGAAAGCTTGTTAACCTTCTAAAAATAATTTCTTCAAGAACCTTATCTATTACAGAGAGAATGGCGATTGGTCTATAATTATTCGTATCTGATTGTGTTCCGCTCTTATAAATTGGCCTAACTATTGAAGTTTTCAGTATATCCGGAACTGTGGCTTGTTCAATGTTTAAGTTCACGAGTCTAGTCAAAAGGGGTTTTAAGTAACTAGCATTTACTTTAAGATCCTTTGGGCGGATTTTATCTACGCCTGCGCCTTTTTTTCGTTTAGGGATGTTAAGATACCGTACATTTCGTGCTCATTTTTAGGTTCAACGTATATCGTGTTCTGAAGCGTACTTCCAAAGGTTTTGGTTGTTTTTATGTTGCAGGTGTGTAAAAGCTTTTTAATGTTAGTACAAAAGTTCGATGCAAACTTATCTAATATTATATTTAGATTTTCATTGTTAAAACTTTTCATAATAAAGGTGTCAATACTATTTATCATTTTGCCAATTATTTCATTTATTATTTGCCACGTAGCACGTATGTTATGTCGGTTTTCAATAAACTTTGTTTTAAAATACTTATTTTTTTGAATATAATTTTTTTATTTACAAAATTTCTAAAAGTTTTCAATTCTTTTTCATGTGTTATATTATTGCGATTATTTGGCCATTTCTTGAAAAGTTTATCCCTAGTGTCACAATACTTAATTATCTCTTCACTAATCCATGGATTTTTCGATCTTTTTTTGCTTAATTTTTGTTTTTTTTTGTTGTTGAATTTCTCTATATTTCGTTAAATTTGTCTTTGATTTTATTACACAGGTTATTAGCATTTGTTGCTTGGCTAATTATGTTATTCCAGTCTGTTTCTCGAATTTGTTTATTAATTTTGTAATTGCATAATTGCAGTTCCTGCGATATTAACTTTGCTTTTTCCTTACCCTGATTACTTATTTTTTCATATACCGAACAAAAAACTGAGTAATGATCTGATATGCTACTTTTTATTATTGCAGTGCATGTATTTGTTGTTATATTTATTTTAAATAAGAGATGATCTATGCTTGATGCAGTATTTCTCTTTACGTCTTCGCGAGTACTCTCAGTAATCAAACATTGCATACCATTCCTAGTTATCATGTTTAAATATGTTGTGGTTGTTGTATTATTTTTTAAAATATCAATATTTACATATCCCACTAGTAATATTTCATTTCTGTTACTGATATTATTTATTATTGTATCGAGTTCGCTGACAAACGTTTGAACATTTAGATGTGGAGGACGGTAAATTGAGAGCAGTGATAAAGCTCTATTGTTTTCTACATTTACATCCATTTGAATCATTTTAAAGGAGTTTGTGTTGTTTGATATGTAGCTGAAGTGCATTGTTTCTAAAATAAAAACAGCAATAACTCCACTTCTGCCTTCTCTATTAAGAAATATGGAATTAAAACCATTTATGTTGTACAAATTATTTTCGTTATCGTTTATGTTTGTCTCGACTAAAACAATAAATTTTATTTTGTTAATTATATTATTTATA
Source organism: Cistogaster globosa (assembly GCA_937654795.1). Lineage (NCBI taxonomy): Eukaryota > Metazoa > Arthropoda > Insecta > Diptera > Tachinidae > Cistogaster > Cistogaster globosa. The sequence continues at coordinate 61,724,601 of OW569404.1, forward strand.
AAAGCAAGGAAAGAATTGAAATTTAGTCTCAGTGATCGGATGTTCATATAAATGAGTGTTGTGGGATAACTTAAAAAATTTTGGTTTATTTCATTAAAATTATTTAAAATTACTTTTTGAATATTGTCAATCATTATAAATTTTTCTAAATTGTGTTGCATATATTTTTAATATCAGAGGCATTGTTTATGACACAAGAAGGGGAATTTTCATTTTTTTCGTGCAAAGATATTACCATTGCGCACCCATACGAACTTCCAGTTATATTCCTTAGCTTTTGTCTTGGCTAACCATAATAGTTGGCGATTATTGGAGGTTAATTCATCGTTGACATATATGAAGCTAGTTGGTGTGTTGTTTTTATTAGTTTTATTGTTGTTGACAATATTACTATCTAATATATGTCTATTAATTTTGGTCATAAGCTCAGACTTTTTTGCTTGTATACAAAATTCTACAATTACTTTGTTGCTGTTTTTTAGGCGGCATGCTTTATTTATGTCATCCATATTTATGCTTACAGATGTAGCAATTCGCCTAACAACCTCAACAGCAGAGATTTGTTGATATGTAACGTTTTTGATCTCTATGATATTTTCTTTCATTTGTTGTTAAAGTTTATTTATGCGGGTTTCCATAGTGTTTATTTGCATCTCGCGATGTTTGTCCTTTTGAATAAGCTCTTTTACTTGTACTCCTAGTGTTGAAAGGGCTGTTGTAATTGTTAAGATAAGTTTTTGATTTCTTCTTTTATTTACAAGTTTGATTTCTCAAGGCTCTCAGCAAATTGTTGCACATTTCTCTTTATATCTTTTAGATCAGACTTTAATTCAGTGACATCAGATTGGACAGACTTTAGTTTTGTGTTAACCGAGGTTAGAGACAGTGATTCCTTAAATTTTTTTGTATATTCGTTTTCTGATTTTTTTTCCTCATCATCGGTTCGCGCCTGTTTTTTGTTGCTGTTTTCATCATCATCATAAACAACAGCTTGGTAAAGAGTGTTGGGAGATTTAACTCTTGGTTTGATATCTCCATGAATTTTTTCTCTCGCTGGCAGGGTAAGTATTTGCTCACTCACTTATACTCACTGTACATGAGTGAGAATCGGCTTTGCTTTTTTTCCTCACTGCACATGTTAGTGAATGTATGCTTTTTTTCTTCTTCATCATATGATAATTTTTTTGTTTTGCTCATATTACTTTTCTCATGGATAAGAAATGAGAATATTTTATTTTTCTTATCCTCATGTGTGAGAAATGAGTAAATTTTTTTTTTTGCTCATCGATGAGAAATGTGAAAATTTTATTTTGCTCATCCTTATGTGTGAGAAATGTGAATATATTATTTTGCTCCTCCTCAAGTATAAGAAATGTGCGTTTTGTCAGAAACATAATAAAAACAAGTAGGTATTTAGAAAAGATATGAAAATTCCATAGAAAATGAAATGTGTTATATAATTGTATCTTGGATTTTAAGGATACACGTATTTATTTGTTTATTAAATTATTTATTTTATTTTATATGACATTGCTTCAGTAAATGAAATTTTATTATTGATAAATGTTTTCATCACAGAACTCAAAGATATAGCTATATATATTTTTTTTTGTAAAATATAATTGTTTTATTTGCTCTTCATTATTTATGAATTTTCATCAGTGAAAATGTGAAATACTGCAAAAAGTGAGGATTAAAGTTTATGATTTACTTATTTTCAACTATTTACAAGAAAACAATTATATATTTTAAAGGGTTTTTTGTTGTTTATTGTTATCATCAACTAATTTATTTTCGTTTGGTCTTTTTTCTTTTCTAGTTGTTTTTACGGCCCTTGTTTTTGCACGTTTATTTGTTGTTTCTAGGACTAGTGCATTATGCTTTGTTTATGGTTGTAGAAATTTTACTTGAATATTTGTTATTGTTTTATTGCTTTTTTAATGCAAGGAAAAAAATAAGTTGTTGCACACATCATTATTGAACAAAACTATTCATTTCTTGGTAAAACCAAACCGTTCTAGGTAAAATCCGCAGATAAGTTAGATACATATATTAAGCATGTATGAATATTAGGAAATTTAGGAGAATACACCTTTAGTGCACTAGCACTTACCTTAACAAAATTAAGAAACAAATTATATAACAATACTTTAAATAATTTATTGATAAGAAAACTAAATTATTTTGAAATAAAACTTCTTAATATAGTATATATCAAAATTATAAGCAATATCTGTAAAAACTATATATAATAAATAATTTTCTCCTCTAAATTTTTAAGCAATTTTTTAATAAAAATGTTGTTTATAATTTGTATTCGAAAAAACATAATTTAAATAATTTTCAACCAACAAATAAATTTTATTTTTAGTTTAAAATGTTAATGGAATATTAGCATAATAAAATAAAAAATAAAATAAAAATTCCCAAAGCAATTTTAATAATATAAATAATTGTGTTTCCTGTTTTCTGAAGATGCCACCCAATGGTATGGCGAAACATTGAAAAAAAAAAAAACATAAAATAATAAACAATATTTTTAATTTTAAAAACTGACCTATTGTTTAAAAAACTAGAAAATTTATTACAAAGGTAAAAAAAAAATTGAATTGTAATTTTCATTAAAAAATGTTTAACAAAAGATATTTAGCTATATCTTTGAGTTCTGTGATAAAAACACTTATTAATAATAAAATTTTATTACCTGTAGCATTGTCATATAAAATGTAATAATTTAATAAACAAATAAATATACATGTATTTTAAAATCCTTTAAATCCAACATAAAATTGTATAACGCATTTCATTTTCTATGGAATTTTCATATCTTTTCTAAACACCTACTTGTTTTTATTATGTTTCTGACAAAACGACATTTCTTATACTTGAGGATGAGCAAAATAAAATTTTCACATTTCTCATCGATGAGCAAAAAAAAATTTAAACATTTCTTACACATGAGGATGAGTAAAATAAAATATTCTCATTTTTCATTCATGAGAAAAGTAAAATGAGCAAAACAAAAAAATTATCATTAGATGAAAAAGAAAACAAGCACACATACTCTCAAATGCGCAGTTAGGAAAAAAAAGCAAAGCAGATTCTCACTCATGTGAAATGAGTGAAAATGAGCAAAAATGAGTGAAAAATTATGAGCAAATACTTACTATGCTCGCTGGACATGGTTACATAAGTGTTTTCCGACAGGGGAGAGCAGGTTAAAAATTGATAATTTGAGTTGCAGTTAAAACATTTTACATTATTATGTGTTGTAATTTCTTTTTTACATTGGTTGCATATAACATTTTGAATCATTTTTATTTTGTATATTCACTGTTGTTTCTTAAAGAGAAATTGTATTCCGAGTACACTTGCACTTGATATTTATTTTTTTATTGTTATTACTTGTTTTTATAATGGTTTTGTATATATTTTTTTTAGTGATCACTTTGTTGTATGTTTATTTGAAATAGCTACTATATTTTTTCATATTTGTATTGCTGGGCACTTTAATTCTATTTCAATATTTAATTCTATTTAATTCTATTTCACCTTACAAAGTTACATCCAACAAATCATTTTCTATTAATACTGATTTAGCAAGGCAAGCACAAAGCAATATGCCAAAAAATTGAATCACTTATAATAAGCCTGCAGGTTGCTAAAGCAGGGATTGGATTGAAACAACAAAGCAAGAGTGGCTTATGTTTCTAACAGTAATATAAGGAGTTAATTTTTTTTTATTTTCCATTACTTCCTTCAAGTAATAGAATACAATTTTTCTTGTTGTTATTAAATTCTGGGTACATAATGTAGTAAGAAATATATTTGTTATTTTAAATAAATGAAGCAAAAAAAAAGTAAAATACTTTTAAAACTTTGTAAAAAAGGTTGGTTAGGTTTTGAACAATACTGTATGACTATGGCTTTATATATACAGTGAATCAATAAAGTTTAGGCACATCATGATTTTCAAGAGTAATTGTTCAATTATCTTGGATCTGCTTAACTTGATAAAATAATAATGATTCCGTATTAAAGATAGATGTGTTTATTTACGACTTAACATAAAACATAATTCATATCTTATTATTTTTACTATACAACGCTATAAAACTAAAGAACAAAGTAAGTCTATGTAAAAAATTTTAGGCACACAAATGAAAATTTTCTGTTTATTCTTGGTTTTTGAGCGTCTAGTACTTGGTTGAACCTCCTTTAGCTTGGATAATTGCTTCTAATCGTTGACTCATACTTTTTACTAGGTTAGACGTTTCATCAGGAGTAATGATTTCCCACTCTAAGCAAAGCGCTGCTTAAAGCAATTCTTGGATGTAATGTTATGTTTCCGTATCTTTTTTTCCAGTAGATGCAAAATATTCTCTACAGGATTCGTGTCGGGCGATTGCGGAGGGGTTTTCAACTGTTCGCAGTGGTATATAAGCCATTCCTTCACAAGATATGAAGAATGTTTTGGGTCATTATTTTGTTGAAACAAGAATTTCCCATCTAAGCCCAGCTTTACAACACTTGGAAATAAATTTTCTTTTAAAATATTTAAATAAGTCCAGATTTACACTATGCAATTTTTTGAGGCATTTTTTTCTCAATTTCTTATTTAAGTTGCAGCGGCATGCGTTATTTAAAAATAAACATAAACAAAAATAATATACCGTCAAAATCCCAGTAATACCATATTGCTTACTCCTCTTGCTTCACCAACAAGCAAAAAATTTCATGCAAGTTTCATGAAAAATTGCCTAGTCTAAATGCGGTATAAGAGTGCTTGTCCATTTTATCATCTATAAAGACAAGATTTCCGACTCCAGATGCCGCCATGCACCCCCAGACCATAACATGGCCGCCACTGTGCTTAACAGTCTTAATAAGATTATTTTCTTAAAGCCCTTTGTTTGCTTTTCGCCAAATTTTTTGTGGACCATCTGAGCCAAAAATGTTAAACTTTGACTCATCGCTAAATATCACGCTGTTCCAGAAGGTTTGAGGCTGATTAATGTGGAGTTGTGCGAACTGTAACTTCTTTTTCTTGTTGATATCGGAAAGACACGGTTTACGACGGGGAACTCTTCCGTGATAGCCAGCTCTGTGCAGGGTATTTCTTATTGTTTGTGGATTAAAGTTTTCATTGAAACTTTGCTTCATTTCCTGGCACAATTTTACAGCCGAAATCTTTGGATTTTGAGCCACTGCAGCAACAATCATCCGCTCCTGGCGTGGGCGTCCACTTCTACTCTCACGCTCTAGCACTAGCAATTGTTTTTTCATAATGTTTTATGATGTTTCTTACACTAGTATAGGGCCTCTGTACAATAACATCAATTTCGCGATAGGATTTTCCCTGCGCATGAAGATTTATAATAATTTTACGAACATTTATGGAAATTTCTGAACGATGGCTCATTTTGCTGTTTTCGTCACGAATTATTTACATTTAAAGCTCGCCCACTGAGAATTTACCATGTGCAGAAACATGAATTTAAATAAACACGTGTAAATTTACCGTTATGCCAGCGATCAAAGTGCATAAATGCAGTATGTCTCTAAATTTTTTTTACTTAGACTTACTGTGTTTTTTAGGTTTTAAAGCCTTGTATATAAGATATAATAAAATAAGAATTATTTTTTGTGTTGATTAGTCAATAAACACATATATATTTAATACGGAATCATTATTATTTTATCAAGTTAAGCAGATCCAAGATAATTGAACAATTACTCTTGAAAATCATGATGTGCCTAAACTTTATTGATTCACTGTATACAGTGCTTGACAGGTCTAAAATCTAAATTATTTCTTGCAAAGAAAACTAACAAGTGTTTTAGTATTTTACTTTATATATTGTTTTTGTTTTAGTATTTTACTTTATATATTGTTTTTGATATAACGAAAACTATGAAGCTAATATAAAAGTATTCAATATTTGGGTATTGACAAACCAATGGAAACTTAAATTTCACAATATATTTCAAACTTTATTTTGTCGCACTCGTTTGTTACTCCACTTTAATGTTTAAAAGCAAATAAAGAAAATAAAAGTCAATATTTCAATTATTGTTTTTAAAATAACAATCACGAGCTTTTTTGTAACGGGATTAAATTATAATATAGGGTATGCCCTATTTTTTAAATGACAACCTATTTGTAGGGAATTTTTTTATTAAAATGGGTTTTGGTTTTTATGGCAACTTTTTATTTATCGGTTTCAGAAATGAAAATATATACACCTTTTCATTTACTGGCATTTATTGGCAACATTGTTTTCGTTTAGAGATTTGTTAATTCTTATTAGTGCGAAAAATTAAACTGAATTCTACTTATCTACGCAAAAAACTTTTGTTTTTAATATGTTTTCGGCTATGATTAGTCAAAAAGAAGAAAAGTACTGGGACAATTGCCCCAACTATAAGTTCTCTTAAAGTATTCGATGGGCCTAACACCTCCAACAACAAATTTTGTTTGTTACCCGAGAACGAAGAAGAAATTTCAATAAAAGAGAAAGTTCCACAGAAAAAAGTGGACTCAACTCATAGTTTTTTAACTATATTTGGGTAAATTGGTGAGAATTATATGTTTAATGGAATGTCAATAGGAACAAAAATAATTTCCAACAAGCTGTCTCACCATTATTGACAAAAAGTTCTGCGTTTACACTCACGAGATAAATGACGGCAGAATTTTAAGGCGGTTTTATTTGGTCTACCTCTATTACAACTGATGATTTTGTTAAGAGACACAATAAAAGCAGGTAAGCGTTAAGAAAATTACAACCAAATGATCTAGTGAGGACGATGCGTTGTATTTAATTGAATTTGACAAACATAATGTGTCAAAACGAGAAATAATGAAAATAAGGTATTTATAAATACAAGAAATTATGAACTAAAGTGCCCTAATCGGAAGAGTACTAAGCAATACACCAGCGTTTAACGGCCAAAACTAGAACGTCAAATAAGCCCCCACTTTACACAAGTTTTAACGTTGATGAAGAAAACTATCCTCAGTTATCAAGTCTTGCGCTTCAACGTAATATTTGTGATACAAAAAGCAAACCCTTTGTTAATAAAGACAATGAATAAGAGGCTGTTGGAAATATTCTTCCATGCTTTGATGCACTTAAAAATGTCAAAATAAGCTTGATAAATTAAGAGTATTGCCATAAATTTTATTAGGTATTCAAAATGATCATGTTATGCACTGGAACGCTCAAGACAACCGACAGATTCAGCAGAATGTTGAAGATGTGAAAAATTTTGACTAAACCTGGTTAAAGAATCTGGGTAGTATATATAATAATTTGAGTTCCAATAGCTGTGATGGGGCATTTAACTCACCAAATATAAAAACGTCATTTAAGGTATTAGTAAAATCAATAATAAAAATAATGTTCCTATTGCAGTTCACAACATTTTTCGGTATTGCCATTCACAAATGCGGTTGATTTTTTGGTTGTGCGGTCGATTTTTTGGTTGTGTTTAATGGTATTGCGGTTCACCATTTGTATGAGTTTGGTTGACAAGATATATATATATATATATATATATATATATATATATATATATATATATATATATATATATATATATATATATATATACAACTGCTTATTAGCAGTTGAGACTTTGTCGGTTATAGATTTCAAATAAATTAATACATTTCCTTTAAAAAATAATACAAAAAAGGTAAAAAAAATAGAAAAATCGTAAGTATAGGTGTTTTTTGATTATTAATTAAATTTTTAATACACATATGCAGCTGATAGAAAAAATCCAGAAAATGTGAACAGGCTTTTCACACTTGCATACATCTATAATGAACGCTAGGAAGATGTTGAAAATGAAAAAAGGTTGTTTACATTTGCAACATGCGTATGTTAAACAATTAAGGAATTTAGTAAAATAAATCTAGAAAAGTCTATTGCTATTGCTTCAATACTATTTATTATTATTGTAATTTAGTTTTATGATAATAATTGGGTTATTTATTGCTATTGAAGACCAAGAACAATTATTATTGCATTATGTAGAAGTTATGCTGGAGGACGAAGAAACTGAAAAGTAAGCAACTATATTTGAATGAATAAAATTCCAACGAATACAATTTTTTTAAAATAATTTAAGGGGAAGATGTTACATCTTGGCATTTTGATGAATGATGCGAGCAAGTGTTAAAAGGCTATAAGGGAAAGCAAAAATTTGGGATGACTAAAACTCAGTGTAAGGAAGCGTTGGAAGGATTTACAATTGAATTGAAAGCTTGGGCCACCTACAAGAACGTCCTTCGAATGGCATCGTGTAAGTATATGACATATTTATTATTGTAAACAGACATTTTATTAGAATTTTTACTTCATATAGGACATTCATCACAAAGCAAGTATTAAAAAAAAAAAATGCTAATAATGAAAAAAAACCAACAAGCAGCAGGAAGTGGTCCTTCACAAGAAATTCCTCTTAATATACTTGCGGATTGCGCGTCTTAGCTGTTATCACTAAATGATCAAGTAGCATCATCTGGACACACTTTCGGCGTTGAAAACGTTGATCCGTCAAAAATGAGGATTTTGAAACTCCTCAAAATTTCGACATGAAACAAATGGTTACAAATGAACCAGCCAAGAAAGAAAAAATAAACCACCAGAACAAGAGCGTTTTAATATCGGTGGTATAGCTACCATATGCACAGGATTCTTCGAATGATCCTTAATTTCTTCTAGTAAATAACAAAGTGCTGCTTTTTCAGCTGAAAATAGCTAATAAATCTATGAAAAACGACTAATTATAAATATTTGTTACTTATTTTGGACATTTACTTTGCACTGGGTACTTCAAAAGGATTGAAATCATCGCGTAATTGTTTATTTTATATTAACTTTTGTGTTAACATTTTGTGTCGGTAACACTATATAAAACACAACTTAAAATCGTTGTGTTCCACAACACCAAAAAATAATTTAGTTGAGTCAAAGTCGGCTTGGCTGACGACCAAACTTAGTTGAGAACGGCAGTAACTGATCGTCTATTTATGAAAGCTTTACTCGTGTAATTTGGTCGCTTATTAGACGTTCCAGTTTTAAAGGCACTTTGGGTCATCTGCCCTGTAACTAACGTGTCTCAGATTCTTTTTGGTGCAACTATAACATATGTATACTGTCGTGTGCACCCTTTCGTTATTGATAAGGGAGTACAAACAGCTGTTGGACACATTGGGACAAAAAGGCAATAAAGAAAACACCGGTAAATGTGGTAAGCAATAGTAATTATATTGCTGAACAATTAAAATTGGGATTTGACATGGCGCCAAGTAGGTTTTAGCACAGAGAAAATGTCAGCTTTTTTAAATGCTGATGGAGGATGACGTGGTAAAGTGCCAGTAAAAAAAAAACAAAAATAATTACATTATTAGAAGAAACAAAAATAAAACAAGAAATTATGTACGAAATCTGTGTTAATTAACTTTTTATTAAAGTAAAAAAATAAAAATATACAATTTGCTAAATGGGAATCAATAATTGCAATTAAATAAAAAATATAAAAAAAGAGAACAACAGGTCGTAAAAATATAAAGGGTGTGTGACTTAACAACCCTACAATATAAATAAAAGCAATATAGAAAAAAACAACAAGTAGAATCAAACGTGCTAAATTTCAAATCAACCAGACACTGCTGTGTCCGATGAAGATAAAATAGCCACGACCCAAAAAGCTGAGTCCAGGTGATCGTAGACAGGAAGCGTGTGAATGACACTAAACTGACCTATAATACTTTTTTTATAAGCATATATTAGCCGCTAAGGCTTTTTTTCCTTTTTATACTATGTACATAAATGTAAAAATATATACTTATATAATTTTTTTCTTCAAAAATAAATAATGAAAACCAATGTATATAATTTGTTTTTTAATTTTAATGACTAAAAAAAGTAACATTTAATAAAAAAATTACATTTTCATGCAAAAATCCTCAATTCAAAAAGAATAACAAAAACTAATATAAAAAGTAATAGGAAAAACAACAAAAATTGCTATTTAATTCATGGTGCAAAACAAAAACAAGTTCTACACAATATTTTACGTGCATTCATAAAAAGTTTGGATATTGAGCACAAAAAAAACATCGAGTAGAAAATTATTTTACAACTGAATAAAACACTTGTTTCGCTAAAAACAAGTTGGTTTTTATGCAAAAATAGATTCAAACCTTAAACGACACTGTCAGAACATTCATTTTCGCACAAAATGACGAGTACATAAACTGAATGTTCTAAACGAGCGGTTGTTTCAACAAGTGTTTTTTTGCTTTTGAAAAAAAAAAAACGATTCAAGTCATAAGAAACTAAGTGCTTGTTTAAGTAGACCTGAAAATTACGCAACCGAAACCGATTTCTGATACATATATTCTGAGTTCTTATGCCAAGCGAAATCGGTTGAGCGATGTTCGTCTGTCCGTCCGTGTTATTGTTGAAATAATCTTTGCCAAGGCACTAGATAACCTAGAGAAAATCTAATTATGCCACTCGATTACACATAGTTTTGAAAATTTTGTTACTGAAAATCAGCATGATCGGTCCATATGCTTCAAGGCAGCGGACAAAACACTACGCCTACCTCTAATTTTTCCATATTATTTCGAACAATAAAGTACTCCAATCAAAAACAAAAAATTATGGGGCGATAGAGAATTAAAAAATAAGAAAAAAAAACGTTATAAGATTGGGTTATGGGCCTCTGAACTTTTCATAAAGAAGTTCGATTGTCAATATGGTTAATATGGGTATAATTTGAAAGCTTTGAAGAGATCTTTCAGAAAATGCCAAAAAATTTTAAAAATGTTTTACCCATTAATAGCCGACGACACTTTTATGTAAAATTATATAAAGTACTTAATATTTGTTGTGGTTATTAGAGTTACTTCACTTAACTAAATTTACATACACGTTGAAGGGTATATAAGGTTCGGCATAGCCGAATGTAGCACTCTTACTTGTTTTTCATTCGTATTGTATTTTAGCTGCAATTACTTGCAAATCTTTATAAAAAATGTTTTCTAAGTAACAAAAAATTTTTCTTTTTATTTAATATATCGCATAATAAACTTAATGCCATCTTCCAAATTTTTTAATTTGGCATATGATGTGTTGAGCGAAAATACGATTAATAAAATTTTATGTGTTCAAATTTTGGAGTTTTAAAATTTATTTTTAGTAATGGAATAGATTTTAATTTTCAGCGGTAAGTGTGGCTAAACGTGAAGTAAAAAGGAAAGCTACTGCATTTGGGTCATCTCAGGGAAGGTATAATGATGTCGTGGTGAGGATAAGCGACCTCAAGTGGGAGGAGATTATATAGCTTCTACAGACCATCGGTGGGAGCCAATGTGAGTTTGTGCGTGAGTGTCAAAAGAAGCAGTATGACTTGCTTCGTTCCTCAATATTTTAACTTATAAACTTCATCGTTTTAAACTGCCATGATTTTCGTGTGTGTAGCTATTACGTCAGGTTGGTTGGCACGAATCCCACCAAGACTACGAATCCTAGCTGGAGCATCCACCAGCATGCCAGTACAGCCAACAATCTGGCCACAACAGCAAAATTTTTTCGTTGCATCACAAGAATTCGAAATCTACACATTACAATACTACACTGCCATCTTGAGTGCTTTTGTTTAATGTGTAAGCAGAGAAATCGTGATTATCTGCACATGCCGAGCATTTAGTTTTTAGCACCGTGGTCATACATTTACCATCACGCGCATTGTGTAGAGCCTTTATTTTCCCCTAAATGGTCTTTTTCAATAGACATATATATTACAAAAATTTCTAATTATCATAATTTCACGATTTGACATATGTTTGTCAAACTCTATTAAATACAAAGCATCATTCTCACTAGATCTTTTGGCTTTATATTGTGCCTTTTAACAAATTCATTCCCAATTATTTCAGTTGCTAATCGAGGTAGATCAATAAAACAGTATTAAAAATTCTGCCGTCGCACAGTGGCTGAAAATCGTTTTTCGTTGGCCAAAAGTAAATTTTTTTTGGTCACCGATTTTTAAAATTTTTACGTCATTTTGTAGTTAATATATCCAAATTAAGGTAGCCAAAAAATTATGTTAAAATATTGATAATTGTGGGCGTGGCATGCTGTCAAACTCAACTTTTTTTTTAATTTCAGAAAAAGGTGTTTTTCTTTGGTTTTTTACCAAAATTAAATGGTTACTACTCGCAAGCTATCATCGATAATGGTCTGCGTTTTTTTTATAATGTTGGTAGGATTATTGTCTTTAGTTGTTGTAAGTAGGCACAGCTCTAGCGTTTAATATTAGGGGCGTTATGAAATATTTTTGAAACTACTATATTTTCCTTAAATTTAAACTTTAGTGGAATAGAACTTCTAGGGAACAAAAGGAAACAAGAAACGTATATAACCACGAGAAAGGTGAAAGTGTCCTCTTTAAGGCTATATATACTTTTGCACCCGCCACGAGCCGCCTGTAGAACACTTTTTTCATTGTAATGAAATTACTCGAAAAAAATTCATATACAATGGTGTATTAAATTTTCATTTTTTTGCCTAAATAAAACTAAAAAAATATATATAACACCTTCGAAAGGGCTTAATGGCTTTGTTTTGATCAGCAAAAAATAAGTAATAAAATTATCACAATGGGCTCTACAAAGCATATGATCTCTTTCTAAATTTACCTGTTATCAAATGTTAGGGTCAACCAAAGTCATAAACAATTTTATAACAATAATTGCGACATTAAACCACTAAAGTTAAAAAACAACCCCATATTGACGCATGCAGTGCAGTTTTGTTCAATTTAAGCACTACCTGCTATGAAATTAAAGATCAGTGTGTGAAGAACATGTATCTAAAAATTTATAAAGGTACGGATTCGTTAAGGGATTACTCAGTAATAACTTAATCCCTTAAGTGTAGGGATAAAACATAAACGCAAATAAAACTATTCAGAAGAAAATGGAGAGCTTCAGTTATAAAGAACTGGCCGAAGTGTATTTTAAAAACAAAAATCAGGAAGATGTTCTTAGTTACGTTAAAATAAAATTAAACTTAAATTCGTGTAGTACCGAAATGCAAGAGCAATTATATAATTTCGTCAAAGCACTAAAAAAACGCTACAAAGAAGTTATCTACAGTAAACAAAAATTTTATATAAAAAGTGCAAAGTGGTTAGAAGGTCAACTTACTGTCGCTGCAGAAACAGCAAAGCAAGATAAGGCTGGAAGACCACGCAAATCATTAGTGGACAACTGTAGCGATAGATCTAAGAGGCGGAAGCTTAAAGATATTAACAATGCCTTTGGTTCTACAAATATAAAAGAATCTTTCCTACATCAATTACGGTCACAGAACCAATTTACAAAAGTGGATATCATTGAAAAAGTTGTTAAAGCTAGTCCACCGAGAACAAAACGGATTCTTAAAAGTATACCAACTCCGAATGATGCAATACAGTACAGAAATGAGGAGGCATTAGCATTATTTCTGGATTTGAAATTAACAAAACAGCAATATATTAAACTCAGACAGCGTACGATTGAAAAAGGCTCAAATATATATCCAGCATATCATCACATAACCGCAGCTAAAATGGACTGTTTGCCATCAAAGGACACTATTTCAATCACATAAATTTCGGCAGAGGTACAACTACAATCTCTACTTGATCACACAGCCGAACGCTTGCTCCAATCAATAACAGGAAATGAGTTGAAGAAATACGGAAACACAAAGTTAATTCTTTTTTGTAAATGGGGATGTGATGGTTCTTCGGGACAAAAATAATATAAACAAGTTGTATGTGAAAATATTTCTGACTCAGATATGTTCATGGTATCATTTGTACCATTGCGATTGAAAAAGATTTTGGAAGATTCAGAGCCTTCGACTAGTACAACGCAAAGAATGGATATTTGGAAAAATGAGACACCATCTTCTACGAAATACTGCAGGCCAATCAAATTTCAATTCAAAAAAGAAACAACTGATGTTATTAATAAAGAAATTAGTGATATCAAGGCCCAAATTACAACACTACAGCCATTACAATTACAGTTAGATGGGCAGCAAATTGAAGTAAGCTACCATTTAGTCCTGACAATGATAGATGGAAAAGTGGGTCAGGCTTTGACTAACACGAAGGCTGCATCCAGCTGCATTATATGCCAAGCAACATCAACCCAATTAAACCAAGTCCCAGCAAAATCATTAGATAATACCGATGCATATGAGTTTGGATTATCACCACTACACGCAAGAATACGACTTTGGAACACATACTAAAAATCAGTTATGATTTGGATTTCGGGTCTTCAGGATCAATAAGAAACAACGAGACCAACAAAGATTTAAGAAGTTCAAAAAAGAAACATGTTCAAGATGAATATCGCAAACGTGGACTGATTATAGATCAGCCAAAACAAGGGTCAGGCAATACAAATGATGGCAATAATAATAAGGTTCTTTTCAGATCCAGAAACAGCATCTGAAATAACAGGAGTGGATTTTAACCTTATTTTCAGATTTAAAATAATACTAGAAGTACTTGCGTGCAATGAAGAAATTGACTGTAGAAAATTTGGAGATTATGCTAAGGAAACTGCAAAAATATATACAACTAACTACCCATGGGGAAATATGTCTGCAACAGTTCACAAAATCCTTTATCATGGTAAAGATGTCATTAAATACCATTTGGTGCCACTTGGAGATCTATCAGAGGATGCTCAGGAAAAAAGGAACAAGGATTACATATTTTATAGAGAGTACAATACTAGGAAAATTTCACGGAATTCAACAAATGAAGATCTATTTAATATATTATTGGCAACGTCAGATCCGTTCATATCCAGTCTTCGAAATCAATGGAAAGTGGACCATCGGGATTTAGATGAAGAAGCCAAAAAACTGCTAAAGAACAGAAATAGCACAGAACAAAATATGGAATATTTGCAATTAATATTTAAGTCAAACGAATAAAAATTATAATTGCCTTCCATTATTCTTTAAGTACGGAAAACATTGTATTAGTAAAAAATAAGTTAAAACGTTATATTCGACCGAGTCGAATCTTAAATACCTTCCAACTATATGGGATGATGGAGGGGTAAGGGGGTGGTGAGGTTAAGGTAGCGTAGAAGATCAAATTATATTTTCTTGTTGCTTAACCAAAAAAAAAAATTTTTTTTTGGGGGGGGGGGGGGGGGTCAGGTGAAGGTAGCGCAGAAGATCCGAGTACATTTTCCATTCGTCATGAAAGCTTAAAATTAATTTTTTATGCAATCTAGGCTTAGGTAATACAATTTGTTAATTATTGACACTATTTTTCATATAATATGCTATATAAACGCCCACAAAAAGGGGGCGGGGTCCAAAAATAAATTTTTATGATTTTCTGGCTCCAGGGTAAAGACCTTGAACCGTCTTTGACATAAAAATGTTTCATTTGCTTAACAAATTTACAAAAAAAAACTTGTAAAAATGTGTAGTTTTTCAGGGGTTGGTTTAGTTCTTTTTAGGGGAATTTTTTTCCCCCTGGTCCGACTTGGCCCATTTACGAACTTAGCCTGCCCTATCCGTTAAGATATATATGCACCAAATTTCAACGGTCTAGCTCTTTTCGTTAAACTGAATCGTGTTCATACAGACAGGCGAATGGACGGACGTATGGACAGACGGACATAGCTATATCGTCTTAGATTTCATCACTGATCAAGAATATATATACTCTTTTGGATCTTAGAGGGATATTTTACTATGTTACACACAGAATAAACCCATATTTCACTCTGAAAGTTAAAAAAATTAAAATGTTCAACTTTGACCTCGAATTCCTTAAAAAGTCCTCAATCAATTTTATTGTAATTGAAACTGAATCAAGCTGAACTAAATATCTATCCATTAAAAAAAAATAATTTCAATATTTTGATCGGTTGAAAAGTTACAGAATTTTGGCCAACGAAAAACGATATTCAGCCACTGTGCGTCGTTTATCTTGTGAGTGTAAAAGCAGAACTTTTTGTCCATAGGAACCTTAATTGCCTCGTCGTAGTGAGCCAGCGAGTTGGAATTTATTTTTGTTCCAATGGACATTCATTTAAACATACAATGCTCACAACTTAAAAAAAAAAAAACTATGGGTGAAATTTATTATCAGTGGAGCTTTCTCTTTAATTGAGTTTTCTTCTTCCTTCCCGGATAACAAATGAAATATGTTGTTGCTCTTGGTAGGCCATTCGGATATTAAAAAAAACTTATAGTACTTTTTCTTTTTTGGACTAACCATAGCCCAAAGAAAATTTAAGCAAAATTTTTTGTGGTTATAAGTTAAATTTAATTTTTCGCGCTAATAACAATTCACACGTTGTTTTTTAATTGAAAACAAGGCAAATCGATACCTGGTTACTGCATTAGCTTTTACATATACACATGTTGCCAGCCGTTTTTGACAGTTTTTTTTTGACGTTCAGAAGTCATATTCTGACAAAATTGATTGATTGATTTAAAATTGCGCAAATAGTTTGCTTAATATTGCAGCTAAACTGTTTTTAGTGTCATACATACATATATTAAATATCAGGATTAGTATTAATATCTGATGCAATACTTGCATTAAGAAGATATGCATTAAAAAACTTTTACATACAAAAAAACAAAAAAAAAAAAAAACAATTTTGGAAGTAAAAAAACGATGTGGGTAATAAAGTTCATGGAAACAAACTACATATATGAAAAAATATAACCAAAGCTTTGATACTGTACAACCACCAGTGATAACTGGAAGGAAACTGCACACAAAATTAAAATAAAGTATGCTCCGAGGCACATTAATATGCTAGGTAGTGGCAGTAGATCAGCTGACTTTTTTGTTTATGTTTTTAGGTGTCAAAAGTTTTCTTACACTTATTTTTTTTTAAATGTTTTTTCTTTACCGAATTACGACGACGAAAATGAGCCACTAATGCACTTAATATATTTTATGTACTAGTACGCAATCAACCTATAAGTATTTATTTTTTTATGGCATCACATCATTCTATCGGTACGTGCAAAGTATTATTATCTGTTACACTCGGTAGTTAAGTTAGCTAGACCCATCATCATACATGGGATAATTAATGATAAAAATATATATTTTCCAGAACAAAAGGTTACGTTATGTCCACACAAGACGAATTTTCATGATAATGCCTAATAAAACGCTGGCAGAACTATTGTCAAATTTATATTAGTATTAGTTTAAAGGGGAAGACGTTGATGATTTAATATTATGATTAATAATTCTTTATTGGTCTTTGTGAAGGTAATATGTCAAAATAATGCTATCTAAATGTTATTTTTTGAACTATGGGTTGGTTTTCATAATAACAATAATAATGAAATAATGCCTAAGCTATAGTAATTTTAAATTTTTATCAAAAATTATGCGTCAAAAATTAAACTATATATAAAATGACTTCATATCATGATAACTTTATTAGTCTATAAGCTCTGATGTTTATATCCAGAATTTGAAAAAAAAAAACTGTACACTAACATAGCGTACTGTTTGAAAAACACCAACTCTAAATTTGTTTTTATTGTTTATGAATGTGTACGCAAACAAAATACCGCACACAACGATTGTAGGCTGATGATCACAAACACTACGATAACGTAGTGATCTTCAGAAAATTTTTATTTTTGTTTATCGTAGTAGTCTTGCTTGTAAATTATGCTTACTGTTCTCTAGAGTATTTTTGGTAAACTTAATGGTAGTTCTTGTAATTTTTAATGTTTTTCATAGTAGTCTTGCTTGCAAAGATAAAGAACGTTGCCTTTTAATTTATATATTATCAAAATTTAGAGATAAGATATAATTTATCGATTAAATCTGTTATATATTGAAATATTTGTTAATACTTCTATTATAAAACAATAATAGAAATTAGTATTAATAAAAGTTAAATAGATAGTTTTTTATAAAAATAATATATTGGTTGGCAGGTATTTTGAAATTATTTTACATAATTTCAAATTTGTTGGGATGTAAGAATCAATAAAAAATATTGCTTAATAAAAAAGGTTTATTAGAGCATAATAAACCTTAAAATATCACATAATTTAAAAAAAATTTTCTTCCACTTTATGACGTAGGTAGAGAGTAAACGAAATTGAATCTACTTTGTAATAATCTATTTTTATGTTAAATTGTTGGCCGAATAAATTTTATTTGCAAAATAACAACTTGTGTGTTATTTCATAAGAGTTTTTCTATTTTTTAAGGTCACGGGGTTATTTTCAGGAAAAACACAATTAACCCGAGACATTATTTTCGGGAAAAACACATAATTAACCCGAGACATTATTATCAGGAAAAAACACATAGGAGGGCTGCTATATATATTTCTGGCATGGGAACACTGAGTGCTGCCAAGTGCAATCTGACATTTCCATTAGAAAGTTTGTCATTTTTAAGCATAACCGTACTCCAAACCTTTTGACGTACGACCATTATTTGTGTTGTTTACAGTGACTTGAAAAAATTAATATAGAAAAAAATGGAATTAACTCATGAACATTTTCGTGCCATAATTTTTCCCAACTTTCGACGTGGATTATCACGACAAGAGTGCATTGATGAACTTGAATCTTTGTATGGCGATGAAGCACCATCCAATAGCACTGTGAAAAATTGGTATAATGAATTTAATCGTGGCCGAAGCTCGCTCAAAGACGAATTCCGTGAAGGTAGTCCAAAAACGGCTGTTGTGCCAGAGAACATTGATGCCGTGCGTGAACTCATAATGCAAGATCAACATGCGACATACCGAGAGATAGAGATATCCTTGGACATTTCTTCCACCAGCATACATTCGATACTGCATGAACATCTGGCCGTAAAAAAGGTTTGTTCTCGTTGGATCCCGCACAATTTTAAAGTCGCTCAAAATAAGGCTCGTGTCGATTGGTGCAAAGAATTGCTGCAAAAATACGATTGCGGTGCTTCAAAAGACGTTTATAAGATCGTCACAGGTGACGAATCATGGATCTATGCGTATGAGCCCGAAACGAAACAACAATCGACAGTGTGGGTCTTCAAAGACCAGCAAAATCGAACGAAAGTTGTTCGTGGAAGAAGCACTTCGAAGCAAATGGTCGCCTGGTTCTTCGGCAAAACTGGTTATGTGGCGACTGTTCCGCTTGAGCAACGTAGATCGATCACTTCTGAGTGGTACACTACAATTTGCTTGCCTGAAGTCATCGGAGAAATTCGAAAAACCAACAAGAGAAGACGAATCATTGTTCACCATGACAATGCGAGCTCTCACACATCGGCTCAAACCAGAGCGTTTTTGACCGGCCAAAACGTCGAATTAATGGGTCATCCGCCGTACAGCCCTGACTTGGCACCTAAAGACTTCTTCTTGTTTCCGCACATCAAGAAAAATATGCGTGGTCAACGATTTTCGTCGCCAGAAGAAGCTGTTGTGAAGTGTTCAAAAACCAAGTTTTAGAGGTGTCTCAATCGGAGTGGAAAAAGTGCTTCGACAACTGGTTTGAGCGCATGCAAAATTGTAGGAATCATGCTGGAGAATACTTTGAAAAACAATAAAACCATTTTTGATTATAAATATTCGCATTTTCACTATTAGGCCAGAAAAATATAGAGCAGCCCTCGTAATTAAGCCGAGACATTATTTTCAGGAAAAACACATAGTTAACAAAAAAGTTTATTTTAAGTAAAACACATATTTGTGAACATACACAAAAGGATAAAAAAAACACGATCTTAAATGTAACCATAAAACTATAAAAACATTTGATAATAAAATAAGTAATTAAGAACCTAAGATAAGAAATTCCCTTGTATCACTAAAACATTTTATTGACGTAGCTATTTATATTTCCAACACATTATTAAACATTGTATTCTTTAAGTAGCAAAAGTATAAATACCACTGTAAATACTTTTGCCAGGCTGTTCATAAGAAATCTCAATAAAGAATACTTCTAGATACAAAGTAGTATCTAGCAGTAAACAAATATTTTTTTAACTCAAAAGGAACCAAGTTAAATAACTGGCGATCCTGCCAGGAGGATATTATATTTATATCCTTCAAGAGCGGAACACTGGAATACTTGTCGCAGCAAGGAACCAGAACTATTTCTTTATAAAAAGAAGACAAACAATTCTTCATTGGAAGAAATTAAACAACAAATCCTAGATAAAACAGGATATTTAACAAATATAAATCCTGCATAGAACAGGATACTAAAACTTAAAGGATATATAATTAAGCCCTGATGAGAAAAGCCTCAAGAGCAAAAATCTTCGAAAATAACAGAAACATGGAACAAGTAAATTTAAACCAATTGATGCATCAAATAACAAGCCTACTAGCTTTGCAAGACATCCAGTATGATAATGTTTCACTACGCAGCAGACTAGAACAGATCCCAATAAATCCGGTCGTAGGGCAAGCACATGCCGAAGCTTTAGTACCTAAGGTAGCTGCATATAACAACCCGAATGAGATCAACCTTGAGATATTCAAGTCATTATCCACATTTGACGGAACAAAGAGCATCTATCGATTATGAAGAGAGGATGCTACACGCTTAATGAACAGTCATGCGAACTCCAACAAATATGTCGAAGCACTGACCATTTTGAAGTCTAAGATAATCGGGCCAGCAGCTAATATACATTTGAATAATAACACTATTTTCAACTTGAAGCAATTCTGAACAGATTAGATTACATTTACTGTGATCAGCGACCTCTGTATGTCCTTAAAGATGAATTAATAAGATTAACCCAAGGCAAATTAACTCTGACAGAATTCCACGATGAAGTCAGTAAAGCACTGACAATAGTTACATCAAAAATTGCAATGTCTGGAGATCCCCCAGAGTCAATTAAGTGTATGACGGCACATGCAATTGAAGGTGCAGTTCGAACATTTAAAAATGGCATAAATAACGATTTTATTCGGTCAACACTCTACGGAAACCCAATTAAGGATTTAGAACACTGCACAAACCATAGAGCATAACAACAACCATAGGGATCTTCGTTATAACAATGTCTATCATGAAGAAAAAAGAAGTCATCATGAGAAAATGCACTAGAAAACACAACCACGACAACCATCCATAAATTATCAGCATTTCAGAAGACCGTCTTACCATATAGCACATCAACATCAGCACCAAAACAAATTCCCCAAGCCGGAACCAATGGACATCTCCTCTGGTAACACCAAGCAAGTCCAGTACAACACTCAAGCATTCCACAGTCATCCCTGGAAGAGACTACACAGTGGGAATTATCAGCAGCCAAAGATACAACGAAACAACAGAATAGAGGCTACTCAACCTATAGAGGACAACAGCAGCATCATATCAAAAAAAATATAGTAAGTCCCAATATAATTCTAACCATATTTATAAGAATTTAAACTAATAGACGGGTTGTTCTACATAACTATGACTGATGATGACAACAAAAAGTATAAGATATTCATAGACTGTGTAGCAACCCACAATTATATTAAAAAAAACTTAGTCTTAGGACCTAGAATTAAGACAAAATCCTTAAAAATTATCACCATGCACGGTGAATCGATCATAACGTCCAAACAGAAGATAAAACTATTTAAAAAAGAATTAGAATTTTTTGAATTAAAAAACGATGTTAATTTTGATCTTATGTTAGGTGTTCAGAAAATGAGACAATTAAACGCGGTCATAGACATGAAAGGAAAATTTTTCAGTGTCCCAGAATTACCACATAGAACAAATTACTCTATAGAAGAAAAACAATACGAAGTAGAAATAAGGAAAACAATAGGAAAACAATAAAATATGTCCGTTGCCTTTCACGACAACAATCGAAGCTAGTATCAGAACAACTAGTAAGGGACCCTATTTGGACGAAAAAATAACCTGGAAACATGAGTGATATGGAATTCGTTAATAAGGAAATAGAAAAGTTATTAAAAGATGGAATAATTCAAAGGAGTTTCAGCCCGTAAAAAAAAAGGTGTTGATGGAAACGGTAAACCTAAAAAGGGAATGGTTATAGATTTTCGCAAATTAAATGAGCATACAATTACAGATAGGTACATTATCCCTGACGTGAATACAACTTTGCAAAATTTGAGTAGTGCTAGATTCTTCACCACCTTGGATTTTGAATCTGGCTTCCATCAGATTAAAATTAAAGAAAGTGACAGAGAAAAGACAGCGTTTTGCGTTCATGGAGGCAAGTATGAATTCATACGAATGCCTTCGGATTGAAGAATGCACATTCCATTTTTCAACGGTGCGTAGACGACATTTTAAGGGAATTCAAAGGAAAATTCGTGTACGTCTACATAGATGATGTTTTGATCTATTCACCTACAGCAGAGGAGCAAATGAAACACATAAACATTGTTTTTGATGCATTAAATAAAGCCACTCTAAAATTCTCGGATGAAAAATCAAAATTCTTTATGTTCGAAGTTTAATACCTGGGCCACATCATCAGACACAATAAAATAACGACAGATCCAGAAAAAATAAAAGCGATTGAAATTTTTCCCACTCCCAAAACTCTCAAGGATTTGAGAGGATTCTTAGGATTAACAGGTTATTACTGTAGATTTGTAAAAGACTACGCTCAAATTACAAAAGCTCTAACCATACATTTGAAGGGTGAAAAAGCAAATATTGGCAAAAAAAAAAGTGCAAATAAACAAATCGAATTGGATCAAAGAGCCATAGCAGCTATAGAAAAATTAAATTTGAAACTAAAAGAACAGGTGGAATTATTTCAACACGATGTTAAAAAACCATTCGAATTAACAGCGGATGCATCGAACATAGCTATTGGATCCATGTTAAGCCAAAATAAGAACCCCATTTTTTTCTTATCAAGAACCTTGAGTGAAACAGAGCAAAGGTATAGTACAAATGAGAAGGAATTATTAGCCATAATATGTGCCTTGCAAAAACTTAGGAACTATATATACGGCATAGTCGACCTTACGATCTTCACAGACCATCAATCCCTAACATACGCCGTCTCAGAAAAAATCCTAACCCCAAATTAAAACGCTGGAAAGCTATAATAGAAGATTGCGGTGCAAAAATGAAATACAAGCCAGGTACAGAAAATGTTGTAGGTGACGCACTATCCCGACAGATTATAAACACGTCTTCAATTGAAACCGCACACTCAGCCGAAAGTTCACGTAGTGATATTATGAAATCAGTTTCACAGCCATTTAATTCATACGGCATACAAATAGAATTAGTTCCCACGAATAATTTGGTAGAAACAAGAACACAAACTATTTTTTCGGGGAAAATACGATATACTATTAATTTTACTAACCACGATAATTTAATAACAGAGTTAAAAAATTCATACTCCAAAAGAGAGTTATATCATTACACACAGATATTGAAAACATATATAAATATGGAAAAACAATCACAAACACATTTGTTGGGACCAATTTTGTCTCTTCACCTAGAAAACTAAAAGACGTATTAGATAAGAATGTGCAAATTCGCATTGTTTAAGAAACACATGATAGAGCTCATAGAAGCTACAATACTATTGGCCAGAAATAAAAAGAGATGTAAATAATATAATAACAATTGTTCAGCATGCTTATATGGTAGATATGAAAGAAACCCTATCAAAGAACCTTTACGCGACTCGACTATACCAACACAACCCAGAGAATTTATACACGCAGATACTTATTTCAGTGATAAGATGATGTACCTCGTAACCATAGACACATTTTCCAAATGTATATTAGCACGCGAAATCAAAACAAAAGCAGGAATTGAAAACGAGTTAGAAGTAATAATCATTACAAGTTTTCCCGAATGTAAATGATTGATAACTAACAACGAAGCATCTTTTGTCACACCAGCCATTTAACAAATGTGCCATAAATACGGCATTAAAAAATTAGAAACGTCAGTTCATAGATCAGCAGCGAACGGACAAGTTGAAAGAGCGCTCAACTAAGTGAAATACCAAGAATTTTTAAATTTAACAACCACTCCACAAGCAGATACGAAGTATTCAGAGCCATTAAGGAGCAGTGTAGTAAAATATCAACCAAAGGACGTATATTTCGGTTTAACTAATGCAAACAAAGAAGACATAATAAAAAATTTAAAGGACGCATCTGAAAAGGTGCTTAGCCGATTAAACAAAAACGCAAAACATAGAACGTTCACAAAGGGCACATAGGTATTAGTAAAAATAGTCGGCATCAGAAATAAAAATCTACCACGTTACAAAAAAGAAATTCTCGAGGAAGATTTAGGAGACATAATCATAACAAAAAAGGGAAAAAGTGTACATAAAAGCAACATAAAGAATATCACTTTCAGATATGATGAAGCATGTATACCAGATTATAGCCGTACTGGTAATATTATTCCAGATGTCTAAAGCAATAACTGAGATAGAGCACATCGAGGGACAAAAATACATATTAACCTGAATTGATGATACATACTTATTTGATGAATTTACACTTTTGTTTCACGTCACTAATGTAACAAAAATCTTTAATTTATACGAACAAATATTTGATAAAAATTCTTATCCTACTATCGAAGAACATATCTTAACAAAGAAAATAGAAACTCTAATAGAACAAATTAACGAACATAAAATAAAAAAGCGAGGATTGAATTTCTTGGGATCGATTCTGAAGTTCGTTACTGGTATACCAGACCACGACGATGTAATCGAAATAGAAACCACAATTAATGCCCTAACTGACAATAACGAAAAGCAAAGAAAAATTAATTCCATATTTGAGAAATTATTGGACTCTATATAAGGAGGAGTAACAGAAAGTCACATCATAATTTAAGAAATTCACAGTGAATTATTAACATTGCTAAGAACAATAAATGCGGCTAAAAACAATGAATACTTGGCTGAATCATTAGATTTAAAGGATGTAAAAGAAATAGCAGAACATAAATTATCGTTTGCACCAATTATTATTATTACAGTTGAGGCTGCTGTAGTCGAAGTGGTAAACACGTTGGCTACAAACCTGGTTGACCAGGTTTTAACCCCTGCGGCAACATAAAATAAAAAATGTTTTTTTCTGTTTAACGGTATAAATACATATTCAGAATCAACATTAAACATGCAGCCTTCTTCGTCGGTACTTCTTTATAGCATATTCGCCGGCGAAGTGAAATAACTAATAAAATGACTATATCAATTTTTCTCTTTTCACCACCTGTCATCTCTCATCTATCCCTTTCCTAAAGGACATAGCACGGTTACGAAAATAACTAAATAGGCATTATTGCCTAAAGCGCTACTTCTCTTTAAAAAAAATATTAGAATATTTCGACATCTATATGGCAAGAACCGACGATTCTATTATTACCATATACAAATACCCCATTGTAAACAATTATTGTTAATTATTTAAATTCACACCACTTAGCATTAAACATCGCAAAATTTTTACTGACAAGGAAATCGCCCTCTTAAATAATGTGTATACCAGGGTATGTGATTGTAAAAATTACCTAAGCAACAACATTTGCAAAACCAACACCACAAATGATGACTGCATCCGACCTCTTAGAAAACAGAAAAGCCAAATGTTCAGTTTTGCAAGAGTATAATTTCCCATTATTAAAAATAGACGAAGGACTCATCCTCCTATACGGCGTAAACACTGTAGGAAAAAGACGTAATTAACCCGAGACATTATTTTCAGGAAAAAACAACAAAAAAGGTTATTTTAAGTAAAATACATATTTGCAAACATACACAAAAGGATAAGAAAAACACGATCATAAATGTAACCATAAAACCTTAAAAACACTTGATAATAAAATAAGTAATTAAGAACCTAAGATAAGAAATACCCTTGTATCACTAAAACATTTTATTGACATAGCTATTTATATTTCCCCCACAAATTTAAACATTGTAGTCTTTAAGTAACAAAAGTATAAATACCACTCTAAATACTTTTGCCAGGCAGTTCATAAGAAATCTCAATAAAGAATACTTCTAGATACAAAGTAGTATCTAGCAGTAAACAAATATTTTTTTAACTTAAAAGGAACCGAGTTAAATAACTTGTATATATCAGCTTGTGTCTTAAAATATTTTTCGTAAGTAATATTTATAGAGCAGTTAGAAAACGCGATCAACAGACTCTTAGGGTAAAAGTTCATTAGGATAAAAATCAATTAAATTTATATATAAGAAATAGATTGGGAATTGAATTAAACATATTTACGTAACTGTTAACTGTAACAAATAATAACATTTCAAGCTATTCATTTTTTTTACAAATTTTATATACATACACATTTATATGAACGAACTACAAAAAAAACCAATTTAGGTGAATACCACATTTTTTAAGCTTAAATATAAATTTTAAGCCAAGACAAGCTTTAAAAACTGGCTTAAAAAATTTAATAAAATCAGAAATTACCGTCTGTATTACTGTTATTATAAGTGTTTTGTTCATTATATATGAATTATTTAAGTTCTTTCAACCAATAAAACCAAAATAAAATTTCCCCTAAAAATAGAAAAACTCTTAAATTTTATTACAGTGTTTATATATATATATATATATATATATATATATATATATATATATATATATATATATATATATGAAATAACACACAATTTGTTATTGTTAAAATAAAAATCTATTGGCCCAAAAATTTATTAATATAAAAATAGATTATTACGAAGTATATTCAAGTTTGTTTATTCTCTACCTACAAAGTTGAAGAAAAATTCTTACAAATTAAAGGATTTTTAAGCAGATGTAAAATATTGTTACCAGCTTATAAAATTATAGGGTATTAACACTCTTTATACTGTAATAAAATTATTTAGCATATTCTAAACTCCATAAATTGACAATTAGTTTTTCTAAAACTTTTTCATTCAGTAACATTTGCTACTATTTTTACATTGCAAAAAATTTAAAATTACCTAAAATATACCAATTTGTTTTTTTATAAAAAATTATCTAGTTTAACCTTTATTAATAACCAATCACCAACTCAGATTCTTTCTTTCCAAAAAAATCTTAGTGATTGCTTAGTTTCATGATCTGCACTTTTCGTTAAACGGCAGCGTCATGTCCGTTACAAATGTACTAATCATTTTATGTTCAAAATTTTAATGTAATAAGTCCGTGGGGAGTCTACGGAGCACGTTGTGTATTATTTTCAAGTTTTTAATCTTAATAATTTGAAGCTTCTTTGTGTGCGTTTTAGCAGTTTTGCTATACCAGACATGGCAACTATAAGTCAAGATCAGGCGTATACACATTTTGTATTACATTGTTTTGTCTTTTAGGCTAAGCCTTGACCTAGTGCGCAACCACACTTAATTGATTTGTCACATATGTATTTAATATATTGATTAAACAAAAGCTTTTTCTCTATTTAATGTTTTCACTAATAGAAATTACATTTCCTTGAGAGTATAAGTTTTGTGAAGGAATACGTTTTGGCAACTTATTGTATGGAAATATGATAGCTTGTGTTTTGTTATCGTTAACTTTAATTTTCTATTTACTGACATATTTTTAGCTAAAGCTTAGAGCCTGCTGCATTCTCTTGACTATTGCGTTTGATACCTTGTCGTAACATATAAAGCACGGTCGTCAGCATAAAAAGCTGCTTTTTGGATTCTGCGAATTTTTATATCCGAGGTATATAATGAATATAGTGTGGGAGAAAGAACGGACACTTCAGGTAAACATGCTGGTATTTGCCTTTCACTAGAATTATTCTTATCGACGCAGACTACAAATGATCTATTATTTAAAAAGCTTTTTACTATTTTTTGTAAATAAATAGGAAAATTAAAAATATTTAGTTTGAACAACAAACCATCGTGCCAGATAGAATCAAATGCCTTTTCAATATTAAGGAATATAACTTCAGTACTTTTGCGTTGAATTTTTTTTTTAATCAATAAAATTAATTACCCTTTTCAATTGATGAATGGTCAGGAAGCAGATAACAAGCAGCCACATTGGTCACATTGGACTGCATTGCAGTTTTATAGCCGCCATGACAATTTGAAAAGCACATGCTCAGTGTCTACACTTGGCGAAGAAAATGTGCAGCCAAGCACCAGTGAAAGAGCGAATGTTTCGCCTCCAGTTGACGAAAAAGAAAACGATTTACTACAGTGCACAGTCAAATATTTGGAAACAAAAGAAAACAACTGGCATACGATTGGCATCTACTTAGCAGCACAAATGCGTGAAATTGCAAAAACAAAAACACAAAAAGACTGCTACCAAATTGCACGTGCAAATTGTAAAGAATCAAGCTTTATGTGTTTATTTTACTTTTTAAAAACTTTTTAATATCGAAGATATATAACTTATTTTTTTTAAATATGTGATAGTTAAGTACAATTGTTTTGTTTAATAACATGTTAAAGTTTTAAGTTTCCTGCTTTTGTTATATTGACTTATTTATTTTTGTAAACTTTCTGTAAATCTCTATAAATTGAATTCAACGTTTAAGTTTGTTTTTTCGTTTTTAAAATATATTATTTGTAATAAAATTTAAATTATATGAATTACATAAAATTAATTAATCCATTTACATTTTTTGAAATGTATTTATACTGCCAAGGCAACTCTTCACTTGGTGACATAGTGTATTTTTCAAATTCTTCCCGAGAAGCCCTTGCTCCAGCAGTCACATAAGAACTCGGAATCTCTTCTGTTCCATTTTCATCAAAAAATGAAGCATCGTTCCTTGAACCCAGAATGAGAGCACCATTATCATCATATCGATCCGTCAGCATCGTTGTTGCACACTTTATTTTCTTTTGTAACAAAAAGTTATGCAAAGCGCAACAAGCCAAAGTAATAAAAGTTGTTTTTTCTGCATTTAGTCTAGATAAATGAGAAAATATTTGAAAGCGCTTTGCCATAATACCAAATGCGTTTACCACGATGAGCCTAGCTCAAGATAACCGGTAATTAAATATTCTTTGGCCAGCAGATAAACTCTTACTCGGGTATGGTTTTAATAAATGCTTTTGCATGCGGAACGCGTCATCTGCTACCAAAACAAATGGTACTTTAACTTTACGACCTGGCAAAGGTTTTAGTGGTGGCAAATTAAGTTGATTGAACTCTAACGCATATTGAAGAGAGCAGTTTTCAAAGACTCCAGCGTCAGACACGCGTCCATTGCTGCCTGCATCAACATATATAAAATTAGAACTATGCTGTACAGGCCTTTATAGTTAAAAAATGTACTGCCAGAATTCGGTGGCGCTTTCATATGAACATGTTTTCCGTCAACCGCTCCTATACAATTCTGAAGCTATCTAATTCCACTCTTCTTGTGTTGATGGTACCTACATATAAAACAAAATATTAATGCACTAAAATAATTAACCGAAGTCGTAGCACTATCTAGTATATAATTAAAAGGTATAACAACGAAGGACGTATATCAAATACTGTAAGAAAACCTACCAATAAATACCTTCCGACGAACGTTGGATAATTACAAAAGTTAAGCTAGATTCAAGAATTCCTGCCCCAAAATTAGCTACCGATCTCAAATTATACTTGAAGAAAGATGTAAGCGCCTCTACAGTCTGAAGAACCCTTCGTTGTCATGATTTTCATGGGCGCACTGCAAGAAACAAACCTTTTATAAATGACTACAAAATACGTAGAAGATTATTGATTGGGTTTGAGTACCTGAAATATCCAACAGAATTCTGGAATGACGTCATATTCACGGACGAGTCAAAATTTAATATATTCTCTTCTGATGGAAAGATTACAGTGTGGGGAAAACCAAATAAAGAGTTGGACGTTGCAAATTTACGATCGACAGTAAAGCATGGTGGTGGTTCACAAATGGTGTGGGGATGCATGTCAGCTGCTAGGGTAGGTAATTTAGTATTTGTGGAAGGGAACATGGATAAATATGCATATCTAAGAATTTTGAAAGAAAACCTAAAACAATCTGCTGAAAAAATTAGTATTTTAAGCAGTTTTAAGTTATATGCTGATAACGACCCAAAACACTCATCCCAAGTTGCTCGACTTTGGGCAATATACAACTGTCCTAAAGTAATTCAAACACCAGCCCAATCACCAGATATGAATGTTATTGAACATTTGTGATAAATTTTAGATAAAAATGATTTGCGTACCGCTCTTCAGGATGAATGAAACAAAATCACAGTCGAAATGTGCAAAAGTCTTGTCGACTCCTAGCGTAGACGGCTACAGGCCCTTAAAAGCAGAAAGGGGTATCCAACAAAATATGAATAAAATCCTATTGCAATGATATTGCCATATTCAACTAGTGTACGATTTTAAGTGATACATACAATTTTAAGTGATACATAAACTTAGTACTTCTTTTCCACTTTTAGTTATAAATTTCCAAACGAAATATATGTACATTTTTATGAAATAAATTTGTTTTGCTTTAATAAACAAAACATAACTCATTTCTCTTATATAAAGGGCGATTTTTATATATGTATCTAAATACTACTTTGCGTACTCGCGCTGTACGATTTTAAGTGAAATCCACTGTAACTGCATTAGTGCTATATCTATGTTATTGGTGTTATCATCGACATGATCAATGTCGTGACGCCTAATCTCATTCTCTACTTAGTCTCTAATGGTTATAAAAAGAAACACAAATTGCATTTAAATGAAAATGTCCATTGATTTATAATAAGAACATGGTCTGAATTTAAAATATTTGGATAGGATTCTAATGCCTTAAAAGGTGTACAGGAATTTGATAGCAAAATTTCTACTGTAGAAGGTTGAACAGGTAAAACATTTTGAACAAACCTGGTGAATGAGTGTGGGTAATATATAAAAAAGCTAGATAAAAGACAATGTTCAAAAAGTAGTTTACCAACAGAGTTGTTAAAAGCACAGTTCCAATGGGTGTTATGAGCGTTTAAGCCGCCAAATATAAAAAAGTCATTCGAGGCATTAGTTAGCAAATTTAAGTCAGATCTAAAGCTTGTAGTATATATTGGGTTATACGCAGAAGTAAAAATAACTGATCGTCTATGAAAACTTGTATAAAAATGTTCTTAATTTAATGAGTTTTCAATTTTAGTAATAACTTATGATCTATATTACTTTTTACCGCTATGAGTACACACCTCCGTACGTAAGCCGGTCTTCTCTGTATATCTTTTATCCTCCAAGTTTAAGTTTATGATGCGGTTTTAAAAATGTTTCGTTGAGTAAAAGAATAACAAAATTTTTTTCATGGAGAACTAGTTCGAGCTGTGACGCTGCTGAATCTGTCGTTATGCCTCGGACATTCCAGTGCATAACATGAACATTTTGGGTACCTGTTGAATTATATGGCATGTTTAAGCATCTACCCAATACTCTTAATTTGTCAAACTTGTTTTGAAATTTTTGCAGTGCATCAACAGCATCGAAAGTTGTTCGTGGAAGAAGCACTTCGAAGCAAATGGTCGCCTGTTTCTTCGGCAAAACTGGTCATGTGGCGACTGTTCCGCTTGAGCAACGTAGAACGATCACTTCTGAGTGGTACACTACAATTTGTTTGTCTGAAGTCATCGGAGAAATTCGAAAAACCAACAAGAGAAGACGAATCATTGTTCACCATGACAATGCGAGCTTTCACACATCGGCTCAAACCAGAGCGTTTTTGACCGGCCAAAACGACGAATTAATGGGTCATCTGCCGTACAGCCCTGACTTGGCACCTAAAGACTTCTTCTTGTTTCCGCACATCAAGAAAAAAATGCGTGGTCAACGATTTTCGTCGCCAGAAGAAGCTGTTGTGAAGTGTTCAAAAACCAAGTTTTAGAGGTGTCTCAATCGGAGTGGAAAAAGTGCTTCGACAACTGGTTTGAGCGCATGCAAAACTGTAGGAATCATGCTGGAGAATACTTTGAAAAACAATAAAACCATTTTTGATTATAAATATTCGCATTTTCACTATTAGGCCAGAAAAATATAGAGCAGCCCTCGTAATTAAGCCGAGACATTATTTTCAGGAAAAACACATAGTTAACAAAAAAGTTTATTTTAAGTAAAACACATATTTGTAAACATACACAAAAGGATAAAAAAAACACGATCATAAATGTAACCATAAAACTATAAAAACATTTGATAATAAAATAAGTAATTAAGAACCTAAGATAAGAAATTCCCTTGTATCACTAAAACATTTTATTGACGTAGCTATTTATATTTCCCACACATTATTAAACATTGTATTCTTTAAGTAGCAAAAGTATAAATACCACTGTAAATACTTTTGCCAGGCTGTTCATAAGAAATCTCAATAAAGAATACTTCTAGATACAAAGTAGTATCTAGCAGTAAACAAATATTTTTTTAACTCAAAAGGAACCGAGTTAAATAACTGGCGATCCTGCCAGGAGGATATTATATTTATATCCTTCAAGAGCGGAACACTGGAATACTTGTCGCAGCAAGGAACCAGAACTATTTCTTTATAAAAAGAAGACAAACAATTTTTCATTGGAAGAAATTAAACAACAAATCCTAGATAAAACAGGATATTTAACAAATTTAAATCCTGCATAGAACAGGATACTAAAACTTAAAGGATATATAATTAAGCCCTGATGAGAAAAGCCTCAAGAGCAAAAATCTTCGAAAATAACAGAAACATGGAACAAGTAAATTTATACCAATTGATGCATCAAATAACAAGCCTACTAGTAGCTTTGCAAGACATCCAGTATGATAATGTTTCACTACGCAGCAGACTTGAACAGATCCCAATAAATCCGGTCGAAGCTTTAGTACCTAAGGTAGCTGCATATAACAACCCGAATGAGATCAACCTTGAGATATTCAAGTCATTATCCACATTTGACGGAACAAAGAGCATCTATCGATTATGAAGAGAGAATGCTACACGCTTAATGAACAGTCATGCGAACTCCAACAAATATGTCGAAGCACTGACCATTTTGAAGTCTAAGATAATCGGGCCAGCAGCTAATATACTTTTGAATCATAACACTATTTTCAACTTGAAGCAATTCTAAACAGATTAGATTACATTTACTGGGATCAGCGACCTCTGTATGTCCTTAAAGATGAATTAATAAGATTAACCCAAGGCAAATTAACTCTGACAGAATTCCACGATGAAGTCAGTAAAGCACTGACAATAGTTACATCAAAAATTGCAATGTCTGGAGATCCCCCAGAGTCAATTAAGTGTATGACGGCACATGCAATTGAAGGTGCAGTTCGAACATTTAAAAATGGCATAAATAACGATTTTATTCGGTCAACACTCTACGGAAACCCAATTAAGGATTTAGAACACTGCACAAACCATAGAGCATAACAACAACCATAGGGATCTTCGTTATAACAATGTCTATCATGAAGAAAAAAGAAGTCATCATGAGAAAATGCACTAGAAAACACAACCACGACAAGCATCCATAAATTATCAGCATTTCAGAAGACCGTCTTACCATATAGCACATCAACATCAGCACCAAAACAAATTCCCCAAGCCGGAACCAATGGACATCTCCTCTGGTAACACCAATCAAGTCCAGTACAACACTCAAGCATTCCACAGTCATCCCTGGAAGAGACTACACAGTGGGAATTATCAGCAGCCAAAGATACAACGAAACAACAGAATAGAGGCTACTCAACCTATAGAGGACAACAGCAGCATCATATCAAAAAAAATATAGTAAGTCCCAATATAATTCTAACCATATTTATAAGAATTTAAACTAATAGACGGGTTGTTCTACATAACTATGACTGATGATGACAACAAAAAGTATAAGATATTCATAGACTGTGTAGCAACCCACAATTATATTAAAAAAAACTTAGTCTTAGGACCTAGAATTAAGACAAAATCCTTAAAAATTATCACCATGCACGGTGAATCGATCATAACGTCCAAACAGAAGATAAAACTATTTAAAAAAGAATTAGAATTTTTGAATTAAAAAACGATGTTAATTTTGATCTTATGTTAGGTGTTCAGAAAATGAGACAATTAAACGCGGTCATAGACATGAAAGGAAAATTTTTCAGTGTCCCAGAATTACCACATAGAACAAATTACTCTATAGAAGAAAAACAATACGAAGTAGAAATAAGGAAAACAATAGGAAAACAATAAAATATGTCCGTTGCCTTTCACGACAACAATCGAAGCTAGTATCAGAACAACTAGTAAGGGACCCTATTTGGACGAAAAAATAACCTGGAAACATGAGTGATATAGAATTCGTTAATAAGGAAATAGAAAAGTTATTAAAAGATGGAATAATTCAAAGGAGTTTCAGCCCGTAAAAAAAAAGGTGTTGATGGAAACGGTAAACCTAAAAAGGGAATGGTTATAGATTTTCGCAAATTAAATGAGCATACAATTACAGATAGGTACATAATGTACCTGACGTGAATACAACTTTGCAAAATTTGAGTAGTGCTAGATTCTTCACCACCTTGGATTTTGAATCTGGCTTCCATCAGATTAAAATTAAAGAAAGTGACAGAGAAAAGACAGCGTTTTGCGTTCATGGAGGCAAGTATGAATTCATACGAATGCCTTCGGATTGAAGAATGCACATTCCATTTTTCAACGGTGCGTAGACGACATTTTAAGGGAATTCAAAGGAAAATTCGTGTACGTCTACATAGATGATGTTTTGATCTATTCATCTACAGCAGAGGAGCAAATGAAACACATAAACATTGTTTTTGATGCATTAAATAAAGCCACTCTAAAATTCTCGGATGAAAAATCAAAATTCTTTATGTTCGAAGTTTAATACCTGGGCCACATCATCAGACACAATAAAATAACGACAGATCCAGAAAAAATAAAAGCGATTGAAATTTTTCCCACTCCCAAAACTCTCAAGGATTTGAGAGGATTCTTAGGATTAACAGGTTATTACTGTAGATTTGTAAAAGACTACACTCAAATTACAAAACCTCTAACCATACATTTGAAGGGTGAAAAAGCAAATATTGGCAAAAAAAAAAGTGCAAATAAACAAATCGAATTGGATCAAAGAGCCATAGCAGCTATAGAAAAATTAAATTTGAAACTAAAAGAACAGGTGGAATTATTTCAACACGACGTTAAAAAACCATTCGAATTAACAGCGGATGCATCGAACATAGCTACTGGATCCATGTTAAGCCAAAATAAGAACCCCATTTTTTTCTTATCAAGAACCTTGAGTGAAACAGAGCAAAGGTATAGTACAAATGAGAAGGAATTATTAGCCATAATATGTGCCTTGCAAAAACTTAGGAACTATATATACGGCATAGTCGACCTTACGATCTTCACAGACCATCAATCCCTAACATACGCCGTCTCAGAAAAAATCCTAACCCCAAATTAAAACGCTGGAAAGCTATAATAGAAGATTGCGGTGCAAAAATGAAATACAAGCCAGGTACAGAAAATGTTGTAGGTGACGCACTATCCCGACAGATTATAAACACGTCTTCAATTGAAACCGCACACTCAGCCGAAAGTTCACGTAGTGATATTATGAAATCAGTTTCACAGCCATTTAATTCATACGGCATACAAATAGAATTAGTTCCCACGAATAATTTTGTAGAAACAAGAACACAAACTATTTTTTCGGGGAAAATACGATATACTATTAATTTTACTAACCACGATAATTTAATAACAGAGTTAAAAAATTCATACTCCAAAAGAGAGTTATATCATTACACACAGATATTGAAAACATATATAAATATGGAAAAACAATCACAAACACATTTGTTGGGACCAATTTTGTCTCTTCACCTAAAAAACTAAAAGACGTATTAGATAAGAATGTGCAAATTCGCATTGTTTAAGAAACACATGATAGAGCTCATAGAAGCTACAATACTATTGGCCAGAAATAAAAAGAGATGTAAATAATATAATAACAATTGTTCAGCATGCTTATATGGTAGATATGAAAGAAACCCTATCAAAGAACCTTTACGCGACTCGACTATACCAACACAACCCAGAGAATTTATACACGCAGATACTTATTTCAGTGATAAGATGATGTACCTCGTAACCATAGACACATTTTCCAAATGTATATTAGCACGCGAAATCAAAACAAAAGCAGGAATTGAAAACGAGTTAGAAGTAATAATCATTACAAGTTTTCCCGAATGTAAATGATTGATAACTAACAACGAAGCATCTTTTGTCACACCAGCCATTTAACAAATGTGCCATAAATACGGCATTAAAAAATTAGAAACGTCAGTTCATAGATCAGCAGCGAACGGACAAGTTGAAAGAGCGCTCAACTAAGTGAAATACCAAGAATTTTTAAATTTAACAACCACTCCACAAGCAGATACGAAGTATTCAGAGCCATTAAGGAGCAGTGTAGTAAAATATCAACCAAAGGACGTATATTTCGGTTTAACTAATGCAAACAAAGAAGACATAATAAAAAATTTAAAGGACGCATCTGAAAAGGTGCTTAGCCGATTAAACAAAAACGCAAAACATAGAACGTTCACAAAGGGCACATAGGTATTAGTAAAAATAGTCGGCATCAGAAATAAAAATCTACCACGTTACAAAAAAGAAATTCTCGAGGAAGATTTAGGAGACATAATCATAACAAAAAAGGGAAAAAGTGTACATAAAAGCAACATAAAGAATATCACTTTCAGATATGATGAAGCATGTATACCAGATTATAGCCGTACTGGTAATATTATTCCAGATGTCTAAAGCAATAACTGAGATAGAGCACATCGAGGGACAAAAATACATATTAACCTGAATTGATGATACATACTTATTTGATGAATTTACACTTTTGTTTCACGTCACTAATGTAACAAAAATCTTTAATTTATACGAACAAATATTTGATAAAAATTCTTATCCTACTATCGAAGAACATATCTTAACAAAGAAAATAGAAACTCTAATAGAACAAATTAACGAACATAAAATAAAAAAGCGAGGATTGAATTTCTTGGGATCGATTCTGAAGTTCGTTACTGGTATACCAGACCACGACGATGTAATCGAAATAGAAACCACAATTAATGCCCTAACTGACAATAACGAAAAGCAAAGAAAAATTAATTCCATATTTGAGAAATTATTGGACTCTATATAAGGAGGAGTAACAGAAAGTCACATCATAATTTAAGAAATTCACAGTGAATTATTAACATTGCTAAGAACAATAAATGCGGCTAAAAACAATGAATACTTGGCTGAATCATTAGATTTAAAGGATGTAAAAGAAATAGCAGAACATAAATTATCGTTTGCACCAATTATTATTATTACAGTTGAGGCTGCTGTAGTCGAAGTGGTAAACACGTTGGCTACAAACCTGGTTGACCAGGTTTTAACCCCTGCGGCAACATAAAATAAAAAATGTTTTTTTCTGTTTAACGGTATAAATACATATTCAGAATCAACATTAAACATGCAGCCTTCTTCGTCGGTACTTCTTTATAGCATATTCGCCGGCGAAGTGAAATAACTAATAAAATGACTATATCAATTTTTCTCTTTTCACCACCTGTCATCTCTCATCTATCCCTTTCCTAAAGGACATAGCACGGTTACGAAAATAACTAAATAGGCATTATTGCCTAAAGCGCTACTTCTCTTTAAAAAAAATATTAGAATATTCCGACATCTATATGGCAAGAACCGACGATTCTATTATTACCATATACAAATACCCCATTGTAAACAATTATTGTTAATTATTTAAATTCACACCACTTAGCATTAAACATCGCAAAATTTTTACTGACAAGGAAATCGCCCTCTTAAATAATGTGTATACCAGGGTATGTGATTGTAAAAATTACCTAAGCAACAACATTTGCAAAACCAACACCACAAATGATGACTGCATCCGACCTCTTAGAAAACAGAAAAGCCAAATGTTCAGTTTTGCAAGAGTATAATTTCCCATTATTAAAAATAGACGAAGGACTCATCCTCCTATACGGCGTAAACACTGTAGGAAAAAGACGTAATTAACCCGAGACATTATTTTCAGGAAAAAACAACAAAAAAGGTTATTTTAAGTAAAATACATATTTGCAAACATACACAAAAGGATAAGAAAAACACGATCATAAATGTAACCATAAAACCTTAAAAACACTTGATAATAAAATAAGTAATTAAGAACCTAAGATAAGAAATACCCTTGTATCACTAAAACATTTTATTGACATAGCTATTTATATTTCCCCCACAAATTTAAACATTGTAGTCTTTAAGTAACAAAAGTATAAATACCACTCTAAATACTTTTGCCAGGCAGTTCATAAGAAATCTCAATAAAGAATACTTCTAGATACAAAGTAGTATCTAG
Source organism: Cistogaster globosa (assembly GCA_937654795.1). Classification (NCBI taxonomy): domain Eukaryota; kingdom Metazoa; phylum Arthropoda; class Insecta; order Diptera; family Tachinidae; genus Cistogaster; species Cistogaster globosa. Next base: position 61,763,094 of record OW569404.1, read on the forward strand.
CAGTAAACAAATATTTTTTTAACTTAAAAGGAACCGAGTTAAATAACTTGTATATATCAGCTTGTGTCTTAAAATATTTTTCGTAAGTAATATTTATAGAGCAGTTAGAAAACGCGATCAACAGACTCTTAGGGTAAAAGTTCATTAGGATAAAAATCAATTAAATTTATATATAAGAAATAGATTGGGAATTGAATTAAACATATTTACGTAACTGTTAACTGTAACAAATAATAACATTTCAAGCTATTCATTTTTTTTACAAATTTTATATACATACACATTTATATGAACGAACTACAAAAAAAACCAATTTAGGTGAATACCACATTTTTTAAGCTTAAATATAAATTTTAAGCCAAGACAAGCTTTAAAAACTGGCTTAAAAAATTTAATAAAATCAGAAATTACCGTCTGTATTACTGTTATTATAAGTGTTTTGTTCATTATATATGAATTATTTAAGTTCTTTCAACCAATAAAACCAAAATAAAATTTCCCCTAAAAATAGAAAAACTCTTAAATTTTATTACAGTGTTTATATATATATATATATATATATGAAATAACACACAATTTGTTATTGTTAAAATAAAAATCTATTGGCCCAAAAATTTATTAATATAAAAATAGATTATTACGAAGTATATTCAAGTTTGTTTATTCTCTACCTACAAAGTTGAAGAAAAATTCTTACAAATTAAAGGATTTTTAAGCAGATGTAAAATATTGTTACCAGCTTATAAAATTATAGGGTATTAACACTCTTTATACTGTAATAAAATTATTTAGCATATTCTAAACTCCATAAATTGACAATTAGTTTTTCTAAAACTTTTTCATTCAGTAACATTTGCTACTATTTTTACATTGCAAAAAATTTAAAATTACCTAAAATATACCAATGTTCGTGAAAGAATCTGTAGTCTTTGTTTTTTTTTCTCGCGCTCTCTTATGTTGAATGATTTGTTCCCCAATATACAAAATTTTATGAACCATTGAAGACAAATATCTCTAACAGTAATTTTCATTGTAAAGTGCAGCTGTTTTATTGGCGTCATCACCAAATTTTTTTTTTTGCATTTATATTTATTCTGTATGCTAAAACTTGTAATATAATTCTGAATCGTCTTGTTTATTTAGGTTGGTCTATTATAAGGCCTAGCTGAAGATATCCTTCTTAAATTTGTTCTTGTTTCTCTCGTTTTTCTGCAAAAACAAACAGGTACTAAGAATAATCAGGTACAGATCATCCCATGCAGTGTGTGCGCACATCTTTTGTGTACAAACTTGTGTTATTCAATTAAGCATGTAATTAGCTTACATTTCCTTACCTATGTGATAATAAAACTTACATTCGAAAGAATGCCATAATAAACATGTGCATTTGAGTATTTTATTTAAGACTTCCTTTTAAATTATTTCATTATTCTGGATTCATAATTCTTTATGATCTTATTGTTTTATGTTATATTTGCCATTACCAATTCTAATGGGTAACCAAAATTTCATTGAATAATTAGGTTTTTGCAAATGTGATAGGTACAAAATAGTGCATTTTATATTACTAGATCTCATCGCAAAAGTTATAAACGGCACCTTTCAAGGCGATTTGAAAATAATTTGGCCTTAACTTTGTGTTAAAAAGTTAAAATAATTCAAAAATAACTCTGTAGAAAAAATTTTTGTTTGAAAAATTTCGTATGTATTCATAATTTTTGTACAAAATAGCTGACCTTTGTTTATAAAAATTGCTCTGGTGCACAAGGTCGCAACCTGGCGCGCATATAATGGGATATAGGTGTGTAAGAAAGGTTTTGGGCTATAACACTGAAAAATATCTTTTTGACAGGAGGCACGAGAAATTTAACAGCTTTTAAAAAACGTTACGACTTTATTTTCATAGCACTGATAACTAACCAACTGCATAATTAAAGAAAATTTATTTTGATTTTATATCTTTTAAAACAAAAAAGTTATAGTAGTTTGAAAATTAGAATTTACTAAAAAAAATTAAATTTTAATAAAATATTCGGAAAGTCTATTTTGGGTCAACTTGTTCAGTGTGTTATAGTTGGAACAGAGTTCTAAATTTTTGTCTCTCGAGGTTTACTGGTTTACTGATTTTTGGCCGCCTTCTCAAAATATGTGCCACTGTGCGTTACACGCTGGCGTATTTCTAGATACTTCTTGCGACAAAGGCACTTTGGGTCATTAGCCCTGTGCCTAACACTTCTCAGATTCTTTTTAGTGCAGTTATAACATTTGTACACAACACTTTCATCATGAGTGGTTTTGTTAAAAGTGCAAACAGAGAAATCGTGATTACCTGCACACGCTAAGCACACGTTGACTCGGTTACAGTTCTTGGCACCGTGACCATACATTGAACATTTGTCACATTGGGTAGGACCTTTATTTCCACGGAAAAGTCTTTTCCAATAAACAGAAATATTACAAAAATATCTAAGGTTCATTATAATCGATTAAATATAAGGCGTTATCCTCATTAGACCGTTTGGTTGTAATTTCCTTTACACTTACCGGCTTTATATTGTACTTCTTAACAAATTCATCTTCTATTATTTCTGTTGACAATCGACGTAGACCAAAATAAAACCATTTTGAAAATTTTGCCGTCTTTTACCTTGTGCGCACAGAGGAGTACTTGACCCAAAAAGGCAATCATATATTTGATGAAATCCTAAGAATAGATCGACAGAGAATAAAATTCCACATCATATCTTTCATTTTAAAGGTTGTAGGTTAAGATTTGTAGTTTTGGGACACTGTTAAAGTCAGGAAAGTGAAAAAATTGCATGCGTTTTTATTGAATTTTTTCGATTTCGATATTTTTTTGTGGCTAAACGATACCTCTATTCGTTTCATTGATTTTTTTGCCTGAAAGATTTCATCAGCAGATATTTTTAATATTTAAAAAGAAAAAAATTATGTCAAATATTTATTTCTAAAATATTAATTATAAAAAAAACTATATATTTAAATATATAAACTCGTACCAAAAACAAAAAAGGAAAAGTTTTTTGAAAGTGAAGGTAGCTGTTGTACAAATAATGTTATATATCACAATAAAATATGAGATCTCTTATATAAGAAAAAAGAAAAAAGTTTGCGTAAGTTTGCGCCATTATTTTTGGTGTTTTTTTTTAATATTTACCTTTTTTCTATTTTTGATCATAAGGCACTTTTTTTATACTTCATTGTCGTCATAAACTTTTGTGTTTTTCGAATTTTTGATTTGAAATATTATTTAATCACTTTTAAAAACTACTAACTGTAAGGCAACTGTTAACTGTGGTCTATAAAAGACTTCATCGTCTCCAGAACACTTATTTGTTCTGAAAATATGGTTAGATATATACATACCTAATTTAAAAGCGTTACAAATCAATATTACATTTAAAAACGGTGCAGGTATATAAAAAATGCACCCAAGTATCAGGTTATTAACTAAGTAACGGAAAAATGCACTTTGAAAAATATACATATATGGCTTATTGCGCAAAATTCTTATTATAAAAGTTTTGCAACTTTGAGAGATAACATGAAAATAATTTACACAAGATTTGAGTTATTCCAAATAGTACAGGAATCTTATGCTAGAACCATTGACGAGAAGTTGCAGTTTTTAGCTAGTAAATTGTGTGCGATTTCAGAATGCCAAGGAGATAGGGATACAAGCAGTAGAGCAGTGTGTTATAAATTTCAAAAATTGTTTCAAAAGATATTGGGGTTTAGTACAACGAAAATAGGACCGATTTTTAAGCACTCATGCTAAATGGCTGGTAGGAACTGTGACAATACCAGTATTTGGCAGTTCATCTTTAGGGCGACCAAAAAATAATTTAATGAAGCAAGTGAAAGAACAAAACGAAGAAAAACGCAAGAAATTCGTCAGCAATTAACAACAGAGGAGATCACATTTGCTGCATCAATGAGTGATCCGGCTAAATTAAAAATAGATATAGGACGATCTCCAAGAAAAGCAAAAATTTGCAAGCGATCGTTAACAACTTCCGAGGTCAACCCAGTTAATAAGCTTTCAGCGTATGACTGAGACATTAGTGGAAGTGAAGCTGCAATCTCTCCTCGACCACACAGCAAAACGCTTATGTACATACCTTGATGATGTTTTACAGCAGTTGCATTATGAAGAACTTGAGTTTCTGGAATTTATAGGCAAACGGAGCTGTGATGGATCGCACCAATCATCTTATAAACAAAAATTCGAAAATTAAAACGATAGTGACGTTAATATATTTCAAAGTATTTGTGTGCCAATTAAATTAATCACAACAGCTAATAGAAAAATAAAAACGCCATTTCGCCATAATCCAACACCATCCTCAACTAGGTTGTGTAGACCAATTCAAATTCGCGAAACTACAGATATCACAAAACAAGAAATAGAATACATAAATAACCAAATTATTTGTTAAAGAAAAGTACCATGTAATAAAAATATTGCACAAGCACACACGATGCTGTTGACAAAGTCTGCAATGCTGCAACGGACACAACATCCACAATAAGGTGTTACATTTGCGGAAAAACTTCAAAAGATTTCAACACATTGCGAAAAAATCTTCCTGAAATCCCTGATGCACGCATACGCTTTTTAGAATCGATACTTCATATTTCATATAAACCGACACTTCAAAAGTTGCAAGTAATGAGCAATGCAGATAAAGCACTCGTTAAAGAAAGAAATATAATCATCCAGAAGAGGCTTAAGGAAGAGATGGGGCTACTTGTAAATATACCGAAACCAGGATATGACAACACTAATGATGGCAACGCATCAAGAAGATTTTTTCTGGATCCAGCAACTGTTTCGAAAATTACTGGCTTAAATGAAGAACTAATCAAACGCCTGAATATAATATTGGAAACCATTGGAAAAATTTTATGAATATGCCCACAACACAGCTGAAATGTATGTGTAGCTCTACAATTGGCATCCCATGAGTCTAACGATGTACAAAATTCTAATTCATGGCGGTACTGTAATAAAGCAAGCAATCTTGCCCATTGGACAATTGTCAGAAGAAGCTGCCGAGACCAGAAATAAGCACTTCAGATTGTATCGTGCTAATTATTCGAGAAAATTGAGTAGAATCGATACAATGTTCTAAATAGGTTATTTTTGAGCAGTGACCCTTTTTTAAGCTGCAATACACAAAAACGCGAAAGATGAAAAAGCCTTTTTTATTAGCTACTATTAAACTACTTCTTCCTGATACGGATGATGGCGCCTATGATGAAATACGTATGACATGATCATAAAATTGAACATTTTAATTAGTCTAATTTTTCATGTGATGAGTATTTAATAATATAAAATAAATATTAAAAGTGAAAATGTTATTGTTTATTTGGTTGTTTATCCCTTATAGGAAACCAAGCTACAGGACCAATTTTTTTAAAATTTAATATTGGATAAATTATAATTTTGACAAGCGGGTCATTGTAACATCCATAAGCTATGTTTTATTTCCCTGTATCTACACAACTACAATAGTTCGACTATCTAAATTTAATTAGAGTTGCTCTTAGAATAAAGTACAGTTGCAAACCAAATTTTGGCGAAATGCGAGGGGGAGACCGGCATACGTAATAATAAATAATTTTTCTAAAAATACACAACAACTGCGTAGTGAGGCATACATATATATTTATATATAAATAAATTCTCTTCAAAATGAAAAAAAAAAAATAAACAAAGTTTTAAATGGTTGTGTCAAAAATGACACTAACCCAATAATAATCTGCCACTACATTTTTTTTTACCAAACTAAAGCTAAAACTACTAAAAAAGTTAAACTTTTAAAGCAAAAAACACGCTTAATAACTTTGGCCAGCTTTTTGGGTCAAATACTCCTCCGTGGTGCGTGTAGAAGCAGAACCTTCTGTCTTTAAGGGTTTTAATCGCTTCTTCGTAGGGAGACATCGAGTTACTTATATATTACTTACACAGTTGAAAACCTTTGTGTAGAATTCACGATTATCGGTGAAACTTTTTCATTCATTTAAATTTCTTCTTCTTCGTCAGATAATATATGACTTCTGTTGTTGCTCGTGGTAGGCTCATCGGACAGTAGAAAACTTGTATTTGGGGCTATTGCCTCAGAACTTTTTTCTTTTCTGACTAATCATAGTCGAAGAAAAATTAAAAAGAAATCAAAAGTTTTTTAGGTTGTTCATTAAAAATTATATTAAATTTTTCGCACTCACAAAATTTCACGCGTTATTTCTAATTGAACCCAATCTTGCCAATGATATTCGATAAACTAAAATTATAAATATTAGCGATTTTCTTGAAAAAAACTTTTTGCTTTATAACTGTTTTTCCTACAGTTTTTTAAGAAACGATATATACCACGCTCGATTTGTGCTTTTATCATCCATATTGGTATATGTGCACGCGGATTAGTTTTTTGCGATATAAGTGAAAAACTAAACATATTAATCTGAGCGATTTTTACATTTGAAATGTCTGCTGATTAATAATTTTTTTTCGTACAGTCTTTCACAAAACTAGTTATACCACGATAGATTTGTGCTTTTATCTTCTATCGAATGTATATAGCAGTGCATGAACACGCGTAATAGTTTCGGGATATAAACGAAAAAGTAAAATGATCAATATTAGCATTTTTTTTTTGCTGCTACATAACTTTTTTCCTACAGTCTTTCAAGAAACGATCTTCATTACGATCTATTTGCTTCTTATTAATTTGAGCTATGTTCTTACATTTTAAAAGTTTGCTGCTTAAAAACTTTTTTCATACAGTTTTCACACAACAAGCTATACCACGGTCGATTTGTAAATTTATCCTCTATCGATCATAAATAGCTGTATATGCGCACTTAGAATAGTTTTTGAAATATAAGTGAAAACTAAACTAATTAATTAATTAATTTTAGCGATTTTTTTTTACATTTTTCGTACAATCTTTTAAAAAAGCCTGCTATGCCAAGATTGATACGTGCTTTTGTCCTTTATCGATCGTATTTATTGGTATAAATGCACAAGGAATCGTTTTTGAGATATAGGCGAAAAACCAAAAGGATTGATTTCAGCGATCTTTTGCATTTAAAAAGTTTGCAGCCTAATAACTTTTTTCATAGTATTTTAAAAAATAAACTTTACCCCAATCGATTTGTACTTTTATCCTCAATCGATTGTATATAGCGGTATATGTGCACGTGGAATATCTTTCGATATATATTTAAAAACTAAACTTTTTAACTTGAGCGATTTTTCTACACCATCACACTTATTGACTAAATGTCTTACATAAAGCTTCTTCATTTCTTAAATAGCTATTGCGAAATGAAAAATCTATTTCCACAAGACTAGATTTTCTTTTTTAAAGTTTTTTTACAATGCATTAAAAATTGACGAATTGTGACCGCTTATAAAAACGCTTATTCACGATTAAAAAATACTGGCTTTTAAATTCGTGTACGTGTGCTGCGCGCTTTGATGTACACATGTTGAATGGTGCCAGTTAAAAATTCATTTTTAGCTTGATTTTATGCTGTCAACATCGCGCTTTCTCTATTGCGAAAATGGCACTAGCAAAAAAACATTCGTACATACATACAAACAAACACAGCTTTTATTTAGGAAACAATAATATAAAAAGGTTATATCTGTGATAAAAAGTAGTAAAAAAGTTTATGAATAAGAGAGTGGTAAAGAATTGTTTTTCCTTTTAAACTCTTTTTTTTTAAATTTGTGCGCATCATATATATTTTTATATTAAATTTTTAAGTTTCCTCCGGAGTTTGTTTTATATTTGCATCATTCTATTAAATTACTTTCGTTCCAAACTGCATGCATTGACTGGAGAACTTCGATAAACTCCATGATATCTTTTTTTTTCTTCCGACATTTTAGACAATCGCACAACTTGAAATTTCTTTTTAAATGAAAAATGTATATGTGTTTGAAAAATAACCACCATACACACATCAATTTGTGACATTTAGCATGCAAAAATCTAAATTTTTTGATTTTGCATCCATCATCGTCTGTGTAACATATACTAATACATTCTCACAAATACTACCATTGATGGACGAATATTTTGATCATGGATAGGCCGCTTTTGAAAGGTATTTAATTTTTCAGAGCAAGGGGAATTAATAACAGGTGGCTTTAACAGCCCAGGTGACTGTGATTTTAACCTCTTCGAATGTCAAAAGGTAAAATTCATTATACTTCTCTGTTTTTGACAGCCGAGACGATTTTTACAAAAACAAAATGTACATATTTGCTTCGCAGTGTTGTGCTTGTTTTCGCCGTGAGTTTTCCTGTTATCAATTCCCTTGTTTCAGAGCTTGGTTTTTTCTGTTGTGTAAAGTAATGCATTGGCCATTTTAATTTGTCGTTGACGGCTGTTGCAAATTATCACCGACTGATCATTAGTGCTTGCAATAGTTTTCTAATGGTTTTTATATCATTAAATATTGCACCGCGCCACCTACATCAAATATTTTTCAACAAGACATAGCGAGTATTATATGCTACTTCCGTTGTTCAATACATTAAGTATGCAGTGGTGAAAATAACATAATCAGTTTAGTGAAACTACCTCAATCAAAAAGAGAATTGTACAGGGTGATAGAGAATTAAAAAAGTAAAATAAAAAACTGGTAGTTTTAAACCTTTAAACTTATCATTAAAAACTGCGAATGTACACTACATTTTTAAACAAATTTTAGAATATTCTAAGCCGTGGTGTTCAAATTTTGGTTTAAATCCAGTTTACGGCACCGCTCCAAAATTAAATTTTAAGCAAGATCTAAAAAAAATATGTTTTCCTCCATAAACGTAGCTTTACTAAACAAATTAAGTTATTCGGAATACATGTGGGTGAAGTTAAATTTTAAAATTTATAACCCTAGCCACATTCTGTTACGATAACACAGCTCTGTTAATGACTTAACGTAACCAAAGTTAATATTAAAAATGTAATATAGTTTTAAGTGGATAGAAAAAAAACTATTTCAGAACACTTCTAGTAGTGTCTTTATTGAACTCCGATAGTCAAATATATTAATATTTTGTTTTTAAGAACTTATGGAGGTTTTTCCAAAAACACCACCATTGAAATTTGAAAAAGGACTTTGGTCCTTTTCTCGTAAATGATAGAGAGTGGACGAAAAAAAATTATTGGAAAAGACTTCTAGTAGTGTCTTTATTAAACTCCAATTTTGTTTTTAAAGAAATAATATGTGTATATATATATATATATATATATATATATATATATATATATATATATATATATATATATATATATATATATATATTTATATAGAAGAATGAAGAATAATGCTATATTCGGCGTTGCCGAATCTTATATACCCTTCACCATATAAAGAATGATTTGATATTTGGGGTGAAGTTGAGTTGCTTATCTATCATCTTGGCGTCTGCTCTGCACTCTCCTTTATTAAAGAATCTATTAATATATATGCGCAAAAGGCAAGGCTCTTAGTAAGCTGAACGTTCGCTGAAAGAAATATTCTTAAGATGTCAGATATTTGGTTTTCAGCTAGACTTGTACAATTATAATATGAAAAATTACTCAATAGTGTAAAGGTGTTTTTTTTTTTTGCGAATATGGGGTTTTTTAGAAAACTTTTAAATTGTTGATATTGGTTAGTTATTTTTTGTCCATTTTCGGTTTTAAATGAAATTTCAAATTTTTTATTGCAATCGTAGTTTTTTGCAAAAATTAAAATTTTTGGTGAAATTTTCGCGAAAAAATATTTTGGTAAAATTTTAATCGTTTAATGAAATTCCAATTTTTTTGTATTCTTTGATATTGCACAATGAAGATATTTGGGATGAAGTTAAGTTAAAGAATCATTAAAGAATCTATTGATAAAAAAGCGCGAAAGGCGCTGAAAGGAATATTCTGAAGATGTCAGATATTTGGTTTTCAGCTTCACTTGTACAATTATAATTTTAAAAATAACTCAATAGTTTAACTGTGTTTTTTTTTTTTAGAATACTAAATTTTTGATAGTGGATAGTTATTTTTTGTGCGTTTTCGGTTTTAAATAAAATTTAAAATTTTTTATTGCAAGTAGACTTTTTTGCAAAAATAAAATTTTTAGTAAAAAAATGACTCAATAGTGTAAATTTGTTATTTTTTTGGTGCGCATATGGGGTTTTCATAAAACTTGTATATTCTTGATAGTGGTCAGTTATTTTTTGTGCATTTTCGGTTTCAAATGAAATTTCAAATTTTTTATTGCAAGTAAAAAATTTCACCAGAAATTTTTAAATTTTTAGTTAAATGCATAAAAATGTCATCGGATCTTAATGGGTTAAGCACTTTTAAAAAGTCTTAGTATTCCCTCAAAGATCTCTTCCAAAGATTTAAAATGATACCCATATTGGCATTTAAAAAATTTTAAATTTCCAGAGCGCCGTAACTCGGAAAACATGGGCGAGCGCCAATTTTTTCACTTGGTGTTTTTTTTTCTTATTTTTTAATTAATTAAAAAATTAGAGATAGGCGTGGTGTTTTGACTGCTGCCTCGTATTACATTGACCGATCGTGATGATTTCCAATAGCACTTCTTTCGACACTATGTCCGATCGAATGACATACTTATTTTTTTCTCTAGTGCCTCGGCAAACTTGATTTTAACACGAACACGGAAGGACAGACGGACATCGCTCAATCGACTTCGCTATGCATAAGAAGTCAGAATACGTATACTTTATGGAAATGACAAATTGATATATACCCTTTTTCCACTTTTTGTGGAATAAAAGAAGAATTTAAAGCAAACAAAACAAGAATATATATTTAAAAACTAAATATATATATATATATATATATATATATATATATATATATATATATATATATATATATATATATATATATTTAAAAATTAAATATATATTTAAAAACTAAACTTTTTAACTTGAGCGATTTTTCTACACCATCACACTTATTGACTAAATGTCTTACATAAAGCTTCTTCATTTCTTAAATAGCTATTGCGAAATGAAAAATCTATTTCTACAAGACTAGATTTTCTTTTTTAAAGTTTTTTTACAATGCATTAAAAATTGACGAATTGTGACCGCTTATAAAAACGCTTATTCACGATTAAAAAATACTGGCTTTTAAATTCGTGTACGTGTGCTGCGCGCTTTGATGTACACATGTTGAATGGTGCCAGTTAAAAATTCATTTTTAGCTTGATTTTGTGCTGTCAACATCGCGCTTTCTCTATTGCGAAAATGGCACTAGCAAAAAAACATTCGTACATACATACAAACAAACACAGCTTTTATTTAGGAAACAATAATATAAAAAGGTTATGTCTGTGATAAAAAGTAGTAAAAAAGTTTATGAATAAGAAAGTGGTAAAGAATTGTTTTTCCTTTTAAACTCTTTTTTTTTAAATTTGTGCGCATCATATATATTTTTATATTAAATTTTTAAGTTTCCTCCGGAGTTTGTTTTATATTTGCATCATTCTATTAAATTACTTTCGTTCCAAACTGCATGCATTGACTGGAGAACTTCGATAAACTCCATGATATCTTTTTTTTTCTTCCGACATTTTAGACAATCGCACAACTTGAAATTTCTTTTTAAATGAAAAATGTATATGTGTTTGAAAAACAACCACCATACACACATCAATTTGTGACATTTAGCATGCAAAAATCTAAATTTTTTGATTTTGCATCCATCATCGTCTGTGTAACATATACTAATACATTCTCATAAATACTACCATTGATGGACGAATATTTTGATCATGGATAGGCCGCTTTTGAAAGGTATTTAATTTTTCAGAGCAAGGGGAATTAATAACAGGTGGCTTTAACAGCCCAGGTGACTGTGATTTTAACCTCTTCGAATGTCAAAAGGTAAAATTCATTATACTTCTCTGTTTTTGACAGCCGAGACGATTTTTACAAAAACAAAATGTACATATTTGCTTCGCAGTGTTGTGCTTGTTTTCGCCGTGAGTTTTCCTGTTATCAATTCCCTTGTTTCAGAGCTTGGTTTTTTCTGTTGTGTAAAGTAATGCATTGGCCATTTTAATTTGTCGTTGACGGCTGTTGCAAATTATCACCGACTGATCATTAGTGCTTGCAATAGTTTTCTAATGGTTTTTATATCATTAAATATTGCACCGCGCCACCTACATCAAATATTTTTCAACAAGACATAGCGAGTATTATATGCTACTTTCGTTGTTCAATACATTAAGTATGCAGTGGTGAAAATAACATAATCAGTTTAGTGAAACTACCTCAATCAAAAAGAGAATTGTACAGGGTGATAGAGAATTAAAAAAGTAAAATAAAAAACTGGTAGTTTTAAACCTTTAAACTTATCATTAAAAACTGCGAATGTACACTACATTTTTAAACAAATTTTAGAATATTCTAAGCCGTGGTGTTCAAATTTTGGTTTAAATCCAGTTTACGGCACCGCTCCAAAATTAAATTTTAAGCAAGATCTAAAAAAAATATGTTTTCCTCCATAAACGTAGCTTTACTAAACAAATTAAGTTATTCGGAATACATGTGGGTGAAGTTAAATTTTAAAATTTATAACCCTAGCCACATTCTGTTACGATAACACAGCTTTGTTAATGACTTAACGTAACCAAAGTTAATATTAAAAATGTAATATAGTTTTAAGTGGATAGAAAAAAAACTATTTCAGAACACTTCTAGTAGTGTCTTTATTGAACTCTGATAGTCAAATATATTAATATTTTGTTTTTAAGAACTTATGGAGGTTTTTCCAAAAACACCACCATTGAAATTTGAAAAAGGACTTTGGTCCTTTTCTCGTAAATGATAGAGAGTGGACGAAAAAAAAATTATTGGAAAAGACTTCTAGTAGTGTCTTTATTAAACTCCAATTTTGTTTTTAAAGAAATAATATGTGTACATATATATATATATATATATATAGAAGAATGAAGAATAATGCTATATTCGGCGTTGCCGAATCTTATATACCCTTCACCATATAAAGAATGATTTGATATTTGGGGTGAAGTTGAGTTGCTTATCTATCATCTTGGCGTCTGCTCTGCACTCTCCTTTATTAAAGAATCTATTAATATATATGCGCAAAAGACAAGGCTCTTAGTAAGCTGAACGTTCGCTGAAAGAAATATTCTTAAGATGTCAGATATTTGGTTTTCAGCTAGACTTGTACAATTATAATATGAAAAATTACTCAATAGTGTAAAGGTGTTTTTTTTTTGCGAATATGGGGTTTTTTAGAAAACTTTTAAATTGTTGATATTGGTTAGTTATTTTTTGTCCATTTTCGGTTTTAAATGAAATTTCAAATTTTTTATTGCAATCGTAGTTTTTTGCAAAAATTAAAATTTTTGGTGAAATTTTCGCGAAAAAATATTTTGGTAAAATTTTAATCGTTTAATGAAATTCCAATTTTTTTGTATTCTTTGATATTGCACAATGAAGATATTTGGGATGAAGTTAAGTTAAAGAATCATTAAAGAATCTATTGATAAAAAAGCGCGAAAGGCGCTGAAAGGAATATTCTGAAGATGTCAGATATTTGGTTTTCAGCTTCACTTGTACAATTATAATTTTAAAAATAACTCAATAGTTTAACTGTGTTTTTTTTTTTTAGAATACTAAATTTTTGATAGTGGATAGTTATTTTTTGTGCGTTTTCGGTTTTAAATAAAATTTAAAATTTTTTATTGCAAGTAGACTTTTTTGCAAAAATAAAATTTTTAGTAAAAAAATGACTCAATAGTGTAAATTTGTTATTTTTTTGGTGCGCATATGGGGTTTTCATAAAACTTGTATATTCTTGATAGTGGTCAGTTATTTTTTGTGCATTTTCGGTTTCAAATGAAATTTCAAATTTTTTATTGCAAGTAAAAAATTTCACCAGAAATTTTTAAATTTTTGGTTAAATGCATAAAAATGTCATCGGATCTTAATGGGTTAAGCACTTTTAAAAAGTCTTAGTATTCCCTCAAAGATCTCTTCCAAAGATTTAAAATGATACCCATATTGGCATTTAAAAAATTTTAAATTTCCAGAGCGCCGTAACTCGGAAAACATGGGCGAGCGCCAATTTTTTCACTTGGTGTTTTTTTTTTCTTATTTTTTAATTAATTAAAAAATTAGAGATAGGCGTGGTGTTTTGACTGCTGCCTCGTATTACATTGACCGATCGTGATGATTTCCAATAGCACTTCTTTCGACACTATGTCTGATCGAATGACATACTTATTTTTTTCTCTAGTGCCTCGGCAAACTTGATTTTAACACGAACACGGAAGGACAGACGGACATCGCTCAATCGACTTCGCTATGCATAAGAAGTCAGAATACGTATACTTTATGGAAATGACAAATTGATATATACCCTTTTTCCACTTTTTGTGGAATAAAAGAAGAATTTAAAGCAAACAAAACAAGAATATATATTTAAAAACTAAATATATATATATTTAAAAATTAAATATATATTTAAAAACTAAACTTTTTAACTTGAGCGATTTTTCTACACCATCACACTTATTGATTCTTCATTTCTTAAATAGCTATTGCGAAATGAAAAATCTATTTCTACAAGACTAGATTTTCTTTTTTAAAGTTTTTTTACAATGCATTAAAAATTGACGAATTGTGACCGCTTATAAAAACGCTTATTCACGATTAAAAAATACTGGCTTTTAAATTCGTGTACGTGTGCTGCGCGCTTTGATGTACACATGTTGAATGGTGCCAGTTAAAAATTCATTTTTAGCTTGATTTTGTGCTGTCAACATCGCGCTTTCTCTATTGCGAAAATGGCACTAGCAAAAAAACATTCGTACATACATACAAACAAACACAGCTTTTATTTAGGAAACAATAATATAAAAAGGTTATGTCTGTGATAAAAAGTAGTAAAAAAGTTTATGAATAAGAAAGTGGTAAAGAATTGTTTTTCCTTTTAAACTCTTTTTTTTTAAATTTGTGCGCATCATATATATTTTTATATTAAATTTTTAAGTTTCCTCCGGAGTTTGTTTTATATTTGCATCATTCTATTAAATTACTTTCGTTCCAAACTGCATGCATTGACTGGAGAACTTCGATAAACTCCATGATATCTTTTTTTTTCTTCCGACATTTTAGGCAATCGCACAACTTGAAATTTCTTTTTAAATGAAAAATGTATATGTGTTTGAAAAACAACCACCATACACACATCAATTTGTGACATTTAGCATGCAAAAGCTAAGTTTTTTGATTTTGCATCCATCATCGTCTGTGTAACATATACTAATACATTCTCACAAATACTACCATTGATGGACGAATATTTTGATCATGGATAGGCCGCTTTTGAAAGGTATTTAATTTTTCAGAGCAAGGGGAATTAATAACAGGTGGCTTTAACAGCCCAAGTGACTGTGATTTTAACCTCTTCGAATGTCAAAAGGTAAAATTCATTATACTTCTCTGTTTTTGACAGCCGAGACGATTTTTACAAAAACAAAATGTACATATTTGCTTCGCAGTGTTGTGCTTGTTTTCGCCGTGAGTTTTCCTGTTATCAATTCCCTTGTTTCAGAGCTTGGTTTTTTCTGTTGTGTAAAGTAATGCATTGGCCATTTTAATTTGTCGTTGACGGCTGTTGCAAATTATCACCGACTGATCATTAGTGCTTGCAATAGTTTTCTAATGGTTTTTATATCATTAAATATTGCACCGCGCCACCTACATCAAATATTTTTCAACAAGACATAGCGAGTATTATATGCTACTTCCGTTGTTCAATACATTAAGTATGCAGTGGTGAAAATAACATAATCAGTTTAGTGAAACTACCTCAATCAAAAAGAGAATTGTACAGGGTGATAGAGAATTAAAAAAGTAAAATAAAAAACTGGTAGTTTTAAACCTTTAAACTTATCATTAAAAACTGCGAATGTACACTACATTTTTAAACAAATTTTAGAATATTCTAAGCCGTGGTGTTCAAATTTTGGTTTAAATCCAGTTTACGGCACCGCTCCAAAATTAAATTTTAAGCAAGATCTAAAAAAAATATGTTTTCCTCCATAAACGTAGCTTTACTAAACAAATTAAGTTATTCGGAATACATGTGGGTGAAGTTAAATTTTAAAATTTATAACCCTAGCCACATTCTGTTACGATAACACAGCTTTGTTAATGACTTAACGTAACCAAAGTTAATATTAAAAATGTAATATAGTTTTAAGTGGATAGAAAAAAAACTATTTCAGAACACTTCTAGTAGTGTCTTTATTGAACTCTGATAGTCAAATATATTAATATTTTGTTTTTAAGAACTTATGGAGGTTTTTCCAAAAACACCACCATTGAAATTTGAAAAAGGACTTTGGTCCTTTTCTCGTAAATGATAGAGAGTGGACGAAAAAAAAATTATTGGAAAAGACTTCTAGTAGTGTCTTTATTAAACTCCAATTTTGTTTTTAAAGAAATAATATGTGTACATATATATATATATATATATATATATATATATATATATATATAGAAGAATGAAGAATAATGCTATATTCGGCGTTGCCGAATCTTATATACCCTTCACCATATAAAGAATGATTTGATATTTGGGGTGAAGTTGAGTTGCTTATCTATCATCTTGGCGTCTGATCTGCACTCTCCTTTATTAAAGAATCTATTAATATATATGCGCAAAAGACAAGGCTCTTAGTAAGCTGAACGTTCGCTGAAAGAAATATTCTTAAGATGTCAGATATTTGGTTTTCAGCTAGACTTGTACAATTATAATATGAAAAATTACTCAATAGTGTAAAGGTGTTTTTTTTTTTGCGAATATGGGGTTTTTTAGAAAACTTTTAAATTGTTGATATTGGTTAGTTATTTTTTGTCCATTTTCGGTTTTAAATGAAATTTCAATTTTTTTATTGCAATCGTAGTTTTTTGCAAAAATTAAAATTTTTGGTGAAATTTTCGCGAAAAAATATTTTGGTAAAATTTTAATCGTTTAATGAAATTCCAATTTTTTTGTATTCTTTGATATTGCACAATGAAGATATTTGGGATGAAGTTAAGTTAAAGAATCATTAAAGAATCTATTGATAAAAAAGCGCGAAAGGCGCTGAAAGGAATATTCTGAAGATGTCAGATATTTGGTTTTCAGCTTCACTTGTACAATTATAATTTTAAAAATAACTCAATAGTTTAACTGTGTTTTTTTTTAGAATACTAAATTTTTGATAGTGGATAGTTATTTTTTGTGCGTTTTCGGTTTTAAATAAAATTTAAAATTTTTTATTGCAAGTAGACTTTTTTGCAAAAATAAAATTTTTAGTAAAAAAATGACTCAATAGTGTAAATTTGTTATTTTTTTGGTGCGCATATGGGGTTTTCATAAAACTTGTATATTCTTGATAGTGGTCAGTTATTTTTTGTGCATTTTCGGTTTCAAATGAAATTTCAAATTTTTTATTGCAAGTAAAAAATTTCACCAGAAATTTTTAAATTTTTGGTTAAATGCATAAAAATGTCATCGGATCTTAATGGGTTAAGCACTTTTAAAAAGTCTTAGTATTCCCTCAAAGATCTCTTCCAAAGATTTAAAATGATACCCATATTGGCATTTAAAAAATTTTAAATTTCCAGAGCGCCGTAACTCGGAAAACATGGGCGAGCGCCAATTTTTTTACTTGGTGTTTTTTTTTCTTATTTTTTAATTAATTAAAAAATTAGAGATAGGCATGGTGTTTTGACTGCTGCCTCGTATTACATTGACCGATCGTGATGATTTCCAATAGCACTTCTTTCGACACTATGTCTGATCGAATGACATACTTATTTTTTTCTCTAGTGCCTCGGCAAACTTGATTTTAACACGAACACGGAAGGACAGACGGACATCGCTCAATCGACTTCGCTACGCATAAGAAGTCAGAATACGTATACTTTATGGAAATGACAAATTGATATATACCCTTTTTCCACTTTTTGTGGAATAAAAGAAGAATTTAAAGCAAACAAAACAAGAATATATATTTAAAAACTAAATATATATATATATATATATATATATATATATATATATATATTTAAAAATTAAATATATATTTAAAAACTAAACTTTTTAACTTGAGCGATTTTTCTACACCATCACACTTATTGACTAAATGTCTTACATAAAGCTTCTTCATTTCTTAAATAGCTATTGCGAAATGAAAAATCTATTTCTACAAGACTAGATTTTCTTTTTTAAAGTTTTTTTACAATGCATTAAAAATTGACGAATTGTGACCGCTTATAAAAACGCTTATTCACGATTAAAAAATACTGGCTTTTAAATTCGTGTACGTGTGCTGCGCGCTTTGATGTACACATGTTGAATGGTGCCAGTTAAAAATTCATTTTTAGCTTGATTTTGTGCTGTCAACATCGCGCTTTCTCTATTGCGAAAATGGCACTAGCAAAAAAACATTCGTACATACATACAAACAAACACAGCTTTTATTTAGGAAACAATAATATAAAAAGGTTATGTCTGTGATAAAAAGTAGTAAAAAAGTTTATGAATAAGAAAGTGGTAAAGATTTGTTTTTCCTTTTAAACTCTTTTTTTTTAAATTTGTGCGCATCATATATATTTTTATATTAAATTTTTAAGTTTCCTCCGGAGTTTGTTTTATATTTGCATCATTCTATTAAATTACTTTCGTTCCAAACTGCATGCATTGACTGGAGAACTTCGATAAACTCCATGATATCTTTTTTTTTCTTCCGACATTTTAGACAATCGCACAACTTGAAATTTCTTTTTAAATGAAAAATGTATATGTGTTTGAAAAACAACCACCATACACACATCAATTTGTGACATTTAGCATGCAAAAATCTAAATTTTTTGATTTTGCATCCATCATCGTCTGTGTAACATATACTAATACATTCTCACAAATACTACCATTGATGGACGAATATTTTGATCATGGATAGGCCGCTTTTGAAAGGTATTTAATTTTTCAGAGCAAGGGGAATTAATAACAGGTGGCTTTAACAGCCCAGGTGACTGTGATTTTAACCTCTTCGAATGTCAAAAGGTAAAATTCATTATACTTCTCTGTTTTTGACAGCCGAGACGATTTTTACAAAAACAAAATGTACATATTTGCTTCGCAGTGTTGTGCTTGTTTTCGCCGTGAGTTTTCCTGTTATCAATTCCCTTGTTTCAGAGCTTGGTTTTTTCTGTTGTGTAAAGTAATGCATTGGCCATTTTAATTTGTCGTTGACGGCTGTTGCAAATTATCACCGACTGATCATTAGTGCTTGCAATAGTTTTCTAATGGTTTTTATATCATTAAATATTGCACCGCGCCACCTACATCAAATATTTTTCAACAAGACATAGCGAGTATTATATGCTACTTCCGTTGTTCAATACATTAATTATGCAGTGGTGAAAATAACATAATCAGTTTAGTGAAACTACCTCAATCAAAAAGAGAATTGTACAGGGTGATAGAGAATTAAAAAAGTAAAATAAAAAACTGGTAGTTTTAAACCTTTAAACTTATCATTAAAAACTGCGAATGTACACTACATTTTTAAACAAATTTTAGAATATTCTAAGCCGTGGTGTTCAAATTTTGGTTTAAATCCAGTTTACGGCACCGCTCCAAAATTAAATTTTAAGCAAGATCTAAAAAAAATATGTTTTCCTCCATAAACGTAGCTTTACTAAACAAATTAAGTTATTCGGAATACATGTGGGTGAAGTTAAATTTTAAAATTTATAACCCTAGCCACATTCTGTTACGATAACACAGCTTTGTTAATGACTTAACGTAACCAAAGTTAATATTAAAAATGTAATATAGTTTTAAGTGGATAGAAAAAAAACTATTTCAGAACACTTCTAGTAGTGTCTTTATTGAACTCTGATAGTCAAATATATTAATATTTTGTTTTTAAGAACTTATGGAGGTTTTTCCAAAAACACCACCATTGAAATTTGAAAAAGGACTTTGGTCCTTTTCTCGTAAATGATAGAGAGTGGACGAAAAAAAAAATTATTGGAAAAGACTTCTAGTAGTGTCTTTATTAAACTCCAATTTTGTTTTTAAAGAAATAATATGTGTACATATATATATATATATATATATATATATATATATATATATATATATATATATATATATATATATATATATAGAAGAATGAAGAATAATGCTATATTCGGCGTTGCCGAATCTTATATACCCTTCACCATATAAAGAATGATTTGATATTTGGGGTGAAGTTGAGTTGCTTATCTATCATCTTGGCGTCTGCTCTGCACTCTCCTTTATTAAAGAATCTATTAATATATATGCGCAAAAGACAAGGCTCTTAGTAAGCTGAACGTTCGCTGAAAGAAATATTCTTAAGATGTCAGATATTTGGTTTTCAGCTAGACTTGTACAATTATAATATGAAAAATTACTCAATAGTGTAAAGGTGTTTTTTTTTGCGAATATGGGGTTTTTTAGAAAACTTTTAAATTGTTGATATTGGTTAGTTATTTTTTGTCCATTTTCGGTTTTAAATGAAATTTCAAATTTTTTATTGCAATCGTAGTTTTTTGCAAAAATTAAAATTTTTGGTGAAATTTTCGCGAAAAAATATTTTGGTAAAATTTTAATCGTTTAATGAAATTCCAATTTTTTTGTATTCTTTGATATTGCACAATGAAGATATTTGGGATGAAGTTAAGTTAAAGAATCATTAAAGAATCTATTGATAAAAAAGCGCGAAAGGCGCTGAAAGGAATATTCTGAAGATGTCAGATATTTGGTTTTCAGCTTCACTTGTACAATTATAATTTTAAAAATAACTCAATAGTTTAACTGTGTTTTTTTTTAGAATACTAAATTTTTGATAGTGGATAGTTATTTTTTGTGCGTTTTCGGTTTTAAATAAAATTTAAAATTTTTTATTGCAAGTAGACTTTTTTGCAAAAATAAAATTTTTAGTAAAAAAATGACTCAATAGTGTAAATTTGTTATTTTTTTGGTGCGCATATAGGGTTTTCATAAAACTTGTATATTCTTGATAGTGGTCAGTTATTTTTTGTGCATTTTCGGTTTCAAATGAAATTTCAAATTTTTTATTTTTGGTTAAATGCATAAAAATGTCATCGGATCTTAATGGGTTAAGCACTTTTAAAAAGTCTTAGTATTCCCTCAAAGATCTCTTCCAAAGATTTAAAATGATACCCATATTGGCATTTAAAAAATTTTAAATTTCCAGAGCGCCGTAACTCGGAAAACATGGGCGAGCGCCAATTTTTTCACTTGGTGTTTTTTTTTTTTCTTATTTTTTAATTAATTAAAAAATTAGAGATAGGCGTGGTGTTTTGACTGCTGCCTCGTATTACATTGACCGATCGTGATGATTTCCAATAGCACTTCTTTCGACACTATGTCTGATCGAATGACTTACTTATTTTCTTCTGTAGTGCCTCGGCAAACTTGATTTTAACACGAACACGGAAGGACAGACGGACATCGCTCAATCGACTTCGATATGCATAAGAAGTCAGAATACGTATACTTTATGGAAATGACAAATTGATATATACCCTTTTTCCACTTTTTGTGGAATAAAAGAAGAATTTAAAGCAAACAAAACAAGAATATATATTTAAAAACTAAATATATATATATATATATATATATATATATATATATATATATATATATATATATATATATTTAAAAATTAAATATATATTTAAAAACTAAACTTTTTAACTTGAGCGATTTTTCTACACCATCACACTTATTGACTAAATGTCTTACATAAAGCTTCTTCATTTCTTAAATAGCTATTGCGAAATGAAAAATCTATTTCTACAAGACTAGATTTTCTTTTTTAAAGTTTTTTTACAATGCATTAAAAATTGACGAATTGTGACCGCTTATAAAAACGCTTATTCACGATTAAAAAATACTGGCTTTTAAATTCGTGTACGTGTGCTGCGCGCTTTGATGTACACATGTTGAATGGTGCCAGTTAAAAATTCATTTTTAGCTTGATTTTGTGCTGTCAACATCGCGCTTTCTCTATTGCGAAAATGGCACTAGCAAAAAAACATTCGTACATACATACAAACAAACACAGCTTTTATTTAGGAAACAATAATATAAAAAGGTTATGTCTGTGATAAAAAGTAGTAAAAAAGTTTATGAATAAGAAAGTGGTAAAGATTTGTTTTTCCTTTTAAACTCTTTTTTTTTAAATTTGTGCGCATCATATATATTTTTATATTAAATTTTTAAGTTTCCTCCGGAGTTTGTTTTATATTTGCATCATTCTATTAAATTACTTTCGTTCCAAACTGCATGCATTGACTGGAGAACTTCGATAAACTCCATGATATCTTTTTTTTTCTTCCGACATTTTAGACAATCGCACAACTTGAAATTTCTTTTTAAATGAAAAATGTATATGTGTTTGAAAAACAACCACCATACACACATCAATTTGTGACATTTAGCATGCAAAAATCTAAATTTTTTGATTTTGCATCCATCATCGTCTGTGTAACATATACTAATACATTCTCACAAATACTACCATTGATGGACGAATATTTTGATCATGGATAGGCCGCTTTTGAAAGGTATTTAATTTTTCAGAGCAAGGGGAATTAATAACAGGTGGCTTTAACAGCCCAGGTGACTGTGATTTTAACCTCTTCGAATGTCAAAAGGTAAAATTCATTATACTTCTCTGTTTTTGACAGCCGAGACGATTTTTACAAAAACAAAATGTACATATTTGCTTCGCAGTGTTGTGCTTGTTTTCGCCGTGAGTTTTCCTGTTATCAATTCCCTTGTTTCAGAGCTTGGTTTTTTCTGTTGTGTAAAGTAATGCATTGGCCATTTTAATTTGTCGTTGACGGCTGTTGCAAATTATCACCGACTGATCATTAGTGCTTGCAATAGTTTTCTAATGGTTTTTATATCATTAAATATTGCACCGCGCCACTTACATCAAATATTTTTCAACAAGACATAGCGAGTATTATATGCTACTTCCGTTGTTCAATACATTAAGTATGCAGTGGTGAAAATAACATAATCAGTTTAGTGAAACTACCTCAATCAAAAAGAGAATTGTACAGGGTGATAGAGAATTAAAAAAGTAAAATAAAAAACTGGTAGTTTTAAACCTTTAAACTTATCATTAAAAACTGCGAATGTACACTACATTTTTAAACAAATTTTAGAATATTCTAAGCCGTGGTGTTCAAATTTTGGTTTAAATCCAGTTTACGGCACCGCTCCAAAATTAAATTTTAAGCAAGATCTAAAAAAAATATGTTTTCCTCCATAAACGTAGCTTTACTAAACAAATTAAGTTATTCGGAATACATGTGGGTGAAGTTAAATTTTAAAATTTATAACCCTAGCCACATTCTGTTACGATAACACAGCTTTGTTAATGACTTAACGTAACCAAAGTTAATATTAAAAATGTAATATAGTTTTAAGTGGATAGAAAAAAAACTATTTCAGAACACTTCTAGTAGTGTCTTTATTGAACTCTGATAGTCAAATATATTAATATTTTGTTTTTAAGAACTTATGGAGGTTTTTCCAAAAACACCACCATTGAAATTTGAAAAAGGACTTTGGTCCTTTTCTCGTAAATGATAGAGAGTGGACGAAAAAAAAAATTATTGGAAAAGACTTCTAGTAGTGTCTTTATTAAACTCCAATTTTGTTTTTAAAGAAATAATATGTGTACATATATATATATATATATATATATATATATATATATATATATATATATATATATATATATAGAAGAATGAAGAATAATGCTATATTCGGCGTTGCCGAATCTTATATACCCTTCACCATATAAAGAATGATTTGATATTTGGGGTGAAGTTGAGTTGCTTATCTATCATCTTGGCGTCTGCTCTGCACTCTCCTTTATTAAAGAATCTATTAATATATATGCGCAAAAGACAAGGCTCTTAGTAAGCTGAACGTTCGCTGAAAGAAATATTCTTAAGATGTCAGATATTTGGTTTTCAGCTAGACTTGTACAATTATAATATGAAAAATTACTCAATAGTGTAAAGGTGTTTTTTTTTGCGAATATGGGGTTTTTTAGAAAACTTTTAAATTGTTGATATTGGTTAGTTATTTTTTGTCCATTTTCGGTTTTAAATGAAATTTCAAATTTTTTATTGCAATCGTAGTTTTTTGCAAAAATTAAAATTTTTGGTGAAATTTTCGCGAAAAAATATTTTGGTAAAATTTTAATCGTTTAATGAAATTCCAATTTTTTTGTATTCTTTGATATTGCACAATGAAGATATTTGGGATGAAGTTAAGTTAAAGAATCATTAAAGAATCTATTGATAAAAAAGCGCGAAAGGCGCTGAAAGGAATATTCTGAAGATGTCAGATATTTGGTTTTCAGCTTCACTTGTACAATTATAATTTTAAAAATAACTCAATAGTTTAACTGTGTTTTTTTTTTAGAATACTAAATTTTTGATAGTGGATAGTTATTTTTTGTGCGTTTTCGGTTTTAAATAAAATTTAAAATTTTTTATTGCAAGTAGACTTTTTTGCAAAAATAAAATTTTTAGTAAAAAAATGACTCAATAGTGTAAATTTGTTATTTTTTTGGTGCGCATATGGGGTTTTCATAAAACTTGTATATTCTTGATAGTGGTCAGTTATTTTTTGTGCATTTTCGGTTTCAAATGAAATTTCAAATTTTTTATTTTTGGTTAAATGCATAAAAATGTCATCGGATCTTAATGGGTTAAGCACTTTTAAAAAGTCTTAGTATTCCCTCAAAGATCTCTTCCAAAGATTTAAAATGATACCCATATTGGCATTTAAAAAATTTTAAATTTCCAGAGCGCCGTAACTCGGAAAACATGGGCGAGCGCCAATTTTTTCACTTGGTGTTTTTTTTTTTCTTATTTTTTAATTAATTAAAAAATTAGAGATAGGCGTGGTGTTTTGACTGCTGCCTCGTATTACATTGACCGATCGTGATGATTTCCAATAGCACTTCTTTCGACACTATGTCTGATCGAATGACTTACTTATTTTCTTCTGTAGTGCCTCGGCAAACTTGATTTTAACACGAACACGGAAGGACAGACGGACATCGCTCAATCGACTTCGATATGCATAAGAAGTCAGAATACGTATACTTTATGGAAATGACAAATTGATATATACCCTTTTTCCACTTTTTGTGGAATAAAAGAAGAATTTAAAGCAAACAAAACAAGAATATATATTTAAAAACTAAATATATATATATATATATATATATATATATATATATATATATATATATATATATATATATATATATTTAAAAATTAAATATATATTTAAAAACTAAACTTTTTAACTTGAGCGATTTTTCTACACCATCACACTTATTGACTAAATGTCTTACATAAAGCTTCTTCATTTCTTAAATAGCTATTGCAAAATGAAAAATCTATTTCTACAAGACTAGATTTTCTTTTTTAAAGTTTTTTTACAATGCATTAAAAATTGACGAATTGTGACCGCTTATAAAAACGCTTATTCACGATTAAAAAATACTGGCTTTTAAATTCGTGTACGTGTGCTGCGCGCTTTGATGTACACATGTTGAATGGTGCCAGTTAAAAATTCATTTTTAGCTTGATTTTGTGCTGTCAACATCGCGCTTTCTCTATTGCGAAAATGGCACTAGCAAAAAAACATTCGTACATACATACAAACAAACACAGCTTTTATTTAGGAAACAATAATATAAAAAGGTTATGTCTGTGATAAAAAGTAGTAAAAAAGTTTATGAATAAGAAAGTGGTAAAGATTTGTTTTTCCTTTTAAACTCTTTTTTTTTAAATTTGTGCGCATCATATATATTTTTATATTAAATTTTTAAGTTTCCTCCGGAGTTTGTTTTATATTTGCATCATTCTATTAAATTACTTTCGTTCCAAACTGCATGCATTGACTGGAGAACTTCGATAAACTCCATGATATCTTTTTTTTTCTTCCGACATTTTAGACAATCGCACAACTTGAAATTTCTTTTTAAATGAAAAATGTATATGTGTTTGAAAAACAACCACCATACACACATCAATTTGTGACATTTAGCATGCAAAAATCTAAATTTTTTGATTTTGCATCCATCATCGTCTGTGTAACATATACTAATACATTCTCACAAATACTACCATTGATGGACGAATATTTTGATCATGGATAGGCCGCTTTTGAAAGGTATTTAATTTTTCAGAGCAAGGGGAATTAATAACAGGTGGCTTTAACAGCCCAGGTGACTGTGATTTTAACCTCTTCGAATGTCAAAAGGTAAAATTCATTATACTTCTCTGTTTTTGACAGCCGAGACGATTTTTACAAAAACAAAATGTACATATTTGCTTCGCAGTGTTGTGCTTGTTTTCGCCGTGAGTTTTCCTGTTATCAATTCCCTTGTTTCAGAGCTTGGTTTTTTCTGTTGTGTAAAGTAATGCATTGGCCATTTTAATTTGTCGTTGACGGCTGTTGCAAATTATCACCGACTGATCATTAGTGCTTGCAATAGTTTTCTAATGGTTTTTATATCATTAAATATTGCACCGCGCCACTTACATCAAATATTTTTCAACAAGACATAGCGAGTATTATATGCTACTTCCGTTGTTCAATACATTAAGTATGCAGTGGTGAAAATAACATAATCAGTTTAGTGAAACTACCTCAATCAAAAAGAGAATTGTACAGGGTGATAGAGAATTAAAAAAGTAAAATAAAAAACTGGTAGTTTTAAACCTTTAAACTTATCATTAAAAACTGCGAATGTACACTACATTTTTAAACAAATTTTAGAATATTCTAAGCCGTGGTGTTCAAATTTTGGTTTAAATCCAGTTTACGGCACCGCTCCAAAATTAAATTTTAAGCAAGATCTAAAAAAAATATGTTTTCCTCCATAAACGTAGCTTTACTAAACAAATTAAGTTATTCGGAATACATGTGGGTGAAGTTAAATTTTAAAATTTATAACCCTAGCCACATTCTGTTACGATAACACAGCTTTGTTAATGACTTAACGTAACCAAAGTTAATATTAAAAATGTAATATAGTTTTAAGTGGATAGAAAAAAAACTATTTCAGAACACTTCTAGTAGTGTCTTTATTGAACTCTGATAGTCAAATATATTAATATTTTGTTTTTAAGAACTTATGGAGGTTTTTCCAAAAACACCACCATTGAAATTTGAAAAAGGACTTTGGTCCTTTTCTCGTAAATGATAGAGAGTGGACGAAAAAAAATTATTGGAAAAGACTTCTAGTAGTGTCTTTATTAAACTCCAATTTTGTTTTTAAAGAAATAATATGTGTACATATATATATATATATATATATATATATATATATATATATATATATATATATATAGAAGAATGAAGAATAATGCTATATTCGGCGTTGCCGAATCTTATATACCCTTCACCATATAAAGAATGATTTGATATTTGGGGTGAAGTTGAGTTGCTTATCTATCATCTTGGCGTCTGCTCTGCACTCTCCTTTATTAAAGAATCTATTAATATATATGCGCAAAAGACAAGGCTCTTAGTAAGCTGAACGTTCGCTGAAAGAAATATTCTTAAGATGTCAGATATTTGGTTTTCAGCTAGACTTGTACAATTATAATATGAAAAATTACTCAATAGTGTAAAGGTGTTTTTTTTTGCGAATATGGGGTTTTTTAGAAAACTTTTAAATTGTTGATATTGGTTAGTTATTTTTTGTCCATTTTCGGTTTTAAATGAAATTTCAAATTTTTTATTGCAATCGTAGTTTTTTGCAAAAATTAAAATTTTTGGTGAAATTTTCGCGAAAAAATATTTTGGTAAAATTTTAATCGTTTAATGAAATTCCAATTTTTTTGTATTCTTTGATATTGCACAATGAAGATATTTGGGATGAAGTTAAGTTAAAGAATCATTAAAGAATCTATTGATAAAAAAGCGCGAAAGGCGCTGAAAGGAATATTCTGAAGATGTCAGATATTTGGTTTTCAGCTTCACTTGTACAATTATAATTTTAAAAATAACTCAATAGTTTAACTGTGTTTTTTTTTTAGAATACTAAATTTTTGATAGTGGATAGTTATTTTTTGTGCGTTTTCGGTTTTAAATAAAATTTAAAATTTTTTATTGCAAGTAGACTTTTTTGCAAAAATAAAATTTTTAGTAAAAAAATGACTCAATAGTGTAAATTTGTTATTTTTTTGGTGCGCATATGTGGTTTTCATAAAACTTGTATATTCTTGATAGTGGTCAGTTATTTTTTGTGCATTTTCGGTTTCAAATGAAATTTCAAATTTTTTATTGCAAGTAAAAAATTTCACCAGAAATTTTTAAATTTTTGGTTAAATGCATAAAAATGTCATCGGATCTTAATGGGTTAAGCACTTTTAAAAAGTCTTAGTATTCCCTCAAAGATCTCTTCCAAAGATTTAAAATGATACCCATATTGGCATTTAAAAAATTTTAAATTTCCAGAGCGCCGTAACTCGGAAAACATGGGCGAGCGCCAATTTTTTCACTTGGTGTTTTTTTTTCTTATTTTTTAATTAATTAAAAAATTAGAGATAGGCATGGTGTTTTGACTGCTGCCTCGTATTACATTGACCGATCGTGATGATTTCCAATAGCACTTCTTTCGACACTATGTCTGATCGAATGACATACTTATTTTTTTCTCTAGTGCCTCGGCAAACTTGATTTTAACACGAACACGGAAGGACAGACGGACATCGCTCAATCGACTTCGCTATGCATAAGAAGTCAGAATACGTATACTTTATGGAAATGACAAATTGATATATACCCTTTTTCCACTTTTTGTGGAATAAAAGAAGAATTTAAAGCAAACAAAACAAGAATAATTCATGAAAAAAATACACATATGTATAAAATACACTGTGTGGTTAAATTAAACTGTTATTCACTGTGTTCTAATTTAAGGCCTGAACTTTTTAACTATTCAGGGTTTAATTTTGCTATTAGTATATTAGAAATGGAATTCTTTCAAAGCTTGGATCTTGTTTTGGTCAGCAAATACCACTTTGGTAAGCTGACTTAATTTTAAATTGTTTTAATTTTTTTTCGAATAATGCGATACGTTAATTTCTTACGGTTTCATTTGTTTTTCACATATAGTCGGAAGTTCTGTGTTTATGTGATAACTTTAGTTGAATGGGATGTATTTACGAGTAGGTTGAGAGTGTGCGGCATTTGATGTAGTCGGAGAATGAGAATGTCATTTTTGCCTTGCGGAAATTTTGAATGTGATCCGTGAGTTATTATTTCGTATTTCTTTATTAAGTGATCCTGAAAAAATTTATATTTACAATTATTTGGGAATTTAAAAATTAATTTTCAATCTACCATTGCAATTTGTTTTTCGTTGTTGGTAAGTAGCCGCGGTAAAGGCGTAGTGTTCAAGAAGCGTACTTTTTTTAATACCATTAATTTTTGTAAAGCCTCTGCATAACAGTTTGATTGGATCATGTATTATAAATATAACTCACATTCCAACCAGTCGCAAAAGAAATCTCCAATAATATATTGCGCTTTTTGCATATTTTTGTGCATTCAGCCAATGGTTCAAAAGCTGTAGCAAAAATTTCCCCAAATATCCAATTGACGGAAATATTTTTAGAGTCTTTGACATCATTAATATACCCTTTGAGACCTAATAAAGGTTTTTTAAGTACAAGTTATTATTCTTATGGCTGTTTAAAATTTTCTTTAAATGTCAAATTTATTCCTTTTTCTCATCCCTGTTGAAAAGCTTTTTTGTTCCTTTCAACGAGTAAACCGGTATATTTTGTAAGACATTTTGTTTTAATCGTTATTTGAATACCAAACAAGCATTGATTCCTTCTCTATCGTGTACTTAGCAAGGTATATATGAATTTAATAAATATTAGAGACGTGTCTTAAAAGGAAAATAATTCTTCTTGTTTTATTTCAAACCACTTTTCTATTTGCATCGGATCTACGCTGGATCATTGGTCCACACGAACTGGATAAAACTAAAGGAAATTCAGCCCGTCAGAATTAGTACCCGTCTAGACATGCAATATATGTTTCTGCAATTTTCTTTAATTCTCTTCTGAGATTTCATTTGTGTCCATATATTAAAACTTTGTTTCTGCAATTCCTGTATTGATTGTTGTTATTTTGTTTTTGGTTCAAATTATAATTGACAAAGCAAAAGAGAATTGCAAGTACGTGAAACAGGGTACCCCTTCACATTCGTCTTTCCTCTCTCACCAAGAAACTTAAGAATTGCGCAACAAAAGTTGCAAAGGGTGGACGGGGCCTTAAACCATTTCATCGTTCTTCAATCATAAGGTATGTTCAGGTTATTAAAATTGATTAATAAAAACGTGAATGCTTTAAAGAAAAGAAGATAAGTTATATCTAAACATACATACGAGAATATATATGTGTATATACATAATAAAATAAACAAGTAAATGTGCCTTTAGACGAAATGTTTTCTTTTTAAATATGACTTGTCTGATTTTTCATAACCTAATTGGTCTAAAAGCACCCTAATTAGTTATTGTGTATGAGTTAATACAGTGTTTTTGCTACCAATGCCAATTTTATCAAGGCTGAGTTTTTTTAGTGGATAAATAGAAATTAAGTAAATTTATTAAATATAAATTGAAAAATAATTAACAGATGTTTTAAATGCGGTATATTTGCGAGGAAATTAATTATTAATTACAGAAATTTTCGGAAGAGTGATTTAAATTTCTTTCTTAACATTTGAAATGATTTTTTCTAGCCAATGAGATTTGTGTAAATTAATACGAGTTTTAACATTTTGTTTTGTTAGTATGAATTCTTCTTTTGCTTATATCTCTGGTCACTTCACTGTTGCCTTGTTTGGCTCCTTTTGAGTTTGTTTAGCTAAGTTTGTTACTGAATTTCTTTACGAACTTGTCGAAGCCTCACTCCGTAAAGATTAAAGTAACCTTAAATTTATTTCAAAATGCCGAAAAAATATTTTAAAAGTTTTAAAGTCTATTTTAACGAACTTCGCTACAAAACCTATACTAGTGAAATATTAATTAATGAATATTTAAAATTAATACCAGCAGTGTTTAATTCATTTAGAAGCGTCCCTGAAAGCAAAATCCGACGTAATAGAAGTTTTTGAGGAAAATATGAAAGTACCCTTAGTGCATACGTTCGCTGTGTGAATGTAATGCAAATGAAACGTAATGAACTGGTTGGTGGTAATTCCAATCGTAGTTTTTTGCAAAAATTAAAATTTTTGGTGAAATTTTCGCGAAAAAATATTTTGGTAAAATTTTAATCGTTTAATGAAATTCCAATTTTTTTGTATTCTTTGATATTGCACAATGAAGATATTTGGGATGAAGTTAAGTTAAAGAATCATTAAAAAATCTATTGATAAAAAAGCGCGAAAGGCGCTGAAAGGAATATTCTGAAGATGTCAGATATTTGGTTTTCAGCTTCACTTGTACAATTATAATTTTAAAAATAACTCAATAGTTTAACTGTGTTTTTTTTTTTAGAATACTAAATTTTTGATAGTGGATAGTTATTTTTTGTGCGTTTTCGGTTTTAAATAAAATTTAAAATTTTTTATTGCAAGTAGACTTTTTTGCAAAAATAAAATTTTTAGTAAAAAAATGACTCAATAGTGTAAATTTGTTATTTTTTTGGTGCGCATATGGGGTTTTCATAAAACTTGTATATTCTTGATAGTGGTCAGTTATTTTTTGTGCATTTTCGGTTTCAAATGAAATTTCAAATTTTTTATTGCAAGTAAAAAATTTCACCAGAAATTTTTAAATTTTTGGTTAAATGCATAAAAATGTCATCGGATCTTAATGGGTTAAGCACTTTTAAAAAGTCTTAGTATTCCCTCAAAGATCTCTTCCAAAGATTTAAAATGATACCCATATTGGCATTTAAAAAATTTTAAATTTCCAGAGCGCCGTAACTCGGAAAACATGGGCGAGCGCCAATTTTTTCACTTGGTGTTTTTTTTTCTTATTTTTTAATTAATTAAAAAATTAGAGATAGGCATGGTGTTTTGACTGCTGCCTCGTATTACATTGACCGATCGTGATGATTTCCAATAGCACTTCTTTCGACACTATGTCTGATCGAATGACATACTTATTTTTTTCTCTAGTGCCTCGGTAAACTTGATTTTAACACGAACACGGAAGGACAGACGGACATCGCTCAATCGACTTCGCTATGCATAAGAAGTCAGAATACGTATACTTTATGGAAATGACAAATTGATATATACCCTTTTTCCACTTTTTGTGGAATAAAAGAAGAATTTAAAGCAAACAAAACAAGAATAATTCATGAAAAAAATACACATATGTATAAAATACACTGTGTGGTTAAATTAAACTGTTATTCACTGTGTTCTAATTTAAGGCCTGAACTTTTTAACTATTCAGGGTTTAATTTTGCTATTAGTATATTAGAAATGGAATTCTTTCAAAGCTTGGATCTTGTTTTGGTCAGCAAATACCACTTTGGTAAGCTGACTTAATTTTAAATTGTTTTAATTTTTTTTCGAATAATGCGATACGTTAATTTCTTACGGTTTCATTTGTTTTTCACATATAGTCGGAAGTTCTGTGTTTATGTGATAACTTTAGTTGAATGGGATGTATTTACGAGTAGGTTGAGAGTGTGCGGCATTTGATGTAGTCGGAGAATGAGAATGTCATTTTTGCCTTGCGGAAATTTTGAATGTGATCCGTGAGTTATTATTTCGTATTTCTTTATTAAGTGATCCTGAAAAAATTTATATTTACAATTATTTGGGAATTTAAAAATTAATTTTCAATCTACCATTGCAATTTGTTTTTCGTTGTTGGTAAGTAGCCGCGGTAAAGGCGTAGTGTTCAAGAAGCGTACTTTTTTTAATACCATTAATTTTTGTAAAGCCTCTGCATAACAGTTTGATTGGATCATGTATTATAAATATAACTCACATTCCAACCAGTCGCAAAAGAAATCTCCAATAATATATTGCGCTTTTTGCATATTTTTGTGCATTCAGCCAATGGTTCAAAAGCTGTAGCAAAAATTTCCCCAAATATCCAATTGACGGAAATATTTTTAGAGTCTTTGACATCATTAATATACCCTTTGAGACCTAATAAAGGTTTTTTAAGTACAAGTTATTATTCTTATGGCTGTTTAAAATTTTCTTTAAATGTCAAATTTATTCCTTTTTCTCATCCCTGTTGAAAAGCTTTTTTGTTCCTTTCAACGAGTAAACCGGTATATTTTGTAAGACATTTTGTTTTAATCGTTATTTGAATACCAAACAAGCGTTGATTCCTTCTCTATCGTGTACTTAGCAAGGTATATATGAATTTAATAAATATTAGAGACGTGTCTTAAAAGGAAAATAATTCTTCTTGTTTTATTTCAAACCACTTTTCTATTTGCATCGGATCTACGCTGGATCATTGGTCCACACGAACTGGATAAAACTAAAGGAAATTCAGCCCGTCAGAATTAGTACCCGTCTAGACATGCAATATATGTTTCTGCAATTTTCTTTAATTCTCTTCTGAGATTTCATTTGTGTCCATATATTAAAACTTTGTTTCTGCAATTCCTGTATTGATTGTTGTTATTTTGTTTTTGGTTCAAATTATAATTGACAAAGCAAAAGAGAATTGCAAGTACGTGAAACAGGGTACCCCTTCACATTCGTCTTTCCTCTCTCACCAAGAAACTTAAGAATTGCGCAACAAAAGTTGCAAAGGGTGGACGGGGCCTTAAACCATTTCATCGTTCTTCAATCATAAGGTATGTTCAGGTTATTAAAATTGATTAATAAAAACGTGAATGCTTTAAAGAAAAGAAGATAAGTTATATCTAAACATACATACGAGAATATATATGTGTATATACATAATAAAATAAACAAGTAAATGTGCCTTTAGACGAAATGTTTTCTTTTTAAATATGACTTGTCTGATTTTTCATAACCTAATTGGTCTAAAAGCACCCTAATTAGTTATTGTGTATGAGTTAATACAGTGTTTTTGCTACCAATGCCAATTTTATCAAGGCTGAGTTTTTTTAGTGGATAAATAGAAATTAAGTAAATTTATTAAATATAAATTGAAAAATAATTAACAGATGTTTTAAATGCGGTATATTTGCGAGGAAATTAATTATTAATTACAGAAATTTTCGGAAGAGTGATTTAAATTTCTTTCTTAACATTTGAAATGATTTTTTCTAGCCAATGAGATTTGTGTAAATTAATACGAGTTTTAACATTTTGTTTTGTTAGTATGAATTCTTCTTTTGCTTATATCTCTGGTCACTTCACTGTTGCTTTGTTTGGCTCCTTTTGAGTTTGTTTAGCTAAGTTTGTTACTGAATTTCTTTACGAACTTGTCGAAGCCTCACTCCGTAAAGATTAAAGTAACCTTAAATTTATTTCAAAATGCCGAAAAAATATTTTAAAAGTTTTAAAGTCTATTTTAACGAACTTCGCTACAAAACCTATACTAGTGAAATATTAATTAATGAATATTTAAAATTAATACCAGCAGTGTTTAATTCATTTAGAAGCGTCCCTGAAAGCAAAATCCGACGTAATAGAAGTTTTTGAGGAAAATATGAAAGTACCCTTAGTGCATACGTTCGCTGTGTGAATGTAATGCAAATGAAACGTAATGAACTGGTTGCTTGTAATTCCCTCCATAACCTACCCCTTCCACTATGTAATGCGGATATGTTTAGGGTGATTAGTCTGTTTATGGCCTAAT
This sequence comes from Cistogaster globosa, assembly GCA_937654795.1. Taxonomy (NCBI): domain Eukaryota; kingdom Metazoa; phylum Arthropoda; class Insecta; order Diptera; family Tachinidae; genus Cistogaster; species Cistogaster globosa. The sequence continues at coordinate 61,798,066 of OW569404.1, forward strand.
ATAGTAACAATAGACGCTTCAGTAATATCGAAAGATTGTGTTATTTGGTAAAGAGGCTAAGGAAATCGTCTCGAAGTGTCCATTGATATCGCGTGGAAAAATCTAAGGGACACATACGAAAATCCCGCAATCCTGCTTGAAGCCTTTTTTCTTAAAAACTATAACAAATAAAACTAGTTTGGGCCTAAAAAGTTTACAACGCCGTATTAATAGTTCTTTGACTGTTATTTCGGTTTAGAAATAGATACTCATAACTGGAATCCGATTATTGTGTTTATATGCCTTCAACGATTGGCAAACCAAAAAGTCATATTTTGGGAGCGAAGTATAAAGAAAAAAACTGCTTGGCCCTTTGGAAGGACTTAGACATCTTCTTAGACTTAACGAATTCAAACTTTAGAGTATATTCACGAACTGAAATTTTGGAGGCAAAGAGAAAAATTGTTGAACTAAAAATTTAGTCCCATATGCCTAAAACGGTTTCGTCTAACTACTGTGTTTTATGTCCAAAGAATTTACATTTGCCTCCATTTTGTCGTTTTTCGGGGCCGGGTACGAGGGATGCTCTATATATATCTGGCCTAATATTGAAAATGCGAATATTTATAGTATCAAAAATGGTTTTATTGTTTTTCAAGGTATTCTCCAGCATGATTCCTACAATTTTGCATGCGCTCAAACCAGTTGTCGAAGCACTTTTTCCACTCCGATTGAGACACCTCTAAAACTTGGTTTTTGAACACTTCACAACAGCTTCTTCTGGCGACGAAAATCGTTGACCACGCATTTTTTTCTTGATGTGCGGAAACAAGAAGTCTTTAGGTGCCAAGTCAGGGCTGTACGGCGTATGACCCATTAATTCGACGTTTTGGCCGGTCAAAAACGCTCTGGTTTGAGCCGATGTGTGAGAGCTCGCATTGTCATGTTGAACAATGATCCGTCTTCTCTTGTTGGTTTTTCGAATTTCTTCGATGACTTGAGGCAAACAAATTGTAGTGTAGCAACCAGAAGTGACCGTCCTACGTTGCTCCAGCGGAACAGTCGCCACATGACCAGTTTTGCCGAAGAAACAGGCGACCATTTGCTTCGAAGTGCTTCTTCCACGAACAACTTTCGTTGGATTTTGATCGTCTTTGAAGACCCACACGGTCGATTGTTGTTTCGTTTCGCGCTCATACGCATAGATCCATGCGACGATCTTATAAACGTCTTTTGAAGCACCGCAATCGTATTTTTGCAACATTTCTTTGCACCAATCGACACGAGCCTTTTTTTGAGCGACTTTCAAATTGTGCGGGATCCAACGATAACAATCCTTTTTTACGGCCAGGTGTTCATGCAGTATCCAATGTATGCTGGTGGAAGAAATGTCCCAGGATGTCTCTATCTCTCAGTATGACGCATGTAGATCTTGCATTATGAGTTCACGCACGGCATCAATGTTCTCTGGCACAACAGCCGTTTTTGGACGACCTTCACGGATTTCGTCTTTGAGCGAGCTTCGGCCACGATTAAATTCATTATACCAATTTTTCACAGTGCTATAGGATGGTGCTTCATCGCCATACAAAGATTTAAGTTCATCAATGCACTCTTGTCGTGATAATCCACGTCGAAAGTTGTAAAAAATGATGGCACGAAAATGTTCACGAGTTAATTCCATTTTTTTCTATGTTAATTTTTTCACTGTAAACAACACAAATAATGGTCGTACGTCAAAACGTTTAGAGTACGATTATGCTTAAAAATGACAAACTTTCCAATGGAAATGTCAGATTGCACTTGGCAGCACTCAGTGTTGCTAGGCCAGAAATATATATAGCAGCCCTCGTATGTGATATAAGTAACACCGGCTTCGCTTACTAAAGATATTCTGCCGCAATTATTTTCTATTTTATGGTATAACCAATACCAAGATTTCCTGTATAGCCAGCCTTCGGCCGTTCGCAAGACTTTTCTCCTCCGGCTTCGCTCATTACACATTCCCTGCACAGCCGGCCGGGCGCAAAAATTTTCTTCTCTGTGGCTTAACAAAAACCGGCTTCGCTTACTAAAGACATCCTTTTAATTTTTTTGTACAGTGTTGCCGCTAAACTTAATTTATTTGATACATGCAGTGCCCTCGAGTTCGTTCGCGTACCATTTTTAATTTTCTTAAAATTTAAAAATTAAATTAAAATTTAGAAAAATGTTTAAAAACATTTGTTGTAGTGTTTTGTAAACAGTGTTAAAAATTTTTCACTTACAAAAATAAAATGTACATAAACTGTTCTATAACTATTATACCGGTAAAATTGGGTGCCTTCGTATTTGTATCTCTAGTTTCTGTACGAAATGACATAAATTTATGAAAAAAAAGTATTCTATATTTGAACTAAGGTTCTAAGGGACCTTCTCACAAAATTTTATCTATCCAGCAGCTTATAATTTATTGTCTAAAACTTATATTTTATTTTAAATTAGACATACGTCTGATCTGGCTGCCTGTTAGGAACCGAGAAGTCAGAAGGAAAAGAAAAGCTGTCTATGCTACAGAACTATTATATCTGCTTTAACTAGTATAGATTAACAATAATGTAAGTTTAAATATTGCAAACGCAGCGTTTTAATAATGTTCTTTTAGTATCTAACACCTTTACCTGTCAAAAAAAAAAACTATATTAAAGTACAATGCAATTTAACTGAAATTCGCAGTTCACAAATGTATAGATATTTAAACATACATGTACATATATTGAATTGTGATTGTAAACTTATTATATAACATAAGCGGTATATGTTACATAAATTTTGAAATGTACTTCAAAAAAGAAGTTCATTAACTTAACTAGTGATACAACAGCCTGTCTACAGGCTTCCGGGTCCGATTACTTTTCCTAACATAAATATGTTTGTCCTCAAAGACTGAATCTTACATTGGTATTTCTTCATTACTTTCCATTTCGTTTTTTATACTTATTTCTGAATTGGCATTAACGTAAGTGCGATGGTGCTCTTCAAAAGAATATCTCTGGTACTTGTCATCAAAAATATGGCAACCCGCCTCTAATATTCGGTCTACGTGCCTATGAACCGTTTTGCCATTTAGTTGAATTTTGTAACGCAACACGCCTTGCCTTTCACTAACCTCTCCCAAACTCCATTTTTCTTATCAACGTAATTTCTAACAGCAACTCTTTCCCCTTTGAAAAATTCCCTAGGCTTTAAGTTATTATAAATTATTATGGGCTTAATTTCATCTGGTAAAAGTAATAAAAATTTTGTTCGAATCGGATAATTAAACAAAATTTCTGATTGAGATTTTTTGTAACTGGGTGTTTTGTTGTACGGTAGTGAAGCAAAATATTATATATAACTTTGTTTCTAAGTCTTCATTTTCTGTTTTCAAGCGTTTTAATTTATTTTCCCGTGTTTGTACATATCGCTCTGCTTGCCCATTTGTTGCCGGGTGATGAGGTGCAGCGCGCTTATGTGGAATGTCATTGGCTTCATAAACTGTACCGCTGTCTGTACAAATAACTTTTCGAAACCCGAACGTCGAGAAATTTTTTCACGATATAGGAATAGTTCTTTCTGTGGATATTCTTTTCAGTATATGCATTGCATTGAAAGTGCATCAATTAAAATTGAAAAATATGTTCCTATAAACGGGCCTGCAAAATCCACATAAACTCTTTCCTAAGGTCTAGGGGGGTGACACCAATGATGACCTTCAAGTTTTTGCGGGTTATTTCTAGTTTTAAGACACCCCATACGATTCCGGACCAAGTCTGCAATTTGCTGGTCAATATTAGGCCATTAGCAATAGATACGCGCTAGCTAGTGGGTTGAATGGAGATCTTCAAGAAGTGGCCTTTCATAATGAACTAAAAGCCTATCCGAATTAATTTCTTTTTCTATACTCATGAAGGCATTTTCTCATTCTGATATCCACTTAAAATGGTAAATTTTTCTCAATAATTTATGTAGCAGCTCTAATACTTAGAAAGATTGGGATGAAATCTGTTGTGTTAATTAACTAATACTAGAAGGGACCGACCTTAGGTGTTACTGTAATATCGCAGTAGAATTTAAGATGCAGCAAGCAAGCCGTTCGTAGTTATTAGTATTTCGCTTTTTAAAATTAGGTAAATATTTGTCCACAGTCACAAAATTTGGGCCAAGTAATCATATTCTCGCCGCCAGTTGGTGTGTATATGGTCTATAAAAAGTTATAAGTTAATTCACACTTAATGTTTATTGTCTACGTCTGATCTGGCTGATTGTAAAGAATCGAGAGTGTCAGAAGGAAAAGAAAAGCTGTCTATACTGTAATTCCGTTAACTATTCTCTATCAAACGAATACGGTTACAGATCCTAGTATATATTCACAATAATATATGCTCTATTAGTATTTAACAATGGAATAGCACATATTCTACACCCCATACACATGTTAGTCTGAAGGGTCCTTAATAGGGCCCTATCAGTCAAATATCTGAAATAATTTTGGGATTTGAGGAAATTAACTTTTGAAAAAATTCTTGTTTTAGCGAAATTCCATTATAAGCGAAATAGAATCCACTGATGAGCCATATGAGTAGTAGCGAAATGGCAATATGGATATGCTTTCCCCACAGTAATACATTTCATTTTGTAGTTTGAAATAATAAATATTTCATGAGAGTATCATGAAATATTTGAATTCGAAGAAATCATGCAAGATTAAACATATCAAGTACCGAAAGCATAGACCCGGACAATGTATTAGCTATCCTGACTATTTTCCATACAGTAAATGCATTCAAGAAAGGCATTGAAGAGTTCCCGCTCATAAAAATGACGACAACAATGAAACACCAGGAGTCACAACTAACCTTAACCGTTACCACGACAATTGGATCTTCGCTCTAGAACGACCCAAAACCTTCTCGGCCAAAGATTATCAACCCAGCAACAGCTGTACAAACCGAAAGTTTTTTCTTCAGGTGAGCAAAACATGCCAGCAATTTTGATAAAAATATTACTTAATTTAGCTGGCATTGAACAAAATCTAGGTCCACAGATCTGGTTTTGCTCTGTATGTCACAACAGAATAACCGTAACGTCACATCAGTCAAGTGTTCAATTTGTAGTAACTGATGCCACCTGAAAAGGTTCTCAGGTCTCACCAGCCACTGTGATGGTCTCAAAGCGTTTTGGCGAGTTGTTGTACTAATCAACCATCAAACATCAGCACTGCAGGTTCAAACACCATCCCATCTGTGAGAAGCAACAAAGTTGATCAGAGTACATGCTCTATATGTAACATGATGATCCGGAGAAATATAACATCAGTCCTTTGCAATTGTGTCAAAAATTATGTCACATGAGACGATGTACAAATTCGAGGTCACACAGAGATTGGAATGCTAATTTCTTAGCCGCATGCTGTGCTAATACCACCTCGCCCTAAATTTAATTGCGCAATTTACACCTAATTGCAGTACCCCTCCAAATGTACAGAACTAACCCTTACTACAGCAACCAACACCAACAAACCGTCTCAAATTATCATATCGTTGCACCTTCCTGCTCAGCGGCTAGAACGAAATGTCAGCTACAAACTGACAACCCCGCCAATTCGTCCTGTTCCTGACCCCTACCTGGAGGTTATGCGCATTTCAGTGGAAAATGACAACACTAAAATAGAAATCATCAATGTTTACATCCCGCCCCATAGTGGCCGAAAATCGTTTTTCGTTGGCCAAAAGTAATTTTTTTTTTGTCACCGATTTTTAAAATTTTTATGTCATTTTGTAGTTAATATATCCAAATTAAGGTAGCCAAAAAATTATGTTCAAATATTGATAATTGTGGGCGTGGCATGCTGTCAAACTCAACTTTTTTTTTAATTTCAGAAAAAGGTGTTTTTCTTTGGTTTTTTACCAAAATTAAATGGTTACTACTCGCAAGCTATCATCGATAATGGTCTGCGTTTTTTTTTATAATGTTGGTAGGATTATTGTCTTTAGTTGTTGTAAGTAGGCACAGCTCTAGCGTTTAATATTAGGGGCGTTATGAAATATTTATGAAACTACTATATTTTCCTCAAATTTAAACTTTAGTGGAATAGAACTTCTAGGGAACAAAAGGGAACAGGAAACGTATACAACCACGAGAAAGGTGAAAGTGTCCTCTTTAAGGCTATATATACTTTTGCACCCGCCACGAGCCGCCTGTAGAACACTTTTTTCATTTTAATGAAATTACTCGAAAAAAACTCATATACAATGGTGTATTAAATTTTCATTTTTTTGCCTAAAAGTTTATTTTTTTTAGTTTAGGCTACGTATAACTAAAAAAAATAAATATAATACCTTCGAAAGGGTTTGGCCTTGTTTTGATCAGCAAAAAATAAGTAATAAAATTATCACAATGGGCTCTACAGGAAGCATATGATCTCTTTCTAAATTTACCTGTTATCAAATGTTAGGGTCAACCAAAGTCATAAACAATTTTATAACAATAATTGCGACATTAAACCACTAAAGTTAAAAAACAACCCCATATTGACGCATGAGTGCAGTTTTGTTAAATTTAAGCGCTACCTGCTATGAAATTAAAGATCAGTGTGTGAAGAACATGTATCTAAAAATTTATAAAAGTACGGATTCGTTAAGGGATTACTCAGTAATAACTTAATCTTTTAAGTGTAGGGATAAAACATAACAAACGCAAATAAAAATATTCAGAAGAAAATGGAGAGCTTCAGTCCTAAAGAACTGGCCGAAGTGTATTTTAGAAACAAAAATCAGGAAGATGTTCTTAGTTACGTTAAAATAAAATTAAACTTAAATTCGTGTAGCACCAAAATGCAAGAGCAATTATATAATTTCGTCAAAGCACTAAAAAAACGCTACAAGGAAGTTATGTACAGTAAACAAAAATTTTTTATAAAAAGTGCAAAGTGGTTAGAAGGTCAACTTACTGTCGCTGCAGAAACAGCAAAGCAAGATAAGGCTGGAAGACCACGCAAATCATTAGTGGACAATTGCAGCGATAGATCTAAGAGGCGGAAGCTTAAAGATATTAACGATGCCTATGGTTCTACAAATATAAAAGAATCTTTCCTACATCAATTACGATCACAGAACCAATTTACAAAAGTGGATATCATTGAAAAAGTTGTTAAAGCTAGTCCACCGAGAACAAAACGGATTCTTAAAAGTATACCAACTCCGAATGATGCAATACAGTACACAAATGAGGAGGCATTAGCATTATTTCTGGATTTGAAATTAACAAAACAGCAATATATTAAACTCAGACAGCGTGCGATTGAAAAAGGCTCAAATATATATCTAGCATATCATCACATAACCGCTGCTAAAATGGACTGTTTGCCATCAAAGGACACTATTACAATCACACAAATTTCGGCAGAGGTACAACTACAATCTCTACTTGATCACACAGCCGAACGCTTGCTGCAATCAATAACAGGAAATGAGTTGAAGAAATACGGAAACACAAAGTTAATTCTTTTTTGTAAATGGGGATGTGATGGTTCTTCGGGACAAAAACAATATAAACAAGCTGTACGTAAAAATATTTCTGACTCAGATATGTTCATGGTATCATTTGTACCATTGCGATTGAAAAAGATTTTGGAAGATTCCGAGCCTTCGACTAGTACAACGCAAACAATGGATATTTGGTAAAATGAGACACCATCTTCTACGAAATACTTCAGGCCAATCAAATTTCAATTCAAAAAAGAAACAAATGATGTTACTAATAAAGAAATTAGTGATATCAAGGCCCAAATTACAACACTACAGCCATTACAATTACAGTTAGATGGGCAGCAAATTGAAGTAAGCTACCAGTTAGTCCTGACAATGATAGATGGAAAAGTGGGTCAGGCTTTGACTAACACGAAGGCTGCATCCAGCTGCATTATATACCGATGCATATGAATTGGATTATCACCACTACACGCAAGAATACGACTTATGGAACACATACTAAAAATCAGTTATGATTTGGATTTCGGGTCTTCAGGATCAATAAGAAACAACGAGACCAACAAAGAGTTAAGAAGTTCAAAAAAGAAACATGTTCAAGATGAATATCGCAAACATGGACTGATTATAGATCAGCCAAAACAAGGGTCAGGCAATACAAATGATGGCAATACCGCAAGAAGATTCTTTTCAGATCCAGAAACAGCATCTGAAATAACAGGAGTGGATTTTAACCTTATTTTCAGATTTAAAATAATACTAGAAGTACTTGCGTGCAATGAAGAAATTGACTGTAGAAAATTTGGAGATTATGCTAAGGAAACTGCAAAAATATATACAACTAACTACCCATGGAGAAATATGTCGGCAACAGTTCACAAAATCCTTTATCATGGTGAAGATGTCATTAAATATCATTTGGTGCCACTTGGAGATCTATCAGAGGAGGCTCAGGAAAAAAGGAACAAGGATTACATATTTTATAGAGAGCACAATACTAGGAAAATTTCACGGAATTCAACAAATGAAGATCTATTTAATATATTATTGGCAACGTCAGATCCGTTCATATCCAGTATTCGAAATCAATGGAAAGTGGACCATCGGGATTTAGATGAAGAAGCCAAAAACTGCTAAAGAACAGAAATAGCACAGAACAAAAAATGGAATATTTGCAATTAATATTTAAGTCAAACGAATAAAAATTATAATTGCCTTTCATTATTCTTTAAGTACGGAAAACATTGTATTAGTAAAAAATAAGTTAAAACGTTATATTCGACCGAGTCGAATCTTAAATACCTTCCAACTATATAGGATGATGGAGGGGTAAGGGGGTGGTGAGGTTAAGGTAGCGTAGAAGATCAAATTATATTTTCTTGTTGCTTAACCAAAAAAAAAAAAAATTTTTTTTTGGGGGGGGGGTGAGGTGAAGGTAACGCAGAAGATCCGAGTACATTTTCCATGCGTCATGAAAGCTTAAAAATTAATTTTTTATGCAATCTAGGCTTAGGTAATACAATTTGTTAATTATTGACACTATTTTTCATATAATATGCTATATAAACGCCCACAAAAAGGGGGCGGGGTCCAAAAATAAATTTTTATGATTTTCTGGCTCCAGGGTAAAGACCTTGAACCTTCTTTGACATAAAAATGTTTCATTTGCTTAACAAATTTACAAAAAAACTTGTAAAAATGTGTAGTCCTTCAGGGGTTGGTTTAGTTCTTCTTAGGGGAATTTTTTCCCCCTGGTCCGACTTGGCCCATTTACGAACTTAGCCTGCATTATCCTTCAGGATATATATGTACCAAATTTCAAGGGTCTAGCTCTTTTCGTTTAGACTGAATCGTGTTCATACAGATAGGCGAATGGACGGACGGACGGACGTATGGACAGACGGACATAGCTATATCGTCTTAGATTTCATCACTGATCAAGAATATATATACTTTTTTGGATCTTAGAGGGATATTTTACTATGTTACACACAGAATAAACCCATATTTCACTCTGAAAGTTAAAAAAAAATAAAATGTTCAACTTTGACCTCGAATTCCTTAAAAAGTCCTCAATCAATTTTAATCTAATTAAAACTGAATCAAGCTGAACTAAATATCTATCCATTAAAAAAAAATTATTTCAATATTTTGATCGGTTCAAAAGTTACAGAATTTTGGCCAACGAAAAACGATTTTCAGCCACTGTGCGCCCGTTAACAGCATTGGAGCTAATTATCATCCAAGCATATCCCATCTCTCGCAAGGTGATAATAGAATACCACTCAGTGGCTTCAATGCTCATCATGAGAGCTGATATTCTCAACCACAAAAACCTCGCGGTATTAAATTTGCAGAACAGATAGACGAATCGGACTTTGTCGCAATAAACGAAGACTTCCTAACAAGAGTTACTGCAAGATGTATAAGCTCACCAGACATCCCTATTGTCTGTTCATCGCTGCTTGCCTTTACAAGCTGGCAAACCCAAATTGTATTTAACTCGGACCACATTCCCATTATGGTCACTGTTGAGAATCCAAGTGATAAGCGCACTTTTATTAATTACAATAAGCAAACTGGCAGGATTTTTCAGAATTTATTGATGACTCCCTTCGTCAATTACCCTATCCCACTTGTGCCAGGAAGGAAGAGAAAGGTTTCAGGCAAACTCTTCTCAGGGCAGCTCGGCGCTTCATACCAGCAGGCAGAGTCCCTAATACTAGACAACATTTCCGACTAGTAAAGCGCGCATAGCTCAAGAACGCGATCGATTACGCGCCTGCAACCCAGCAGACGAGCGAATTGAACTGCTGACTGCCGAAATAATTACGCTTGTAAGAACATCTCAACAATGGTTCATTTAGCTCTGGTCTACTATTAAAAGTCTATCGGACTCAAACTGCAACAAAAACCTCGCCGCTATAAGATTCCACAACCATTAGCATACAGATGCAAAGAAATGCCCAAAATTATTCTGCCGACAGTTTGTCGAACACCCCAGGATAAAAGAGCCATAATCCAGAGAACTAAGAATCTAAAACGTGATTCGGTGCCCATTTCCTTCACTCCCGCCTTAGTGATAAATATTATCCGCAAATCAAAACCCTCAAAAGCTCTTGGTCCTGATGGCATCTCAATGCTAATGTTGAAAAAACTTGGCCAGTATCGCTTGAATATCTGACACGCCTTATAGAAATCTCGATTCACCAATTGGTAATTCTGTATATCTGGAGGTTGCTCGGATAATTCCCATCTTAAAACCAAACAAACCCGCTACAATGGGAGAATCTTACCACCTTTTATTATCCGTAGCTAAGGTTTTAAAAGCATTACTACTGCTAACTCCAAAAGAACATCTTTTACCCGTCACACACCAACATGGCCTCAGGAAATTCTACAGCACCACAACGGCTTTGAATATGATAGCTACCCAAATCGATGATGGCCTTAATCAAAAGAGATCATGTCAAAGCACAGTTGTTGCTGCCTTGGACTTATATGAGGCCTTTGACACGGTCGATCACTATGCTGATAAACGACATCACGAACTCCACTCTTCCCAAAGATGTCAAGCGCTAGATTGCCTATTACTTAAGTGGTAGACAAGCGTTTGTTGAGTTCAGAGGCCAGAAGTCAAAATTCCGCAAGATAAAAGTGGGTATGCCACAAGGAGGAGTACTGTCACCCATGCAATTTTATTTCAATTTCACTCAAAGGTTGTTTTTTACACCTTTATTCACATGAGTATAAATATGTCCTTCACAAAAATATATCTTAATTTACCAATTTCCCAAGTTGCACCTAAGTTTTGTAATTCTGGCTAATTGAATTCTCTACTGTCTGCTTTCTTGTGGAAAAGTTATGTCTTTCTATAGCGACTAATAAATAATATTTTACCCATTTCTACTTGCGTTTTTCAGATAAATTAGACACCATCAGAAATATACTAAAGTGTATGCTCCAATTACGCCGTTCGAACAGTAAATTACTATTACTCGTGCTAGCAGCCAATGAAAATAAGTTCTTTGCGAACTCGAATTCCTTTAATAATCAGTTTTATTTATTTTCCAGTAAACTATCTCGATTTGTGTTCTCATTTACGGAATAGTTGTGAAAAAATCTATATTTGAATTCGTCCAAAAATATCTATTATATGTAACTGTATTTATTTTTAGTGATTTTGGCAAATGCAATCCCGTGCTAATAGGAAATGTTTCACGAGAACGAACTGTTCCAAGCAATATAAGTGTTCCTGAATATTACCATCGTCTGATGAAACCTGGTAGCACTTTAGGGAAACCTGAAATAAGAAACAGTTTACAAATTGATAAAATGCGAGAAAGTTGTAGACTTGCAGCTAAAATACTTAAATCTTGTGGAGAAATAACTAAAGTACGTATGATCTAAACTAGCAAAATTTTATGTAATAAAAATAATAATTGATCTTATTTAAGGTAGGAATAACTACTGACAAGATCGATAAATTTGCTCACGAAAATATAATTTCAGCAAAAGCATACCCATCGCCTCTTCGATATGCAGGATTTCCAAAATCCATTTGCACTTCTGTTAATAATGTTGTCTGTCATGGCATACCTGATGATAGGCCACTGCAAGATGGGGACATTGTGAATATTGATATAACAATATTCTATAATGGATACCACGGGGACTGTTCTAAAACTTTTGCTGTTGGAAATGTAGATGAGCGTGGGCTGTACTTGGTAAAGAAAACTGAAGAATGTCTCAACGGTTGTATAAGCTTATGCAAACCAGGTGTGGAGTTTAATACTATAGGAAACTATGTACATAATTTCTGTGAAAAGTTTGGGCTTAACACAATTCCAGCATTTACTGGTCATGGGATTGGAAGTAATTTTCATGAACCTCCTGAAATACTTCACTTTAGTACGTCCATATTTTTATAGGTTAAAAAATAAAACATTCCCATTATCCCTTTTACGCAGTATTATTTTTTCAATAAACATTTTGTTATATTTTAAAAATATCATTACGCAAAAATAATAAACAAAATATTAGATATAGTAATAGAAGGTAGTTCCACTTTATTTAAGTTTGGAGTCTGCGGAATTATATAAAATACATTTTTTGTAAATAAACTATGCGTTGCCACAGGCATAAACAAGTTTTACAAATATGTACAAATGATGTTCAAATATGTTTGTTGTTTGTTGTTTTCACGCAATAAGTTATAATTACAACATACGGTGTTTTTAACATTTTCAATTGATATCAATATTATTTATTTATTAAATTTTTTCATAAGATTTGACCATTTCAACAATGCTAGATTTTTTTATTAATTAAAAAATACAATAGTGGATTTTCAGAAGTTTTATTAAAAGTTCTTTTATCTCTCTATTCGTATTTCAATTCATTTTTCTGTTTAGTAAACTAATATGGAATATAAGGAACATACCGATGTGTTTTTAGCAATTCGATGTCAGTAGTAACATTACATGCACTAAGCCATTTTACCGAAAAGATATAATTCTTGCAGTATTTTTGCAAAAACGTCTTGCATTGCTGCAGTCAGGAAAAAGGCAACTCATATTTTTAATTTTTGTTAACACATTACGTCCATTTGTACATATTTGCAAGTTTCAGTTGAGTTCATTAAAACCTTGTGCGCACTTGTGTGTTTTAATAATTCCAACTTAAACATTTTTAGTTATGACAATCCCCAATTTACGGTTTATTTAAAATTCCTTTCTTCCGAAAATTGATTAGTCTCATTTGCTCTTAAATTTCTTATAATTTTTCTCTTGAGTTCTTAGTTTTTCATGAATAATCGATGATTTTTTATCTTTACTGCACTCTGACGTACTATTTCTAATAGTTTAGCACATATTTTAATTTTTGCTCCCGGGCAATTATGTCATTTATAATTTATAAAAACTATATCGCTACTAAAGTTTTGTTTAAAACTAACAGATAAACCAAACTTTTACTCGGACAAATATACTGAAGCTAATGCACCTGGAAGTAATATACAAGGACATCATGTTGGAGAATGCTTTCAAATATATCATAGCAATGAAAATTGTTAAGCTATTTGATTAACCATTTGCGTTTAGTTTATCCTGGTGCCAGAGTAGTTTTTTGTTTATTTGTTAATTTATTTTATTTTCATTTAATTCTTAATTTTTTTTTTTTTTGCTTAAAACGGAAAAAAACAAAACAAAAAAATGGGATTTTTATAGGTATCTATGTATATGGTAGCACAAATTTTCATAATTATTGCAAACGTCGGAACGCTAATATGGCGCCTAAAAAGGAAAGTGGAACTACCTTTTAAAATATCATAAAATGGACTACTGCGGGGAAAGCTTATCTACAAAATCGATTTGTTACAGTTCAGTGTATTTTCGTCAAATGTTATTTTAATGCATGAGAATGACATTTTATACAGAAAGCAAGGATTGCAAAATCTAGAAAGTTTAAAACTAAAACAAGCCTTTATTATCAAAATTTTATAAGCTACTTCCAGCGTACTAATAACCCAAATATTATTTAATTAAAAATATATAAATAAAGATTATTGGAAGAAATGCTAGTTCCTATGGCCTCTTCGTTTCTTGCTAATCAGGAAATTGTTATCCACATTTCTGGTAAGCTAAATATGTTTTCGTGGTGACGCTTGCTTTTTTAAATTCTTTTTTTATATATGTAATTTGGATCATCTTATTAATTTTGCTTTTATACTCTTGTTAAAATTGCGTTTAAGTAAAACAAAAGTTTCGTGAAATATTTCAAAACTTATTTAAAGAGGTTTTTTCTTCTAAATTCTTTTAAGGATAACTTATTATATTAAATAACTAAAAATCATTATTTCTTTATGTTATATTTTGTTAGAATTTGTTTGGTTTTGTGAACATTACAACGATAGGTTCCGCTGGCAGCTGTGTTGCAACAGCCCACCTGGGTCCATTGATTTTGTTTTACCTGCTTAGAAAAAAAAAAACAATTAGAGAAAAGAAAGAGTTTAAAAAAGAGATGAAATGAAGATAAGGAATAAGAAATATAGAACAAAAAACCACCCATTGCAGCTCAAAAAGGAACTGATTCTACTTGGCCTAAGTGACTATATGCCAGATAGGCTCCCGTAATACCGTGGAGGAGGTGTTCCACAGTATTCTCCTCCTCCTCGTCTTGACAACTTCTGCAGAAATCATTAAATGTGAGACCCATTTTTCTAGCAAGGGTTTAAAACAGAATTAAGGCCACCAAGTCGCTTAATCGACTCCTCGGTAACTGTAATAAAGCAGCCGCCCTGCCCCGATCCAAAGAGGTTTAAATTGTTCCAGCGATCGAACTTGTAGAATCGTTAGACCATCTGACCTGATTTAGATCGTATAGATCACCGTAAGAACGCTGTCCGCAGGGAGGGGTATGTCACAGAACGTATTAGTATCACCCTCTTCACGCACTGTACCCTCTTTTGCCAGTTCCTCAGCAACATGATTGCCCAAATTGGTCCCATGTCCCCTCACCAATTTTAGATATTTCTGGAAAACACTACAATCATTTGTAAGTCTGAAAATTCTTATCCCAAACTTCTCAATGTGTACTCCATCTCCAACTTTCGTCCCGGAAAAGAGTAGCAGAGAAATCTTTTGTACAAAAGGATTTTGGAGTGCAACATTCAACAAGATTTCAAATAATGACCTGTGGTTTTATGCACCTATGACAATCAGTCTAACTGCCGTCCACGTGCAGCCAGCTGAGCATGGCAAAAGAAAGCCTTTGTAGGCGTTGATCTAATGGCCCCAGCTATAAGATCGCCATGTCGCGCAACTCCTTCAAAATAGAAACATTCTCTGCATTATCCTAATGACCGCTTCGCGAAGCTAACTTACACCCCTTCGATTGATTTACCAAGTTTTGCCAAATGCCCCACTGCATACATACACTTGACCGCATAACTTTGCGTACAAAAAAATATTTCTTTTTCTTTAAATGTAACAATTTTTATGCTTTAAAATAAAGTAAAAAGTGGCATCATGCAAACATAAAAGTTATTAAAATGGTTAAAGTCGTGGAAGCTCTCTAATATCTGACTATGTAACGGTTAAGTGCCGTATGAAATAATTATAAAGTACAAGGCAAGGTACATTTATATTACTAGGTAAAAGCGGTTCTTTGTTCTACATATGCTTGTTGTTAGTGTTTTTTGAAATTCATAAACAAAAGTAGGAAAATATAAACAACTTTTGACATGTCCAACTACAAACCAGCTGGGCGGACGACACTACCTAGTAAAATAAATGTACCTTGGTACAAGGTTTGGGTAAGCAAACCTCAATCATAATAGATTAGAAAAAGGCAAATACTCGAATGATATAGCTAAAAGTGTTTGCAGAAATCATTGCGCAAAAAAAAGATCATTGACAAACAAGCCAAATACAATCCATTGAAGAACCTGCCTGGTGCAGAACGTCCAAGGCAACTAACAGATACGGAAGTAAGAGTTAAGCTAAACAGATCCAACTTCTAGTGCCGTAAAATAGCACAAAAAGTTCAGGCAAACCTCTAAGCGCTAGCACGGTTGGGAGAACACTGCATACAAATCACTTGAATGGCCGAGTACCTCGCGGGAAGCCGTACACATACCACAATGAGCCTCAAACCTTTTGAAGAAATTTGAAATTTTCGGTTTAAAAAAAACTGCAAAGATATAGCAACACGAAGCCTTTAGTGATAAATGTGTTACCAAAACAATAAAGCATGGTGGAGGTTCGTTGATCGTCTGCGGATGTATGGAGGCATCATGGGGGTAATCTCTTTTATGGTATCTACAATGAAAAAGAAGGTTACCTTAACATATTGAAGCAAAATGTAGATCCTAGTGTAGAGAAATTCTTGTTAAGACAG
Source organism: Cistogaster globosa (assembly GCA_937654795.1). NCBI lineage: Eukaryota > Metazoa > Arthropoda > Insecta > Diptera > Tachinidae > Cistogaster > Cistogaster globosa. Next base: position 61,814,451 of record OW569404.1, read on the forward strand.
AAATGGATATTTCAACAGGATAATGATTCTTAACATTCGTCCAAGATTATGAAGGACTAGTTGCTCTACCATACACTAAAAGCTCTAGATCATCAATCAATCCAATTGAGCACTCGTGTGAATGTTATAAAGTTTCATCTTACTTTGTTCAGAAGCTTGTGGATTCAATGCCTAGAAGGTTAGTAGCTGTTAATAAGTCGAAAGGAAAGCAGACTTAATAATAATTATCGAATTATCTATTTCATTACGAATGTGTTTACTTTATTTTGACGCGTACAAATTGGTACATTTAAAAAAACAGTGAAATATTTTCTCATCTGTCCAATTATTTTCTTACTGTTTGAATGTATTAAGTTATGCTTTAATTGCAAATAAATATTGTAATATTTCTCTCCATAGCTATTTTTCTTTCTTTATAGTAAATGCTGTCTTTAAATAATACAAGGTGTTTAGTTTATTTTGACGCTCACAGTATGTAGAAATTATAATAAGAGTTTCTATTTTGCCTTTGAATCTCTGAAAGATAATTGTGATTACAAATACTGTAATATGGCAACTTCGACACAAAATTATTCTGTTAACGGTTCTTTGTAGATAAATTATGACAAATTTAGTTTATTCAGTATTTAAAGTTTAAAATTGAAAGAAGGAAAGTATTTTTAAATATTTTTTTGTAAATGGCAAACCATGGGTAGAGGAAAAGAAATAGATATTGCGGAATGCAAAACTATTGTACACCTTTGGAAAGAAGAAAAACCATAAGAGATATTGGTCACACAGTGGAAAGAACTCACTCATCTATCCAAAGAGTAGTTAACAAAAAAAAAAAAAAACAAGTTTGGTGTTCACGCCTCGTGTAGGTAGTCCGCCGAACTATCTAACCGCGAGAAAAGAGTAGTAGTTCAATCCGTTATGAAAAATCCGCGAATAACAGAATCCAAAATTGCCGAAAAGTAAAATATACAATTTAGAAAGTTTGTTTTCCTGGATACTGTGCGTAAAGTTTAAAAAAATGCAAACTATCGAAGTCGTGTAGCACTGAAGAAGCCACTTGTTTCGTTAGTTATTAGACAAAAGCTGATCGCCCTTGTAAAGGAACATATAAATAATACTCCAAAGTTCTGGAAAAAAGGCCTGTTTTCTGATGAGAGCAAATTTTGCATTTTCGGGATTAAAGGACGTCAACTAGTTTGAAGAAACTATGTGCTGCTATAAGTCCTCAAAATTTAAAACCTACAGTAAAACATGTAAACATGTAAAACATGTTGGATGTGGTGTGATTGTATGGGGATGCATGGGCAGCAAGGTTGTGGGTAACTTGACATTTATTTCATCAACCATGAACCATAGGGTCTATTTACAAATTTTAAAAACAAATCTTCAGGAAAGTAAACAAAAATTGGGTATTTAGGGAGATTGCGCTTGTTCGGAAATGCATCACTGCGCTGCATCTGCAACTTGCCACATATAAATTTTTATATCATTTATCAATGTTTATTTCCAATTATTTTTCTTGTATGCAAATTTATGCGGCTGAGTGTACATAGCCGTAATGGCCTTTGATGCTCCAGCGAGGCTATTAATTTTCCGAGACAGTCTTCTATTCAAGATAATACCCGAATATTTCGCACAGGTGGATAGATTAAGTAAAACTCCAGTTTTGGTTAACCAAAGAAAGGTAGTTTTTATTTCCTACAGAAAAGAACAAGTTCCATTTTGGTCGGATTAATACCCAGTTTACTCCCCTCAGGTGCAGATTGCCCTCTACGCTGTTTCCAACCTCTGTGACACGGTATCGGCTTGACTCCCAGAAAATGGCACTACCAAGTCATCCGTGTGGACGACATGGAGACAAGTTCCATAACCATTTTTTATATTTGGGTTGGGTTTGTCATGACCTAGATAGATGCTCAGCCTGACACTGTCAAATCCGTAAAATATTTTGCGTTGCTTTTCTCTAAGTGGTGACATCGTTTCCTTGTTAATGATCACAACCGCGTTTCAAATCAATCTTTCCGGTTAGAAAATCGTTACTGCCCTCCAGTTACTGGTCGGCAGATCGGCATTTCCTCTCTGGATAATTGCCAAGATAGTCGCAGGGCCGTGTGGCTCCCTCGGTATATTCGCGATGGATGTGACTGATTGCTTGAGCTGCAGTGCCGAACTCTTGTTTGAGCATGATGTGGCTTTGAACCAACCAGCTCCTCATTTTGTGGCGAAGGATTTGGGTAGGCTTTAAGGAATTTAAAGTTCTCCTCCAGTAACTTAATACGGATCATTTCCCATAGCTCCTTCGAAGGCGCTTTTATCTATAATAGCTCTATTAAGTGGGTTTTTAGCAACTTCACTGGAAAGTCTATTGATGACTCTTGGTTGAGTTTGTTGCTGATTTAGCATTTTCGGATCTTTGCTGTTCAGTTGAAGATGTTTCTATTACCTCCTCTCCTATTCCGACCGCAGCCGATGAAGATGGTTTGTATTCAGCAACATCGCGATGCATCGGGGTTATAGTTGTACGTAGTAGCAAGGTAAGCCCTGGCCTAATTTAGAGGGGATTTTTTCAGTGTCGACAACTTCGTAGGTGGAATGTTTCTGAGTTTATCCAAAAGACGTTTGATGGCACGCCCTTTAAGAAAATCCCTTTGTAGACTATTTTTGCGGCTTTTAAGTTTTGCTTTGCTCCTGTTTTGGCGGAGTAACTTACCTTAATCGAACCTATCGACTAGGTCAAAGCTCCAATTTTAACAGAGGCAGCGATTTTTGCTAAAGCAGGGATTTTTGCTTGTTATATACTAGTACAGGCTTTGGAAAAGTCAAGTGGTGCTTCAATATCTTTGGCCTCAGCATCGTGAGAAGACTGGGCTGCTGGGGCTGCACTACTTAGGTTTTCCCTGCTGACTCCTGACACATTATTTGTGTGTCTTTTTTTTTTTTGTATGTTTCCATATGATTCCCACAAGTAAGCACGTAAGGGAACCGACCATCCATGCAGTGACGGCGTACATGGACAAGGCAACTAAAAAAAGCAACCCGTGCCTTGGTATCGGAGGGAGCTATTCGAAACTAGTCTTCTTTATCCGCTGCCTCTTACAACCTTGGAATTGCCAGGCCGTTTGCAACCACAGAGCAGAAAACACGAAGCCTAGAACATGCCCGAGCTTTGTCAGACGTCTTGACCATAATAGATATTTGCCGTAGGTATATAGACATTCGCTGCCCCTGGCACGCGTCATATGGAATATTGAAAAAGCTCCACATGGAAACATTACTACGATGATCCGATATGATTCGCTCGCCAGTTTGATATTCCATTTGATCTCTTACAATACATCCTCTAGCATCCTTTAATATTATACCTTCTAATACTTTATCCGCTCATTCCAAAAATAGGCAATTAAATTATTTCCATTTTTTGAAGATGATACACATTGGCTTGAAAACGTTTTATTTTGTACTTAATTCAATATTTCATGTACCATTGAAAATATCTTACTGAAATTTACGTCAAAGCAAAGATTTTTCTGAGTAGGGCTGTGAAAGGTCGGTCATCTAGGTTAAAGAGGGAGGCGGTACTGGGTAGGCTCCAATATTTCTTCGATAATTATATCGGCAATAAATGGAGATCGGCATTATTTTTTGGTAATACTTGTTTTCATATATATATTATCTGCAATCCTTAATACGAAACTTCACCAACTCTGCAAACAGCTTTTTATGTATTTTTGTGTGCTTCTCTAATATTTCCCATTTTCTTTCTATTATATTAATGGCTAGATTCACTGGAATACTAGGAAACAATGAAATATGTTCAAATTATATTAATTTTTCATCCTCATTATTGCTTTTTATGTCTATCCTAATTATTTACTGTGCACCGACAGTGTTATTTCGATCGTTAAATTTAACAATAATAAGTAAAGATGTGATTGAAATGTAAACTAAATTATTAATCAATCTTCGAATATATTATGTGTAAAATTTAAAGATCATTAATAAGAAAAATTTCTTCAACAGAATTTAATAAAAAAAATTTCTGAAGAAGTCGATAACCAAATCGATGAAACGTTGAGTAAAAGATAAAAATAATTGTTTTATATACATCGTGTGCTCTACAACTGTGCTCTATTATTTTATTTTATTTTTACATATGAATAAAGAAAAAGATTTAGTTCAACATCATTCTTACTATGTGTTTCTAAATATGAGTGTTCAATATCTATCTCATTTTTAAAAGTTATATTACGGATGAAAAAAATTTGTACGCGTCTGTAAAAAACCTGGTTAAAATAATTATATTTAGACAAAGGCTTGCTAAAAGGCATCTCTCAAATTAACTATCGTCTTAAAAAACCTTATGCAGATAACTAAAATCAGCTTTTTCGGTTGTTTTTTATTTATGAAAATTCCTTAAAAGTATTTTTTATTTCTTTAAAGGATTTATTTATTTTCTATTAAATAACCTACAATATCAGGTCCATGTCTAGGGTTTCGGATTTCCAGGAATTTTTCATTTTCTGGGAAACGGGGAAAAATTTATTGCAAACACAAATCTTAAAGAAAACAAGTTTATTTAATAAAATATTATTAAAAAATGCATAGTTTTGTTAAAACATAAACAAACAATAAAAACAATTGCTAAATAATAGTATTAACAGCTTATAAAACTTAAAATCAATTCAGGTGACAAAACATATATATCGCACTCGTTCAACAATACTGTATTAACTCAAAAAGCTCAAAGTTTTCGGGAGAGACAAAAAACTTTTTTCTCAATGATTAAAAAAATATTTCATAGGCAAAAGTTTGGCAATATTTAGAAAACCCATCAATTATTTTATTGCACTGCATTAACTTTTTATTTGTTCATTGTCTGCAGATAAAAAAAGGGATTTTTTAGTGACTTTCATTTTCTTGAATCGTTTTTGTTTATAAGAAGTAATTATTTTGAGTTGTGTTTTTTTACGTGAAATTTATTGCTGACTTTTATGCATTTTTAATAAAACAGATAAACAAGAAAGGAAAAAGTAAACAAAGTTTTTAAAGCTAAATAAATGCTAAAAACCGCTAAATAAGCTTAAAGTATATATTTTATTAAATTAATTCCCTATTAAGTTTTTGTAGTATGATTCGTAATACTTCTTAGGGATTATGTTTCTCTTGACTAGGTCCATAATAACCTTTTTTTATTTTCGGACAGCGGCATATTTTCCGAATAAACACAAGGTAACCTGAAATAATTACTAACAAGTAAGTTTGGTATTAGAATTGAGAAAATGGGTTTAGAACTTACTCCAGGGTTTTCCAATAATTTTTAGATTTCAAAACTCTTAAATGGTCTTTGTCCTTATAAGAAGTTTTGAAAAAAAAATGAATCCAGGTTGTCCTTTTCTACACGGAGAGTTTTAATACTATGCCAATTTATTTTTTTCGCGCTCCTCATTTACTACGAAATTTTTGCCCCACAGTTCCTGTAGGACTTTTAGATCATAAAAATCTTCATGAGACAATTCGTAAACTTTTATGTCACTCCAGTCTTTTTAGCTGTAGCAATTAGAGCCGTATATTCACTTGGCGTATATACTGGTTTGCTGACTACCTGCCTTTTGACCTGCTTCTCAATTACGCTTTGTACATTATCACCCTCGTTTTGAGAATGAATTAGATATTTATGTGTTATGCTTCTTAAGTTATATTTTTGTGCTGCATAAAAATACATGGAAAGCGAGTACTTGTTCTTTTGCTGTCCGCAGCAATTGTCAGAATAAAAGACTAAGTTCAAGTTCTGAGCGTTATCTAATTTTGTCACCAAATTTTTTATTAATTGAAGTACGCAACTCCTAATTTTATTAGCTCCTCGTTTTCCTTCTTCTTTTCTCCAGAAAAAGCATTTGACATTTTTTGCTTTTAGGTGACTGACAGTGAAATTATAGCATTTTATTTTGCTTTTACATTAAAAGCAATATTTATGAAATATTTCATAGCGCAAAGATTCTGTTATTTTTTTTACTACACTGAAGCGACACTTCTCACCACAACCTTCTCGCAAACGCTTCTCTTTTATCGTCTTTGAAGAATTATAAATCGATGAATAAGAATACCCAGAGTTTCGCAATTTTTTTGCCGTTTTTGTCGTTTGTTATAATGTTCACTTTTCTAGCATTTCCTTTTTTTGACACTTCCTCATGTAAATTAAATTCTGAAGAACTGCTACTATTTACTGTGCGTGGATCAAAATCATTTTCCGAACTATCACTAAATTGATCTGCAGAGCTGCTGCCAGAAGAATGCCAACTTTCACTACTTATATTTGTTGTACTGCATAATAATGAATAGTGCTCTATATTTGGACAATTCATTTTGTTAATTGAACTAATTAGACCTTTTGATTTTAAATATTCACTATTATGTTTAAAAAATTTAATAATAAAATTTCTTGCTGAAAAATGAATTGCTATATTGCTCAAATACAAAATTATAAAGTGATGATATAACAAAGTGTCATTAACACTATTTCATCAAAACAGTAATAACTCAATAAAAAAAAAGAGTTGTTTCATGAAAACGGTACCAACTCAAAGAAAAAGTTAAGCCATATTTCATGAAAGCAATCATATTTCGAATTAAAACAAAAAATTTACTTAACCTGAATCAATTAAACAGTTGCATTCCAAAATACTACCTGTCCAAAAGAAATTTTTATTATTAGAACAACTTCTTTACTCAAAATACTACTCTTTATACGAAAAAATAATTATTTGCTCAGGCCAATACTGCAAACAACTCAAAATAATTTTGTTTTCTTGATTCACAGAAATAACCGATTTCCGCTAGAAAAAGGTCACAACATATAATTTAATTAAGAAAGAGTAGTCAGAACTATAGGACATAAGTGTTTTGTATTGCTTTTTGCCAAAAAGACAAATTAAAAAAATTTTGAGTTAATACAGTATTGTAGAACGAGTGCGATATGTACATTTGTAAATTTTTACTACATAGCGAGAGATAATAAAGATTAAAAAAATGCAAAAGTATTTCAAAAAGAAAAGAAATACTGTTAGTGCGTTTACTGGACATTTTTTTCTTGTTTTCGTTGCAAAACTTCCAGCAAATTAACCAACAAATTAGTAAGCTTCTATTTTATATCTTATTAGCAGTGCCCAAGATTTCGTCCGCATGTCATTTATAATTTTTTAAAATTCAAATCTAGAAAAATTTGTTTTTAAATAGTTTTGGTAGAGACCTGTTAACAGTGTTAAAAATGTTCTATCTATAAAAATAAAATATGCTAACAACTGTTTTAGGTCCATTATACCGATAAAATTGGTGACTTGACACTTGTATCTATACTTTCTCAACGAAATTACTTATTTTTATGTAACAAAAATTATTCTATATTTTATTCAAATCCATCGAGTAGCTTTTACGTGATGCAATCACAGAAAAACAGAAATCACAAAAATAGGTGTTTTGTATCCCAGTTTGATTACTAACTACACCAGCACAAAAATTTTCAAAAACTAGTTCATGTACAGAAATGAGCCCGGTACTGTTTTATTGTATGTATACATAGATGTAGTAGAATTCTCACGAAACGTGATATTTGAAATTTTTAGTTTTCACAAAAAAAAAAAATAATTTAAAAAACAATCAGTGCATTTCTTGAGGTTTTTATGATTTTAAACTTCCCGTTTCCCGGGAATGTAGCTAAAATTTTCTAAACGCTATGCATATCTAAAAGATTAACCCTCATAACTAAACCTACGTTTTTTCATTGATGAAAGTACAGGATAAGACGACAAAAATAGGCTATCACATTTTTATTTTTTTTTTTTTAATCTCTACTGGCAATGATTTTGGATTTTTAAATTGAAAGTTGTTAAATTTTTAAGGTCAGAAAATATATAATCCTAATACTTCTTTGAATATATTTTAAATTTTCAAGCTAGTAAAAAAAATAAATTAAAAATTGTTGCTGAAAATTGTACCTAAAATTATACTAATTTTTAAATATTTATGACTAAATCATTTAAAAAGATAAACATACAAATTAGCTTGATTTTAAAGGTATTGGCAAGGAGTCTAAAGCAAATTATATTTTTTTTACAATCAGACCCAACCTTGGAAAGTAGATGGTATCCAGCTTCAAAACCTAGGCGCATATAGTCCTCTGCTATGCTCATGTAAATTTTAGATCAATCTGGTTAAAAACACTTTACGATTAGGCAGAAGCAATATTTCCATACATGTTATCAACTGCGATTGCTATTTATTGGCACTAGCTTCTTGGTTTTATTTTTATGTGTCTGGACAGCTGTTTCAGAATGTTTATTACTTTCTTTAGTTTCAGAGGTGTGTAAAGTTTTTAAATATAATTCATAGCACTGTTTTGCATTCGCAAAGAATTATAATTTTCTTAGAAAGAAAAGGTCTTCCATAATATCAATAACTTAATAGCAGTGGAACTTTTAATTATTTTGACTTATAGCCTTAAAAAAAGAGGATTTTGCAGTAACGAAAGGGCCACATGGATATGCTTTCCTTGCAATTTTAATTGTTTATTTTAAAATATTTAATAAAAATATCGTAAAAAGAATAATTAAGTCAGAATTTTTTGTGAGAAATTAAGTGAAAGTAATAAATATAAAATTTTATTTCAGAAAACGATCTACCCGGAAAAATGGCTGCAGGGATGACATTTACAATAGAACCTATATTGACACTTGGTGGTCAAGATATTGAAATTCAAGAAGATGGTTGGACAGCAGTTAGTGTTGATGGAGCAAGAAGTGCACAGTTTGAACATACAGTACTTATTACAGATACTAATAATGAGATCCTTACATTATTCAAGTAATCTTAAAGTAAAAAAAAAAATATATTTTTCATGCACATTCACTTGATCTATTAGGCTAATCCTGATTACCTAAAAACTCTTTGCTAAGTTACTACAGTTTGCGTGCTGCTATTACCGTTCTTTTAGCATAATTGTTGGCTCGGTATCTAAATCAAGAGCTTTTTATAAATAAAATATCAACATATGTATGAATAGATTATTTTTATACCTTTATTACACGCCATTTTTAAGAGTTTCGATAATTTCAGAGAAAAGAAGGTAACTGTGATGCCTCTGGAAGGAAAAAAGTCATGTTATAACTTAAACAGCAATTACAACATAGCTTTATTGCTTCACATTAAAAAACATTTAGCATTTTGTAACCGAAGGTTTTATTATCTGCGGTCAGCATATACAATAATAATTTTAAACTTTATTAAACATGAGCTGCATTTATACAATGTCTTATAACTGCAGTAAAATCCTGTCTTGAAATATTATTTAGGTGAGTGGTAGTAAGTTTTGTGAATTACTAAATAGTTTATAATAAGATCATGTTAGCATGCGGAGGTGTGTAATAAAATTTCTTTAAAAGTAAGCCAGCAATAAAAATAGCAAAATGATAAATTTTGACGAAGAAAATGTAAAGATTTAATGACAGAAGAAAAATAATTAAATAAAACGCTAATAATTTCATGAAAAATTAAAGAAGCGTGATACTGTTTTTGAATGCGCAAATCCAATTAAATTCGCTATTGAAATAAATTTTTTTATTACAAAAGGTAGTAAAAATGGCTATATTATACAGTGCCTATAAAGGCCTTAAATTTCGTCTTAAGCAACGCCAGTTACAATGAACTAGTTACCAATATTAGCATAACAACTTTTAGACAAGAAACTTATCTCTAATAACAACAATAATAATAATCAAAGCTACAATAAAAAAAGTAATAACAAAAAGATTACTATTACCTATTACTTTCTTAAAATTATGTATCACTAAGTAGATTAATTAGTATATAAACAACTCCTAGCAAAAAATTAGACATTACCTTAAAAAGTACTTGCCATATAATAATTTACTTTTATGATTGCCAATTTTTGTTACTCGCTTATAAAACATATTACATTAATTGTCAAAAAAAGGAGGTAGTAGAGAATATTATTATTATTTCTTGCAATAATTGACTACATTGATCATTCTCATTCTCAGTTATTGATTATTAAAGTCTCATTACGTTGGTAATCTATTTGGGAAGTCCTTGCGCCAAAAATGCTTAATTCCACACTTGATTACCTTTTCTCAAATTTTTTGTTGGGCTTAAACAGTACAAATACGTGCCAAAATGCAGCTAAGTGAAATGCAAAAATAGCTGATAGTTAAATCTAATAATTCTTGCAAAAAAAACAAGAACCGACTTAAAAAGAGACAAACTTAAAATTATATACCTTAAGGACGATAATTATGCAATTATTATATTATCTTCGAGAATGATTGCGTCAGGATTTTTTATATGTCGTAGAACAAAATATGAATGCAGATTAAACTAAAAAATTCATCAGTCATGTGGTCACCCCTTATGTTTTATAATCTAAGCGTTAAATTCTTAGCGTTAGTCTATAACTGTTCATGGCCATATACGTTAAATTACAAGCATTAGAGCACACTTTAATTTAAAATTTTAAATATTTATACTTGTTATTATACTTGATATAGTAATGGCTATTGTGTCTAATTTTCAAGAGTTTGTAATGGTTTCAAAGATAGGGCCATATAGTTCAAATTATATCAGTTATAAGGACACCCTTTCATTTCTAATTTCAAGTTTGCTTTCTATTATAGCGGAATTAGCAATAAGGGTTCTATGCACCCTTTGAGGGAGAATCAGATGTTATATTGCCTACTAGCCCAACCAACCTAGAATACCGAAATCCAAATATTAATTGTGGTGTACTCCAAGCTCCACACACACACACACATACTTTCAGCAACGCACTTACCTCATCTCAACCGAACTTTAAACGATATTGAGCAACAAGATATATCTCTTCGACTAAAACAAAATATTTACATATTAAAACTAACACATGAAAAATTGACTAAATTATTATTTAATTTAAAGTTATAAAATATTTAAAAATTTACTCTAAAAAACTGGAATTTCAAAAAAAATTAAACTAATGAATCTACATCCTGTTTCTGGAAAGAAAACTGCACTTAAAAGGACTAATTTTCTACTTTTTACTATATCTACCTAATAAAGGTCACATAATTTTGATAAAAAATTGGCATATTTCCAAACAAAAATCGGTATTTACTTTAACTAAAAAAATCGGGGAAAAATGAGCAAGCTAAAAATACCCATTTGAATTGTATTTCAAAATTATTTTATTAATATAGTAATAAAACAGAGCAATTCAGTATTAAATAATGTTTACAACATATAAAATAACACAAAATCAATAAAAATTATCGTTTTACAAACAAATTGCTTCCGTTATTGGTGTATTGTTTGTGCATAGTGAGAGTAATCCAATATTTTTATTTAGTTTAGTAGTTTCATAAAACATCTCATTAAGTTTATTTTTTTTAAATACCTTCCATTGGACTGAAACAAAATTCTGGTGCGGCATTCGCTGTACTGTTCAATCAATTCATAATAATGGTGACAAGTAATTCTACTTTCTTTCAATTCAAAATCAAGTCATTAGGTATAAAGGTATAACTAGATACATAAATTGTGATCTATTATTACAAAATTATATGAAGATTTTTATTGGTTTATTTTGCATATCATTAAATACACATGAAATTTTTTTGTGGTGTTAAAGAACTGCTAATCCAATTTTTTATATTGACTTATCATACATCACTTTCATTATTAGGGATACAATTTTTCAGACACCAACGAACTTGTTAACGATATTTTTTAATGTAACAAGTATTTAAGTGATATTTTAAACTAAAACAAGCAAAGTTGCCGTGTTTTAAGAGTTGAAAAAAATCGGCATTTTTGAAGCAAATCGCCACTTTGATAATTTTAAGGCCAAAAATCGGCAAAATGCCGATAAATCGGAAAATAAAGCAGGCCTGATTAGGAGGTTTGGCAAGTTACCAATGGGAACACTTCTGGAATATTTGAATAAAGCTTATTATTAGCGATCTTCCTCCCGGATGAACGATATAGACTTTATTGGCACACACTAGTTTCTTTCAATCACCATAATTTTTATTTCAGGCACTTACAAGAAATTTACCTAGCCTAAAAACACTTTATAACACAAACAAAACAGGGATATGAGTATTATAACGTTAAATTTACAACAAAAGTTTATAAAGTAGATTTTATTTGTTTTTTTTATCAAATAATTGATTTAAAACTTTAAATAGCAAAATATTCAATTCTATCTCTTCTGACCGGTTGGACGCGGCTTACACCGAAGCCTTACTTGACGCATCTGGGAAAAATGGCTGCCTTCTAATATAAATGTCGGTGAGCTAACTTTTCACTCCTAACTTTCAATAAAAATTTAAAGACAATCTGCACGCTATATTTAAACTTCTCCATCTTCTATAGGGCTTACGGAAAACGTTGCTAAGTATTAATCAAAACCATTCTGCCTCAACACAATCCTGTGAAAATCGCAATTTATCCCAAAGTGTCTTGTCTTTTACATCACTTTTACAACATTATTACTCACTGGCCAGAAATTAATTTGGGTTTTATGGGCTGTGGGTTGTGGGCGTGGCCAATTTTGACGAAACTTTAGATTTTTCTTAATTGAGCTAACTAAAGACTCAGCGAAATTATAATAACAATTTTAATTTTGTAATTTTTAATATTCTACGAGCACTCCTTTTATTTTTTGCCAAACATTGTATGAACTAATCCCAATGTGCGGCGTAAGGTTACCATGTAGTTGTCGAGCTAGGAGACCTGCAACGACTTTCTTCTAGCCTCATTTTCTTTTTTTAAGTTTTTTAATAGGCTGTTATGATTTTTTGTGATAGCTGTGCAAGGCAGATTAGTTGGCAAAGAACCACCCCAAGACGGCGAGCTACAGCCGGAGCATCCCCCGGCATACCGGCGCCACCAACAGTCTGGCCACTTCGCGTCTATATATATATATTTTATCGCCAAATGGCGCCCAACCTGGGGCCTTATACAAATTTTTGAAGATCAAATACACTCGCTTTTATTTTATGTTGGTTTTTATTTAACGTCTAGATTCTGCAAGCTCCGTATGTCCTGTTAGGCAATCTAAGAGTCTCTGACTAGTAACTACAAAGTGCGAAACTTAGCTCAAATTTTTCCCCTAGATTGCAGTTTTCTTGTTTTGTCGGATCTAGGGAGCCTTTAGACTCTTGCTTGCCACACATTTGTAAGTCCCGGCGCTGAAGGCTTAATATCTGAGATCGAGTTGTGTCATATAGTGTGGTGTGTATAGTTTTGTGGATTCATAGATTCAAAAATCCTATCATTGTCAGTCAACTTGAGGCTTAAATAACCAAACGGCAAGTAGTGCTCCGAGTTTTTAATTGCTTAAGCTGAGTAAGAGTGAAATTAGATTCTATTTTAGCGCTCAAATACAATAGTCTATAAAATATAATGCATATACTTGGGTTTTCCATAAAATCGTAAGCGGCAATAGCCTGTTGCTAGTCCTGCTAGCAAGGATATACATGCTTATTGGCCAGTTGCAGCCCAGCTATTTTTGTGGATAAAAGCGACAGAGAATTATTTTGCATACATCCATGAACTGATTTGATTTTCATTTTCCACAGACCTTTAACAATGGGTTAAAAATCAATAAGTAATTAATACACACACACACACAACAAATCACATATCATTATTATTTACTGTTTACCTGAAATGCCGCTCCGCAGACAAGTTTTATCTGAAGTCTTAGAGTCTAATTTTGCTCCCATCACGGAAAACGTACCTATGACTAGTACCGCTGCTGTTTCTGCGGCATCGTGGTCCATGGTGCCGTCATTGTAGCAGTTTTTGCTTATGGCTCAGGGAGGAAATAATCCGTTACATAATTCGACCAGTTTGGATAGTACCATACCCTCACTCGAATACAGCAACTTTACTAGTAGAAACGCTCAGCAGAATTACGTCCTAACCCAGGTGAACCATAAGCTCTTCCAAGGGTTGACAATATTCCTAACAACACGAAGCAACAGATACTTCAATGATAAATATTTGCAAGCAAATCCAGGGTATGCAGCTCATTCTTCAATAGGAAGTTGCTCGGATGTATAATTGTCCGACCGCAGCAGTACCAAATCCAAATCTTTCACATACTCGTACATCAGCAATACCACAGGCATCGGGTAGAAGGAAGTGGACATCAGATATGTATCACTACCGCGATATTTATATGCAACCACCCATCAACCCCCAGCGTTGGAGACAGCAAAGTGTATTCGCTTCAAATGGTCAACAACGACCTCACGTGAACTAAACTGGGCAGGCTTCACGTCTAGTTTGTGTTCTGCCTCAGTGCTAAAGATTTCATTTTTAAAGTAGATGCTTTACGTCAGGACTTTAACTGTTCTTTCAATAAAATCAGGCGTAGCTTTCATTTATCATTAGAGGGCCCTGCCCTCGGCTGATATTGGAATGTCCGAAAATTGACTTCTATTTAGTCTTAAGAGGGCTTACAATCAGACCTTTTGACCAAGTTTATGAGGTATAAAAACGAATTTCAATTGCAGAAGAATATTGTTGACTATCGTTAGCAGCTACAAGAATCATTTGAGCAGCTTTATAACGCCGGTATGCGGTTGCGAAATCAGTGAATTTTATAGCCACCTTGTACCTAAGATATTTATTTTTACTTTTTATACACTTTATTGTTTATTATATTACTTTAACCTAGAATCTTTATGAGCATCTACTATTGTTATCTCTGTCACTTACACTACTTGCTTTATGTTAATTTATGTTTCACTTAATAATCACTCTATTGAATATCATGTAAACTTATAATAACTGTTGGGTCGTGGAGTTTTTAAGCCTTAAAAAGGTTTTCTCCACAATTGGTTTTTTATTATCATGTCATTTTTTATACATTTATTTTTTTAACTTTTTTTTTTAATAATAACGCTTGTTATTGTTTTTTTTTATAATCAAAAGTGAATTTTATTGAAATTACCTTAAATCTAATCCTTAAACTAAATATGTACTAAAATTGAATTTAAAAACAATTAAATGGTAACCCTGATCCTAAATAACTCAAAATTAATAAATGTTAAATGTAACAGTTGTTGCTGAAAAGAAAGAAAGGAGTTGAAATTAAAGATAAATAAATATTAAACTGTACAGTTTGTCAATATATACTTACCGAACAAGTCGTGTTTTATTTTCTTTCGAGAACTTTTTTAATCGTCCATTTTTGGAAATTTATAAGTTGTTTAAGTTTCGGTTTTGTATCGAAAAACCCCTTAAAAAACCATTAAGGTTCTTCATTTTGGCGCCCAAGCAGGGACAATTAAAAAGTTTTAGTAAAATTGTGATAATTTGCTTCAAAATTTTATAATATTTTTTGATAAATTAATTCAAAAAATAAAAATTGTTTTGCTAATTTACTGCAAAAACATAAAAACATGGATAAAGAAAAATAAAATCAATGTTGATTATTGTTGTTTTTGCTTAAACTTTGATTTTTGTCTTTACTTTATTGTTTGGACAAAAATCTTTAGTTTATTTAAAATGTAAGTGAGAAGTTTCCTGAAGAGCTAAGTAAGCGGTAGCGAAATGGCCATCGAAACGTGCTTTCACCTTCAATAGTCAATATCGGTGATTTTAATAATTCGGTCGGGATAATCAGCACGATTTTTAAAGTTTAAAGTTAAAATAAAAACATTTGTTTTGTAAATAAAAAGCGACTTGTGCGAAGTTGTCGTGCGCGATTTATTCCTTTTTATACAATAAAAAGTTTTGTGCCTCAACAAATACCATTTCATCCCCATGCCCTAGCGCTGCCGCTGCCGTAATTGCCGTCCAAACCACAGCCAGGGAAGTGATTCCGGATTAGCAGAATCTGAGGTAAAAGTGTAAAAAATATTTCGTTACATATTCATAATCTGTAATTTATTCAGATTATGGAAAATTCTATAAATTATTTAGCATTTTTTGGCCGCATATCTGCGAGTAAACATTGAAATAGTTTCTACACTTCGTATTTTGAAATTTCATATATACATACATACATATATACATAAGTGAACAACCACCAAAAGTGAAGAAATTACCCGCGAGTGTTTACAAAGAAATAAATAAACGAAACACACCCACGCACATACATATAGTGATTTTTCCACGGCAATAATTAAATAAAATTTTAATAAAATATTAGTTCACCACCGTCGGTAATTGTTAAAAAAAAAATTCGCATTAATTTTTTACGCGATTTGAACTTTATTTGCGAGTGAAACTTTATTAATGTTTAAAATTAAATATTAATTTCCTCATTTCTTTTTTGTTATTTTTGGTTTCGCACGAATTATTTGTTGTAGTTGTTGGCCATCTAATGTGTCATTCCGATCATTCAATTATCAAATATTCCGTGTTACCATACCACAATCAGTTTGTGTGGCCACTATATGCAAAATAATTGAGCTGCCTGATAACCAAATAAAAGGTGTTGCCAGATATCAAATTAAATAAGCGTTTTTTGACGTTTTTAAAAAGTCTATTCTGTCAGCATTTTTTAAATTTTGACTGAAAAACAAATAAGATTTGTATAATTTATTACAATTTGAATAAAAATTATGTATTTTTCTTAAGGAATCTTGGTAATATAATTTTTCATATAACAATTGATAAAATATTTCAAATTTAGTTACCAAAGGCTATTTGCATACGCGGATTTAAGAATAATTCGAATGAGGTACTTTCATTTCATGAATAATCTTTTGAAACTGAAGTAAATTGACAATTTTTTCATAGTTTAGTGTGAAGTTAAATAACAACAAAAAATTATAAAGTGAAAATTAATTATATGCGAATATATCTGGCGAGATAAAAGTTAAATTTTATTGTGAATATTATAATTGATTTCAATATTATTGCTGTGTGATCGAATTCTATACTTTGTGTGTGCATATTACCAATTGCGTGGTAAAATTAATTTAATATTTCACCATTTCCAAAAACAATTTTAGATTTGTGAATCTTCACAGTCCAAATTAATAAATTATTAAAATTCTGCTGCAGAGTTTTAACGTTTGTTTTTGAGCGCAGCTTGTAATTGTTAGAATCTATTCTACAATTATTTACATTTATCCTTATTAGGACCTTAATAGTTTGAAAATAGTTAGATTTTCTATATTTGGCAATTTTTTCCGGGTTTTCTAAAAAGTATTTCTCAAAACTTCAATATGGCTGGTGGTAAAAAGAATCAAAAAAAAAAAATTAGAAAAACTGTTGCAGAGAAAAACCAAAGTGATTGAAAATATCGAAAGAATCAAAAAGTCGATTCTTGAAAAGACTATTTCTTTCAGTCCATTTGAGATCGGTTGCCGATTGGATATTTTAAAAGACTATATCACCCAAGCTATGGAGTTTCAGTCTGAAATAGACATTCTTGATCCGACAAATAATGATAGGTCTGAACTTTAAGATTTATGTGTAAATACGAAGTCTCTATTACTGAGTCTTCAGGCTAAGAACAGAAGACCAAGTTTCCAAGAAACTTCTTTCATGCAACCGCACCATTCTAGGC
Source organism: Cistogaster globosa (assembly GCA_937654795.1). Classification (NCBI taxonomy): domain Eukaryota; kingdom Metazoa; phylum Arthropoda; class Insecta; order Diptera; family Tachinidae; genus Cistogaster; species Cistogaster globosa. The sequence goes on from OW569404.1 coordinate 61,832,023, forward strand.
TTTTAAACATGAGACTCCCAAAATTCAGCGGAAAATATTCCGAGTTCAAAAACTTTATGAGTCTGTTTGAAAATCTAGTTCACAATGATCCTACATTGACGGATATTGAAAAGTTCAACCATTTGATATCATGCTTAACTGATGAGCCTTTAGGCACAGTTAAAGCCTTCCAAGTAACTGAGGAGAATTATCCCAAGGCATTAGCAAGTTTAAAGAAGGTTTATGATAATGATTGTTTAATCTTTATGAAAAATATTTCAAAACTTTTTGATCTTCCCGGGATTAGTAAACCTTCGTCTCCAGCCTTGAGAAGCATGATAGATACAGTTTCCGCCATTTATGATTCTTTGTTATCAATTGGCGATGATAAAAAGATTTCAAATGCATTTTTGATACATTTAGTGATGTCGAAAGTTAATCCAGTCACTAAGTCCAAATGGGAAGAACAGCTTGACTTCGAAAGGCTCCCATTGTGGTCTGACTGCGAGGCCATGTTAAATAAAAGGTATCAGCACATTTCTGCTGATGACTCGTCGGGTGCTAAGCCCAAAAATACTAAAAACAATAATAATAATAATGGAAACAACCATAAAAAAAATAATGAATATGGGCCTAGAAAAAATAATAAAACATCACTAACTATAACAAAATCTTAACAATCTGTTGAGAAGTGTCTGTTTTGCAAATCTGCTGACCATAATGTTTACAACTGTTCATGCTTCACTACATTGCCGGTTATTCAGAGATTTGATTTTATTAAATCTGCGCCTGCATGTATGAAAAAAGGTCACACCGTAGCCAAATGTACTGCTCAAAAGTGCCGAGTTTGAGGCGGAGCGTATAACCAGCTTTTGCATCGGTATAGTTCTGAATCTCAAAGTGCAAATACTAATGTTGCGACAACTTCTTCTGAAGGATACATGTCTCAAATGCCGTCAACTTCACATGCTTCAGTGAATCACTTCGCATCTGACCAAAATGTTATTCTTGCTACTGCTGTGGTAAAAGTCAGATGCAGTTCTGGCGCTTATATATTAGCCAGAGCATTATTAGATTCCGGTTCGCAAACAAATTTAATTACCGAGGAACTAACTCAAAGGCTTAGAATTAAGCGCAAAGGAGGCAGATTAAATTTAACAGGCATAGGTGAAGTCAATTCAGTTGCTAAGTCTAATACAGAGATCTCCGTTATGTCGAGGGTAAATTCAGCCCAATTCATTTCAAAGTTTTGGGTAATGAGTTTAATTACGAACTTCCAACCTGATCAAAGGATCTGCACTAGTAATTGGAATATTCCGAAAAATATCGAACTGGCAGACCCTGAATTTTACAAGCCTTCAAAAAACTTCATTAGGCTGGATCGCGGCTGGCAAATATACTCAGGCTACAAGCTCAAGATCAAGAGTTTGTAATTTTAGTAACATAATAGAAAACGAGGAAAATATTGATTCAATTGTTCGTAAATTCTGGGAACTAGAAGAAGTTTCCAACGAACAAGCTCAGATGTACACTGAGGAACAACAAAAATGTGAAGAACATTTTAAAAATTCGGTACGACGTTTAACGTCAGGACGTTTCGAAGTCTCACTTCCTTTCAAATCGGGTCCAAATTTGTTAGGATCGTCTTATGATACAGCTAAACGCCGATTTCTTGCGCTTGAACGCAAACTTTCACATAATAATGAAATGCGAAGAATGTATCATGAGTTTATGAGAGAGTCCCTTCAAGAACAGTGACCATCATTTGATCCATCAAATGACAATCACTGATGATGAAAATATCCATCATCGCGTAGAACAAAGTTTCTATCACATTCTTAAGGGAAAAATGAAAAACTTGATGGAAACTTTTGTGTACATGTGATTTTGCATCCCTCTCTAACTAATGAATTCTTTCATTATGATATACACATATCTGCACTGCTCACTCTACAGCAGTTTACTATTTAGTGATTACAGAAGTTTTCGTCACACTTGATGGATATACCAATCACAGTTGACGGTCACACTTGATGGATATATCCGTCATAATTGATGGATATACCCTTAATTGAAAAATCGAACTTTTTTTTAATAAAATAAAATTTAATATTTCAACTTTTTTAATATCTAAATAATATTTTAATATCTAAATATTTTTTTTATAAAAAATGACTTCATTTATAACAAAATACTTAATTTTTATCTTTTTTAAATATTTTTTTGTTGTAGTCTGTGGTAGCTTCGCTCTACTGACTTCTTCACACTTTTTTCAAAATCGAGCGCTCCTTGCTGTTGGAAAACACCTTAAAGTAAAAGAAGATATACATTTATGTATAAATAATTTAATACCCAATAAACAAATAACTTTTTGATTGACTAACCTGTAGTACAAGCCTCGCAGGGAGTTATTAACCAAAGAGAGCCTTTAGAGGGCTTGCTTATCCGAACTTCCATCCCAATTATGTTTTTCTAGTACGTGGTCGGTAAAAATTGAGCGTATCACAGTGCTGACATCCTGCGATGTCCTCTTAATCATATGTAAATTTGATGTCTAAAAAATATAAATGTAAGAATATTTAAATAATTTAAGCATGAACTTAAGTTCTTTACCTCCTTCAACTTTCTCTCCAAATCTTCCACCGCTAGAAGGTTCTGCAAAGGGAGCATGCTGGCGACTTCATCAAGTTTTGAGTCGTAAGTCTCCCCAGCCAGCCGACAGACGGATTTCTCAACCTTTTTGGTGTCCATCAAAATTCTTAATCAATACGAATTGCAAAACCTCTTAATATTTAAGACAAATTATAATTTTATACTCACATACTTTCCTCAAGTTTTTTAAGCCGGGCTTAGATTTCCTTTTGACCCTGGACCTAATCTTCAAGGGGAAGGAATGCCTTAAATGGAAAAATATTTTAAACAAATATAATTCTTTTAACGTTTAAAATAACCTTTATATTTCCCATCACTTTTAGGCGACAGTGATGTTGGGGCACACATCTTGAGTATTTCTGCTAAATACTGTTGTTGACTGAAAATCAGAGGAATACATAAAATTAGAAAATAAGGAAAAGTTTTGCACATAAAAAACAGCTTACAATTTTGGATTTAAAGGCTTCATAGGTTCTTCCAACTTGAATCTAACTTTTTGAAGGCTTTGGCGGTTTTAAATACCCGCAACATGCCGCTGAAGTTTCGGGTGTCCGCTGTCAGGTTCACTACACTACAACTGCTTTCAATCCCAAATACAATGTACCTTTTTGATTTCACATTGGACTTGTATATTTATTTTAAATTCTTTTTATATATTTATTTCTTCTTTAATTTTTGCTTATATTAAATCAACATATCACTTTTATAACTATTTAATAAATGCGCAATTTTCTTAACGTCACGAAATAAAACATATATTAGTTGTTTCACTCTTGCGTGCAATTTGTGTGTTTAGGGCAAACAACGTTGCAACTGACAAGAAATTTCTCTTCCTTATTTTTTCTTTCAAAAATTCCTTAAGACCGGCTAACTTTTTACAACAAATTTAATAAAAAATTTGTTTGACCTTTGGCACAATTTTAATTACAAAATATTTTGTAAGCTGTATTTTATAGTTTGCTGCACTATTATCTATAAACTCAAGCGAAAAATAAGATTTAGTCTATTAAGAAAAATTCATACCAATTCAGTACCAAAAACGCTACAATGGCAACGCTGTTCAATATAAAATTGTTGCAAATGTGTTAGTGTACAAATTGTGTTAGTATTAGTTTCTGTCAAGCATTTCTTGCTGGGAGTATGCCGATTTAGGTCATATGGTCGAAACACAAAATATAATTCCAGGTGGATCTCACTATTTTATACCACATCAATGTGTTTTGCGACCTCAAAGTACATCGACAAAACTTCGTGTCGTATTTAATGCTTCGTGTCGAACTTCTTCACGAACTTCGCTCAACGATTTACTAATGGTTGGGCCTACGGTGCAAGAAGAATTGTATACGACACTAATCCGTTTTCGATTCCATAAATTTGTTATCACTGCAGATATAGAAAAAATGTATCGTCAAGTTTTGATTGGCGATAAAGATAGAGATTTTCAATTGATCCTTTGGAGACAAAATCCTTCTGATCCCCCACAAGTGTTTCGGTTGAATACTGTCACGTACGGTACTTCTAATGCTCCATTTTTAGCATTCAGATGCCTTATGTATTTAAGCGATCTCTACAAAGAGACTTTACCGATTGGAGCTAAAGTTATTCGCAGTGATTTTTATGTTGACGACTTGTTGACTGGTGCCGATGGTTTAGAAGAACTTTCAGGTATTAGAGATCAGGTGACTCGAATATTGAGTTCAGCTGGATTCCATTTAACTAAATGGTTTTCAAATCACCCTGATTTGCATATTACTCAAGACAAGGAAAAATTATTACAAAATGATTCCGATTCGGCTAAAGCGTTGGGCATACATTGGGTTCCGAAGAATGATTTATTTAAGTTTCATTTGAATAATGATTTCAAAGATTTAAAAGGAACAAAAAGAAACATTTTATCGGTTTCTTTTAAATTGTTCGATCCTCTCGGATTATTATGCCCAATAATTGCAAAATTCAAAATGTTACTTCAAGAACTTTGGATTCAAAAACTCGACTGGGATGAATAAATACCCTTGCGATTAGATACAGCTTGGGGAAATCTAAGAGATAACTTGTTGAAAATTGATTCACTACAAGTCCCAAGATTCGTCCACATTTCTTCGTCAAACAAGTTTAAATTCATGGCTTTTGTGACGCCTCAATTAAAGCGTACGGGTGTTGCATCTATATTAGAAGCTGTTATGCAGACAAAGTTGTTTGCAATTTGTTAACTGCAAAATCGAAGGTCGCACCACTCAAGATAAAATCTCTTCCGAGACTTGAGTTGTGCGCAGCACACCTTTTAGCAAAATTGTGGACTAGAATTGAGAAGATGATTAGCTTTGAAATCGAGAGTGTAGCATAATATGATTTAATTCTTTTAAACCACATCAACATGAAAGATTTAATTATTTTAAAGGCATTCATTAAATAGATAAAAGAGTATCATGTGTCACCTTAAAACTTTTCAACGAAGGCTGGCAAACGCATGTGAATTGTTTTAAAAACACTGCCGCCTTTACACCTCTTGAAGTGACAATGATTTTATTGCCGTGTGTGTGTGACACACTTAAAGACTATTTTATTTAAATTAGCCATGCATATTAGGTTACACCAAAATACTCGCCGCTGTGGGAAATAATAAAAAATTTTAAGGGAAATCTAATTACATTTAAATTCTTAAAAATATTCCCACAGTATTAATGAAAACATGTGAAAATAAAATCTAGAATCTACTCATAAGTAGTATATAAGCTGAACTAATTTTAAAAACAAATCAATCTGAAATTTAGAGCAAGACTTAAAGCAGCTCTTGCTAACTTGCTAAAAATAAAGATTCAAAATTATTCTTAAACCAAAAATAAAACAACATTTTTACTTTTTTTATTTATTGGTTACATGGCGATCCTGCCAAATTCGTTATAAGGAAAAATATAGCAAATATTGCTTATCCTTATTTCGAATAAAAGGATAATAGGATCCAACACACAGAGCTTAAGCTTAGTTGGATCTCTATCTTAAAAAAAAAAAATTGCCTTTTCCACTCAAAATAACATTAATGGAAGAGAGCCTAGAGGAAATCCTCAGGAACATTGAAGAGGCAGAAGCCAGGTGGAAGGCGCTGCTGGGGCAGGGTGAAGACCCATCAAATAAACCGACAATTCTATCAGTAGTACCACGACCAAAAAAGGAACAAACAAACAAAAAAGAAGACGTAAAATATCCAATCTTTCCGCTACCCAACATCCAAAAGTCCACAGGGGGACGGAAAAACCTTTTAAAGGTGCAACTGAGAGCACTACAACATCAACAAACCTATGTCACGGGTGAGGAACTAGGACGAGTTGCGATGCAGATAACAGAAGCCAAACGTAAAATTAAGCAAATAAAAAAAAAAAACACAAACAAAAAAAATATAATATATTAAGTAAATAAATAGGTTAATTCACAAAAACAAAAATATTAAGATAAATAAGTAATAACATATATATTAAGATTTAAATTTTGAAAAAAAAAACAAAATATATATATATATATATATATATATATATATATATATATAAACATTTATTAAAATTATTTATGGTCCTTGTACAATAAATTTTTTTTTTAACATGAATACGAGTAGGAGAAGAATTAGGGCAAAGAATCCGATTAGGTGGAATAACATATCCCCTGAACGTTCTTTACCTAAGCAAATTGAATGGCTAGCAAGCTACTGGAAAATAATAGGACTAGAAGGAACTCCCACAGAGGCAGATATTATTAACAATTCCCGATTAGAAGAAGAGACAATAGCTTCAATTAGATGGGCAGAAAAATTAGAAATGAAAAATAAAACAAATTAAAACAAAAAAAAAATTAATTTTCAAAATGGGTAAAACTGAATCAAAGATAGAAAAACCAAACGCCAATGTAGTAAATAATGTAGAAATAGTAGATCATAGTAAGGAAATCAACTCATTATGGGTTTTAACATTGATGTTAGTAATAATGGCAGCTATAAACTTATCTCTCAAGATATATATATTTCATAAAAGATCGCTCAGAAAGAAATATGCTAGTAGAGCAAATGACTTAGATAAAGTTTAGTTTGTTTTAATGGATTGGAAAGATATGCTACAGAAAGCTAGAAATATTAAAGAAAATTTTGAGCGTTCATACAAATGTTTAAATCAAGATAGACCAATAAAAAATGAAACAGTCAAGTACCATCTACAAAACTTATTACAATATTTGGAAGAAATAAGAATTTTATTTAACGTAAATTATAAAAGACTTACAACAGCTCACCAAAGAGCTGCTGATGCGTTTTTTCTTGATTTAACCATTCGTGTAACAAAAATAGCAACCAAAAAGGGCATTGATATTGAGTTACCAAATACAATACATGAAAACGTCAACGTCAAAATCAATACTGAAAACAATATGAGTCAAACGATAGTCGAATTTTTAAACACAGCTTCAAAGCTGATTCCAGAATTTGACGGTAAGTCAGAAAACCTTCCGTCATTTATTGACTCTTTAAACTTAGTAAATTCAATACAGGGAACTCATGAGTCAACTGCGGTTTCGTTAATTAAAACAAAGTTGAAGGGCACTGCAAGAAATCTAATAAGCAGTGAAAAAACCATAAACGAAATAATACATAGACTAAAAACTTCAGTTAAAGGAGAATCAGTAGAAGTTCTCACTGCAAAAATTATGCATATAAAACAAAATAACAAGCATATTGTAGTGAAATTGAGAATTTAAGTAAATCCTTGGAAAATGCATACCGATGGATTGCCATGCGAATTAGCCACAAAATATTCTATACAAGTTGCTGTAAAAGCACTTACCAAAAACTGCACCATCGATAAAGTAAAGCTTATCATGGAAGCAGGACAATTTAATAGCATGAATGATGCTATAAGCAAATTTGTCAACAGTTGCACAGAAGCAACTGGGCAACAAAATGCTATACTATACTACCGGTAAAGACAAAATAATAGATACAATTCTTTCCGTGGAAATGCCTATCGTGGAAGAAATAATTTCCCACGAAATAACAGTCTAAATAATAGACCATATTTTAATAATAATAGGCAGTCAAATAATTTTAATAATAATAGGTACAACCAACGACCTAACAATTATCGTAGGAACGGAAACTACATAAGAGCAACAGAATCAAACCAGATTGATTCGGAAAACCAACAAGATCCCCTAAGAGAAATTCAATAAGTAATAAAATATACAATCTTAATCTCAACTTATGTTACTGCATACAATTTTTAATAGACAAAACCAATACACCAATAACCCTACTAATAGATACAGGAGCCGACATTTCACTAATAAAACTAACACACGTCTCTATAAATGAAATAAATACTAACAAAATAACAACTTTAAGCGGAATAGGACAAGGTAAAATACAATCACTTGGAAGCATATTTTTTGATTTAAAACACAAAAATTGGCTAATTCCACACAACTTCCAATTTGTTAAAAACGATTTTCCCATACCATGTGATGGAATTATTGGTATGGCCTTTTTTAAAAATATAACTGTATTTTAGATTTCAATAACACGTGTGATCACTTTGTCCTACGCCCCTTCTACATTAACCAATCAATTGAAATACCTATCCAAAATAATGGTGATGATGTAATTCTGCCACCAAGATCAGAAGTCATACACCAAGTTAAACTTCTATCTGCAGAAACAGAATTATTAATCCCTAACCAAGAAATAGAACCAGGTATTTTCATTGCAAACACAATAGTAACGACAAATAAAGCTTTCATTCGTATATTAAACACTAACAATACTATCAGTAAATTCAACCAAGTTAATATAAAAACCGAAAACATCTCAAACTATAACACATTTAAAAGTACATCAAAGTCAAACATTGAAAGAAATAATAAAATTTTAAAAATTCTAAAGAAAAATTTTCCTGAACAATTTAAAAATACATTAACAAAACTTTGCAGTTCGTATTGTGATAGTTTCGGTTTAGAATCAGAAACAATAACAACAAATAATTTCTACGAACAAAAGTTGAGAATAAAAGATACAACTCCTGTATACATTAAAAACTATAGAATCCCACCTTCACACAAAGATGAAATAGATAAACAAGTCAAAAAATTGATAAAAGATAAAATAGTGGAACCTTCTTACTCTGAATATAACAGTCCAATTCTTTAGTACCAAAGAAATCACTACCTAATTCAGAAGACAAAAGGTGGCGACTCGTGATAGATTATAGGCAAATAAACAAGAAATTAGTAGCAGATAAATTTCCATTACCAAGAATAGATGATATTCTGGATCAATTAGGAAGAGCTAAATATTTTTCTTGCATTGACTTAATGTCAGGATTCCATCAAATACCATTAGATAAAAATTCACGAGTTTTAACATCGTTCTCAACAACAAATGGTTCTTACAGATACACAAGATTACCATACGGCTTAAAAATTGCTCCCAATTCTTTTCAAAGAATGATGACACTTGCATTCAGTGGATTAAAACCCGATCAAACATTTCTTTATATGGATGACTTAGTCGTACTAGGGTGTTCTGAAAAACACATGCTCTCGAATCTACAAAACGTCTTCGACTTATGTCGCAAATTCAACCTAAAATTAAATCCTGAAAAATGTTCATTCTTCATGAAAGAAGTTACATATCTTGGTCATAAATGTACAGATAGAGAAATATTACCAGATGATAGTAAATATTCAATAATAGAAAATTATCCAACACCAACAGATGCGGATAGTGCAAAAAATTTATCGCATTTTGTAATTACTATCGAAGATTTATAAAAAAATTTTCTGAATATTCCAGACACCTATCAAGACTTACCAAGAAAAATGTTAAATTCGAATGGACAAAAGATTGTGATTTTGCGTTTAAATATTTGAAAAAAGCATTAATGAGCCCCACGTTATTGCAATACCCAGATTTCACAAAAGAATTTTGCATTACAACAGATGCAAGTAAATTCGCTTGTGGAGCAGTATTAACCCAAGAATATGGTCCTTGCTGTTGGAAAACACCTTAAAGTAAAAGAAGATATACATTTATGTATAAATAATTTAATACCCAATAAACAAATAACTTTTTGATTGACTAACCTGTAGTACAAGCCTCGCAGGGAGTTATTAACCAAAGAGAGCCTTTAGAGGGCTTGCTTATCCGACCTTCCATCCCAATTATGTTTTTCTAGTAGGTGGTCGGTAAAAATTGAGCGTATCACAGTGCTGACATCCTGCGATGTCCTCTTAATCATATGTAAATGTGATGTCTAAAAAATATAAATGTAAGAATATTTAAATAATTTAAGCATGAACTTAAGTTCTTTACCATTGCTTCAGTGAAACCTTTCGACTCCTTCAACTTTCTCTCCAAATCTTCCACCGCTAGAAGGTTCTGCAAAGGGAGCATGCTGGCGACTTCATCAAGTTTTGAGTCGTAAGTCTCCCCAGCCAGCCGACAGACGGATTTCTCAACCTTTTTGGTGTCCATCAAAATTCTTAATCAATACGAATTGCAAAACCTCTTAAAATTTAAGACAAATTATAATTTTATACTCACATACTTTCCTCAAGTTTTTTAAGCCGGGCTTAGATTTCCTTCTGACCCTGAACCTAATCTTCAAGGGGAAGGAATGCCTTAAATGGAAAAATATTTTAAACAAATATAATTCTTTAAACGTTTAAAACAACCTTTATATTTCCCATCACTTTTAGGCGACAGTGATGTTGGGGCACACATCTTGAGTATTTCTGCTAAATACTGTTGTTGACTGAAAATCAGAGGAATACATAAAATTAGAAAATAAGGAAAAGTTTTGCACATAAAAAACAGCTTACAATTTTGGATTTAAAGGCTTCATAGGTTCTTCCAACTTGAATCTAACTTTTTGAAGGCTTTGGCGGTTTTAAATACCCGCAACATGCCGCTGAAGTTTCGGGTGTCCGCTGTCAGGTTCACTACACTACAACTGCTTTAAATCCCAAATACAATGTCCCTTATTGATTTCACATTGAACTTGTATATTTATTTTAAATTCTTTTTATATATTTATTTCTTCTTTAATTTTTGCTTATATTAAATCAACATATCACTTTTATAACTATTTAATAAATGCGCAATTTTCTTAACGTCACGAAATAAAACATATATTAGTTGTTTCACTCTTGCGTGCGATTTGTGTGTTTAGGGCAAACAACGTTGCAACTGACAAGAAATTTCTCTTCCTTATTTTTTATTTCAAAAATTCCTTAAGACCGGCTAACTTTTTACAACAAATTTAATAAAAAATTTGTTTGACCTTTGGCACAATTTTAATTACAAAATATTTTGTAAGCTGTATTTTATAGTTTGCTGCACTATTATCTATAAACTCAAGCGAAAAATAAGATTTAGTCTATTAAGAAAAATTCATACCAATTCAGTACCAAAAACGCTACAATGGCAACGCTGTTCAATATAAAATTGTTGCAAATGTGTTAGTGTACAAATTGTGTTAGTATTAGTTTCTGTCAAGCATTTCTTGCTGGGAGTATGCCGATTTAGGTCATATGGTCGAAACACAAAATATAATTCCAGGTGGATCTCACTATTTTATACCACATCAATGTGTTTTGCGACCTCAAAGTACATCGACAAAACTTCGTGTCGTATTTAATGCTTCGTGTCGAACTTCTTCACGAACTTCGCTCAACGATTTACTAATGGTTGGGCCTACGGTGCAAGAAGAATTGTATACGACACTAATCCGTTTTCGATTCCATAAATTTGTTATCACTGCAGATATAGAAAAAATGTATCGTCAAGTTTTGATTGGCGATAAAGATAGAGATTTTCAATTGATCCTTTGGAGACAAAATCCTTCTGATCCCCTACAAGTGTTTCGGTTGAATACTGTCACGTACGGTACTTCTAATGCTCCATTTTTAGCATTCAGATGCCTTATGTATTTAAGCGATCTCTACAAAGAGACTTTACCGATTGGAGCTAAAGTTATTCGCAGTGATTTTTATGTTGACGACTTGTTGACTGGTGCCGATGGTTTAGAAGAACTTTCAGGTATTAGAGATCAGGTGACTCGAATATTGAGTTCAGCTGGATTCCATTTAACTAAATGGTTTTCAAATCACCCTGATTTGCATATTACTCAAGACAAGGAAAAATTATTACAAAATGATTCCGATTCGGCTAAAGCGTTGGGCATACATTGGGTTCCGAAGAATGATTTATTTAAGTTTCATTTGAATAATGATTTCAAAGATTTAAAAGGAACAAAAAGAAACATTTTATCGGTTTCTTTTAAATTGTTCGATCCTCTCGGATTATTATGCCCAATAATTGCAAAATTCAAAATGTTACTTCAAGAACTTTGGATTCAAAAACTCGACTGGGATGAATAAATACCCTTGCGATTAGATACAGCTTGGGGAAATCTAAAAGATAACTTGTTGAAAATTGATTCACTACAAGTCCCAAGATTCGTCCACATTTCTTCGTCAAACAAGTTTAAATTCATGGCTTTTGTGACGCCTCAATTAAAGCGTACGGGTGTTGCATCTATATTAGAAGCTGTTATGCAGACAAAGTTGTTTGCAATTTGTTAACTGCAAAATCGAAGGTCGCACCACTCAAGATAAAATCTCTTCCGAGACTTGAGCTTTTAGCAAAATTGTGGACTAGAATTGCGAAGATGATTAGCTTTGAAATCGAGAGTGTAGCATAATATGATTTAATTCTTTTAAACCACATCAACATGAAAGATTTAATTATTTTAAAGGCATTCATTAAATAGATAAAAGAGTATCATGTGTCACCTTAAAACTTATCAACGAAGGCTGGCAAACGCATGTGAATTGTTTTAAAAACACTGCCGCCTTTACACCTCTTGAAGTGACAATGATTTTATTGCCGTGTGTGTGTGACACACTTAAAGACTATTTTATTTAAATTAGCCATGCATATTAGGTTACACCAAAATACTCGCCGCTGTGGGAAATAATAAAAAATTTTAAGGGAAATCTAATTACATTTAAATTCTTAAAAATATTCCCACAGTATTAATGAAAACATGTGAAAATAAAATCTAGAATCTACTCATAAGTAGTATATAAGCTGAACTAATTTTAAAAACAAATCAATCTGAAATTTAGAGCAAGACTTAAAGCAGCTCCTGCTAACTTGCTAAAAATAAAGATTCAAAATTATTCTTAAACCAAAAATAAAACAACATTTTTACTTTTTTTTATTTATTGGTTACATGGCGATCCTGCCAAATTCGTTATAAGGAAAAATATAGCAAATATTGCTTATCCTTATTTCGAATAAAAGGATAATAGGATCCAACACACAGAGCTTAAGCTTAGTTGGATCTCTATCTTAAAAAAAAAAATTACCTTTTCCACTCAAAATAACATTAATGGAAGAGAGCCTAGAGGAAATCCTCAGGAACATTGAAGAGGCAGAAGCCAGGTGGAAGGCGCTGCTGGGGCAGGGTGAAGACCCATCAAATAAACCGACAATTCTATCAGTAATACCACGACCAAAAAAGGAACAAACAAACAAAAAAGAAGACGTAAAATATCCAATCTTTCCGCTACCCAACATCCAAAAGTCCACAGGGGGACGGAAAAACCTTCTAAAGGTGCAACTGAGAGCACTACAACATCAACAAACCTATGTCACGGGTGAGGAACTAGGACGAGTTGCGATGCAGATAACAGAAGCCAAACGTAAAATTAAGCAAATAAAAAAAAAACACACAAACAAAAAAAATATAATATATTAAGTAAATAAATAGGTTAATTCACAAAAACAAAAATATTAAGATAAATAAGTAATAACATATATATTAAGATTTAAATTTTGAAAAAAAAAAACAAAATATATATATATATATATATATATATATATATATATATAAACATTTATTAAAATTATTTATGGTCCTTGTACAATAAATTTTTTTTTTAACATGAATACGAGTAGGAGAAGAATTAGGGCAAAGAATCCGATTAGGTGGAATAACATATCCCCTGAACGTTCTTTACCTAAGCAAATTGAATGGCTAGCAAGCTACTGGAAAATAATAGGACTAGAAGGAACTCCCACAGAGGCAGATATTATTAACAATTCCCGATTAGAAGAAGAGACAATAGCTTCAATTAGATGGGCAGAAAAATTAGAAATGAAAAATAAAACAAATTAAAACAAAAAAAAAAATTAATTTTCAAAATGGGTAAAACTGAATCAAAGATAGAAAAACCAAACGCCAATGTAGTAAATAATGTAGAAATAGTAGATCGTAGTAAGGAAATCAACTCATTATGGGTTTTAACATTGATGTTAGTAATAATGGCAGCTATAAACTTATCTCTCAAGATATATATATTTCATAAAAGATCGCTCAGAAAGAAATATGCTAGTAGAGCAAATGACTTAGATAAAGTTTAGTTTGTTTTAATGGATTGGAAAGATATGCTACAGAAAGCTAGAAATATTAAAGAAAATTTTGAGCGTTCATACAAATGTTTAAATCAAGATAGACCAATAAAAAATGAAACAGTCAAGTACCATCTACAAAACTTATTACAATATTTGGAAGAAATAAGAATTTTATTTAACGTAAATTATAAAAGACTTACAACAGCTCACCAAAGAGCTGCTGATGCGTTTTTTCTTGATTTAACCATTCGTGTAACAAAAATAGCAACCAAAAAGGGCATTGATATTGAGTTACCAAATACAATACATGAAAACGTCAACGTCAAAATCAATACTGAAAACAATATGAGTCAAACGATAGTCGAATTTTTAAACACAGCTTCAAAGCTGATTCCAGAATTTGACGGTAAGTCAGAAAACGTTCCGTCATTTATTGACTCTTTAAACTTAGTAAATTCAATACAGGGAACTCATGAGTCAACTGCGGTTTCGTTAATTAAAACAAAGTTGAAGGGCACTGCAAGAAATCTAATAAGCAGTGAAAAAACCATAAACGAAATAATACATAGACTAAAAACTTCAGTTAAAGGAGAATCAGTAGAAGTTCTCACTGCAAAAATTATGCATATAAAACAAAATAACAAAATGGCTAACGCATATTGTAGTGAAATTGAGAATTTAAGTAAATCCTTGGAAATTGCATACATTTCCGATGGATTGCCATGCGAATTAGCCACAAAATATTCTACACAAGTTGCTGTAAAAGCACTTACCAAAAACTGCACCATCGATAAAGTGAAGCTTATCATGGAAGCAGGACAATTTAATAGCATGAATGATGCTATAAGCAAATTTGTCAACAGTTGCACAGAAGCAACTGGGCAACAAAATGCTATACTATACTACCGGTAAAGACAAAATAATAGATACAATTCTTTCCGTGGAAATGCCTATCGTGGAAGAAATAATTTCCCACGAAATAACAGTCTAAATAATAGACCATATTTTAATAATAATAGGCAGTCAAATAATTTTAATAATAATAGGTACAACCAACGACCTAACAATTATCGTAGGAACGGAAACTACATAAGAGCAACAGAATCAAACCAAATTGATTCGGAAAACCAACAAGATCCCCTAAGAGAAATTCAATAAGTAATAAAATATACAATCTTAATCTCAACTTATGTTACTGCATACAATTTTTAATAGACAAAACCAATACACCAATAACCCTACTAATAGATACAGGAGCCGACATTTCACTAATAAAACTAACACACGTCTCTATAAATGAAATAAATACTAACAAAATAACAACTTTAAGCGGAATAGGACAAGGTAAAATACAATCACTTGGAAGCATATTTTTTGATTTAAAACACAAAAATTGGCTAATTCCACACAACTTCCAATTTGTTAAAAACGATTTTCCCATACCATGTGATGGAATTATTGGTATGGCCTTTTTTAAAAATATAACTGTATTTTAGATTTCAATAACACGTGTGATCACTTTGTCCTACGCCCCTTCTACATTAACCAATCAATTGAAATACCTATCCAAAATAATGGTGATGATGTAATTCTGCCACCAAGATCAGAAGTCATACACCAAGTTAAACTTCTATCTGCAGAAACAGAATTATTAATCCCTAACCAAGAAATAGAACCAGGTATTTTCATTGCAAACACAATAGTAACGACAAATAAAGCTTTCATTCGTATATTAAACACTAACAATACTATCAGTAAATTCAACCAAGTTAATATAAAAACCGAAAACATCTCAAACTATAACACATTTAAAAGTACATCAAAGTCAAACATTGAAAGAAATAATAAAATTTTAAAAATTCTAAAGAAAAATTTTCCTGAACAATTTAAAAATACATTAACAAAACTTTGCAGTTCGTATTGTGATAGTTTCGGTTTAGAATCAGAAACAATAACAACAAATAATTTCTACGAACAAAAGTTGAGAATAAAAGATACAACTCCTGTATACATTAAAAACTATAGAATCCCACCTTCACACAAAGATGAAATAGATAAACAAGTCAAAAAATTGATAAAAGATAAAATAGTGGAACCTTCTTACTCTGAATATAACAGTCCAATTCTTTAGTACCAAAGAAATCACTACCTAATTCAGAAGACAAAAGGTGGCGACTCGTGATAGATTATAGGCAAATAAACAAGAAATTAGTAGCAGATAAATTTCCATTACCAAGAATAGATGATATTCTGGATCAATTAGGAAGAGCTAAATATTTTTCTTGCATTGACTTAATGTCAGGATTCCATCAAATACCATTAGATAAAAATTCACGAGTTTTAACATCGTTCTCAACAATAATGGTTCTTACAGATACACAAGATTACCATACGGCTTAAAAATTGCTCCCAATTCTTTTCAAAGAATGATGACACTTGCATTCAGTGGATTAAAACCCGATCAAGCATTTCTTTATATGGATGACTTAGTCGTACTAGGGTGTTCTGAAAAACACATGCTCTCGAATCTACAAAACGTCTTCGACTTATGTCGCAAATTCAACCTAAAATTAAATCCTGAAAAATGTTCATTCTTCATGAAAGAAGTTACATATCTTGGTCATAAATGTACAGATAGAGAAATATTACCAGATGATAGTAAATATTCAATAATAGAAAATTATCCAACACCAACAGATGCGGATAGTGCAAAAAATTTATCGCATTTTGTAATTACTATCGAAGATTTATAAAAAAATTTTCTGAATATTCCAGACACCTATCAAGACTTACCAAGAAAAATGTTAAATTCGAATGGACAAAAGATTGTGATTTTGCGTTTAAATATTTGAAAAAAGCATTAATGAGCCCCACGTTATTGCAATACCCAGATTTCACAAAAGAATTTTGCATTACAACAGATGCAAGTAAATTCGCTTGTGGAGCAGTATTAACCCAAGAATATGGTGGTAAACATTTACCCATAGCATACGCTTCAAAAACATTCAATAAAGGCGAAAGCAACAAATCAATAATCGAACAAGAATTAACTGCCATACATTGGGCTATAACGCATTTCAGACCATACACATATGGAAAACATTTTCTTGTTCGTACTGACCACAGACCGCTATCTTATCTATTTTCAATGAAGAATCCAAGTTCAAAATTAACAAGAATGAGATTTGATCTAGAGGAATAAAATTTTACAGTTGAGTACCTTAGGGGAAAAGATAATTATGTTGCCGACGCACTTTCAAGAATAAGCATAAATGACCTAATAGACATGAATATTAAAATTTGTTCTATATTAAGAGTCACGACTAGATCGATGACCAATGAAAAACAAAACAGAAATAATAGAAATAGTAAAAATAATCAGCATAATAATAATAAGAAAAATAATGAGCCCAGTATATATGTACCATTAAACAACACTGACGTCAGAAAATATTATAAACTTAAGATTTTCCCCGGAAGATGCTACATCAAACGAGGAAAATCTATAATAACATATATACAAATGAATGATTTGTTTACTAAAGGGAACTTTGACTTAGGACAATTTCTCCCTAGGCTCGAATATATGGCCGGTAAACATAATATAAATAAATTACAAGTGACACCTAGTGATAAAATTTTTGAATTTATCTCAATTAATGAATTTAAAATAATGGGCAATAAAATATTAAAGAATATTAAAGTAGCGCTACTAAATGAGGTGACCCAAATTAATAGTAAGAATGCCAAGGCAATTCTCGACATAATGCTGAAATATCACGATGATCCCATGGAAGGAGGACATTGTGGAATTTATAGAACAATAGAAAAAATTAAACGATATTATTATTGGAAAAATATGTCTAAGGATATATCAAATTATGTAAAATCATGTCATAAATGTCAAACTTCAAAAACAACAAAACATTTGAAGAGTCCAATGACAATTACAGAAACACCAGATAAACCATTTAACACGGTATATGTAGATACAATAGGTCCATTCCCAAAATCAATTTACGGAAATGAATATGCTGTCACACTAATATGTGACTTAACTAAATATTTAGTAACTATACCAATACAAGACAAAAGCGCTAAATCAGTCGCTAAAGCTATTTTTGAAAATTTCATACTCACCTACGGTCCAATGAAGACGTTCATTTCGGACATGGGCACTGAGTATACTGAAACAAATTGATTTGTTTTGTAATAATCTCCTTTAATGGTTGGCGGGATTTGCCAATCTTATAGAGATTAAAACTTACAATTGCTTAATAAAAGCAATTATAGGTTTGGGGTTAAGGGGATGAAAAAAAGAGTTAATTAATAACTTCGTCCGAGTTATTAAACTTAGGTTACATATAACTCACCGTACTTATTGCTTATATGTTTAATAAAATAGACCCAATTAACAGAGAATTTGATTTTATCCAATTGACCTTTATTTCCTTCCAGGTTCTTATTTGGTAAGTAGGTGCACAATGTTCCGGGATTCTTAACTTAAATGTAGGTAGGTATTTAAGAACTTCAAATTTTAGTAAAGAGTAAGTAAGGTAAGTGTTTTTTTTTATTTTGGTAAGTATTTAGTTTCATAAGTATTTATAGGATTTTTTATAGATGTTGACTGTCTTCCAGCTGTTGGTCGAATAAAGATGATTTAGTTGATGCATTTTTCGTTACCAGCAAACAAAAACTACTTTGTAGCTTTATTGTCGCTTTCGTTAAATTCCTTTTTGCTATTAGGGTGGTAACTTTTATTGTAAACAGTTCTTTTTTTATGATATTGTCTAAACCAAGTTTAGACATGGCGCCGGCCTTGCCGTTAGGCAATGGAAGATTTGTCGTCAGCAACAAGAACATTCGCAAGAGATCTTATGGCTTCGATTATTACTTTCATATCCGGTGTTGTAGAAACCGCTACTTGGGGTTTAGGCTTTTCAGATATGGCCTTTTGGCGTTGTATTTTACCTTTACGTAATTGTTTTATTTCAATGCCTCGGCTTCGTTGAGGTCTTGGGTGCAGCAGCGTATGATGGTTTTTATCACATACTCTACATGTGTCCATCGACGAACATGATCGGAGGTTATGGGTTTTTGCAAGGCAATTAATGCAGTAGTTATGGTTGTCAACCACCTCTTCCCGGTCTACCACTGACATCTTTAAAAACTTACGGCAAAACCGTAATGCGTGGTAGCTCTTGCAGAGTACACACTTATAAATTTCTGGATCACGGTATAATCGACGTTTGCCGTGTTTGCTGTTGTTGTTAGCTTTGGGTTTAATTTCTGTTAGTCTTCAGTTACTCCTAGTATAAAGAAGAAAAAAAACATGAATTAGATAGGATAAGGCTAGAAGAAAGAATTTCTGTATATCCTTTCAAGCTGTAAAAGAAAATACGAGTATTGGACTATGAATGTTATAAAATTTGAAATATAATAACGTAGAGGGATATAATAATATAGAGTGAATAGAATAAAGCTACTTAGTTTTTAGTTGTAGGTGCTAGAGGTTTATTAGAATTTTTATTGTTCAAGAAAGGGAGGTGGCACAGTTTGACAATGGGTCTTGTTATTAATCCGGAGGCTGTACGTACATCAGCAGTACGAACGTTGTTGTCTAAACCGGAATACGTGTTCTCAATTCTACCTAATCGCCACTCATGCGGTGGTTGAAGAACATCTATCACCACAACGAGATCGCCGACTTGCAGATTCGGGACTGAATCTTTCCATTTATACCGTTTGTGTAGTGACTTAAGGTAGTCCTCTTTCCATCGGATTGAGAATTGATGGTGAAGAGCTTTTAACTTTTCCCATCTATTAATTAGAGACATATCCTTATAGTGTTGTTCTGGGAAAGAAATTAAGGGAGCAACTCTTAAAAAGTGACCTGGTGTTAGAGCCGTAAAGTCAGCTGGATCTTCAGATAGTGCAGAAATCGGGCGAGAGTTGAGGACCGCTTCAATTCGAGCTAATATTGTTGAGAATTCTTCAAAGCTAAACTTTTGAGCCCCTGCTATACGTTTTAAATGAAACTTAAAACTTTTAACTGCTGCTTCCCATAAGCCGCCCATATGAGGTGCATATGGTGGAATAAATCTCCACTTAAATCCATGAATTAGATATTTTTGAGATACCTCTGTAGCAGCAGTTTTTACAAATTTGTCAAACTCGTTCTGAAGTACTTTACTGGCTCCAAGGAAGTTTCTTCCATTGTCAGTTACTACCCTTTGGGGGAGCCCCCGCCTCCCAACGAAGCGAGCAAATGCGGCTTGGAATGCAGCTGAGGATAAGTCTGAGCAAAGTTCCAAATGAATAGCCTTAGTACTGAAGCACACGAACACGCTGACATATCCTTTAACAACGGTAGAGTTTCTTAGTGCAGAAGCTTTTATTTCAAATGGGCCTGCAAAGTCAATACCTGTAATTTGAAAGGGAAGAGAAAGACTGCATCTTTCAGGTGGTAATGGAGCCATTATTTGTGAGCATGCTTGCTGTTTGTAAATAATGCAATTTTTACATTGACGTATTATCTTTTTTACCCTGGGTTTCAACCTGAATATAAAAAACTCTGTTTGTACTAAGCGGCACATTTGACTACACTCAGCGTGACAAAGAAGTTGGTGCAAATGACTAAGATACAATTGGCAAAACCTAGAGTTGCCCGGCAATATAATTGGGTAACGTTCGTTATAAGGAAGCGACGAGTGAGCTAATCTGCCGTTTACTCGCAGAACTGAGTTTGAGTCCAGGAATGGATTAAGAGTTTTAAGGGAACTTTTATTTGAAATAGTTTGTAACTCGTACAAGGCCTTATATTCTTCATTATAGAATGTTTGTTGAGTTACCACTATAAGTCTTGTCTTGACAGTTTGAATTTCCTCCTGAGTTAAATTGAGCGATTCTGCAATCCGCACATCTGGTCTTAACTTGCTGATCGAATTTTTAAAAAATCGGAAAACGTAACATATAACACGAAGGCATCTGCTATACGACGAGAACCTATCGAGAATGTCGTTTTCTTTCACTTCAGCGTGTAGGGTTTGCGTATATAAGGGTTTCTCTACAATGTTTATGGGATTTTTCTTAGGCCATTCAGATAATGGTTTTTTCATCCACGGCGGTCCATGCCACCATAGCGAGTTATTTTCCAGATCTTGTGGCTTACAGCCTCGAGTACCAAGATCTGCTGGATTGTCGTGAGTCGGAACATGACGCCATGTTGCGTTCGCAGTTAAACATTGAATTTGAGCAATTCTGTTTGCAACATACGTTTCCCACGACGAGGGTGGCTTAGACAACCAGCCAAGAACTGTGGATGAGTCTGCCCATAAATAAATTCCATCATGAGTAAAATTAAAAGACTTTGTGACATAATTTACCAGCTTTGCTAACAAGACTGCACCATTAAGTTCTAGCCGAGGGAGGCAAACAGTCTGAATGGGTGCCACTTTACACTTCGCTAACAGTAAGTTTGAGAAAGAGTTGTAATTTTTATTTTGGCAGCGAATATAAACTGTGGCGCAATAAGCTGATTTGGAAGCATCGCAAAACCCAACAATTTGCACCGAATCACTAGGGGTATACTGTAGCCAACGGTTTATAGAAATTCTTTCGAGCTGCTCTAAATCTTGAACAAGATTATTCCACTTCTGGAGGGATTCTGGTGCTACATTGTCATCCCAATCCAACCCTTCTAACCACAACTGTTGCATGAGTATTTTTGCTCTAATAACTACAGGTGCTAGCCATCCTGCAGGATCAAAGAGTTTAGCAACTGCAGAGAGAATTTGTCTTTTAGTGATTTTTGTGGATTGATCAGTTGGGGCAAAATGTAGTGTATTTGTGTGTATAAAATATATCTGTCCACATACTCATGTGTTTGACTGTATAATTCATATTTGTCCACATACTTATGTGTTTGACTGCATCAGTTATTTCGTTATCAGCAAGTAACTTGATGATCTTGCTTATTTGAATATTTTATGCCCACACATACCATGCAGCTGGTCGGCATGTATTTATGCCGACCAAGCATTTTCTCACGATAAGTTTAAATTAGTTTTTAAGTTTTTTTAAGACAAAGTACTTCAAGTGTTGAAGTACTATAGAATAGAACAAACAGAAATAAAAGTACGGTCGACCAGAATGGTCGACAATAAAACAAAGTAATTGTGTTATTAATAATTTTTTCATATTGAACAATAAAACAAAGCAATTGTGTTATAAATTCTTTTCCATACATGAACATCCTGCCAAACAAAAAAAATTGATTTGTGTAAAATTTATCGAGTTTAAGCCCGAGGTGCACAGCGTAGAAATTTGTGAATTTATAAGTGTGAGTTATGACAGTCGTCCGGTATCACATTTAATAAAACCAAATTCTCTCAACCCGCTTAACATCATATATCCCGGAACTATCGTCCACCCTCATCCGATTACAACGTTGGAGTCGAAGTATGATGTTGAACCATCACCCTACCATGCCCACGACTTGGAGTCTACAACTCGCTTGACAAGATTTGCGGATTTATAAGGTCAGATACTTAAAATCATCAGCAAGCTCTAAATTTATATCGCATTCTTCGGCTGGATAAAAATGACGTATCGTTTCCTTTGGTACCTCACTAGCTTCATATTGTACAAATGCAGGTGAATATTGAACTTGCGTGTAGCATCCATTATAGTTGTAATATTGGTTATAAAAGAATCGTATTTAGCCAGAAAACTGTTAGTGGCTTACCAATTTGCACTTAGCTTTTCCGTCAGCACCGTCATATCGGATGAATATTGTTCACAATTGACTTGTGCTTGCTTCAATTCTTCCAAACACATTTTTCTAAATTGAAACAATTGTTCTAATCCGTTGTACATAGTACAATTTCTTTAGAAAATAAAAATCCTAACCTTTAGTCTACTTAAATAAATTTGTGTAGCAAAAGAAAAAAAATGTTAAAATTTGAAACAAAATACCAATACACATATATATAAATATAAAGAACAACCAACCAAATCTTAAAAAAAAAAAAAAAATGGTAACAAATAAATTTAAATGATTTTAATGTTTTATCTAACAAAGCAGCAAACAGATGTAATCTTAAACAAATTGATTGATTAACTATCATTAAAGAATATAATACATAGATAGATGCATACCTACTTATATAATTTTTTAACAAACTTGTTACAGTAAGAAAAAAAAAAGTAGAAAAAAATATTTTTTTTAATATAAATTTTAAAAGTAATCGTTTTTAATTTTTATTTTAAATACTAAAACACAATTCTCAACAATAAATATTAAATAACCGTATATACATAGTATTCTTTAAAACAAACAAAAAAAATTTATGATAAAAATTCTATTCAACTTAACCTACTACTGCGATACATACGTGTCCCTCCAGTGGTATAGTTTTAAGGGATTAAAAGCCTAATTCAGATATCAGTCGGCGATATCTGGTTTATATCATTGTACTCCATTGACCATCACAAAATGGTCACGGCATCCGTGATATAAGCACCATTTTTTTTTTCACTAACGCGCCCTTGACTTTTATAGACACATTAACATTCGTGTACCTGTATAAACTTATTTTTAAGTAAAATATTGTAAACTTGCATTTTGTTTATGTAAACAGTTACTCGAAATACGTACATGACAGTTGAAATCTACATGATTAGCTCAATACTTATAATATTGATGCTGTGCGCAGCAAACCTTTTATATATCATTATTTTCGTTCATATGTTCAACAAGCGTAAAACTTCCACAGATCGTCGCAGAATCTACTTCATTTAAATTGTTTTTTTTTCCTTTTGTTTCTTGTCCCCATATGTAATAAATCAACAGAATAGATCTGAGTACCATGGGTGGCCACGAATCAAAAATAGAAAACCCTAATGCTAACGTAATTAACGACATTACGGTAAAAGTGCAATATCCAGTCATATATCTAAGTATTATCATCTTCTTACTGGCGCTGCAGATCCTTATAACGCTCTACCAGCTTCATAAGAGATCAATACGAAAAAATTACACGCGCGCAGCTTCACTAGCCAGAAATTTAGACCAAGTCTAAATGTTGAATCTCCGTTTTAGATAGCTATAAAGCACACATTACAACATACATTGAATATATATTCCTTTTTTGTCTCTCATTATTCAAAATTTAAAAACCCCATGGAATGGGAAATAATAGTGAATAAGGCTAGAGAAATAAAGGAAGAATTCATCAAATCTTATAAATGCCTTAATCTCAATAGAGAGATAAAACCTGAAACAATCAATAAACACATAAATAATCTCGTGCGAAGATTCGAACAGGTTAGAGTTCTTCTTAATGTTAATTATAATAGATTAACCCACTCTCATAAAACAGCAGCTGAAGCCTTCTTTGCTGATATAAGAGATAAATTAATAACGATATCCTTAAAAAAAGGTATCGTTCTAAATGTCCCAAACTCATTACATGAGGAAACAAATTTTAAATATCTACCAGAACTAGATTCAGACCCAACTTCAAATCTACCAAGTACAAGTAGAGCCTCTACCAACATGTCACAAACAAACATTGAATTCCTAAACACAGCAGCAAAACTCCTACCTGACTTCGACGGAAGTCCAGAAAATCTACAAAGCTTCATTGATGCTTTGACACTTGTGGAATCCATAAAGGGTACACATGAAGCCGTTGCGGTAAGCCTTATTAAAACAAAATTAAAAGGCACTAC
Organism: Cistogaster globosa; assembly: GCA_937654795.1. NCBI lineage: Eukaryota > Metazoa > Arthropoda > Insecta > Diptera > Tachinidae > Cistogaster > Cistogaster globosa. The sequence goes on from OW569404.1 coordinate 61,856,840, forward strand.
CAGGAACATAGTAACAACGGAATCGACCATTTCAGCGATAATTTCAAAACTCAAATCGACTGTTAAGGGAGAATCCGTTGACGTCATCAATGCAAAGTTGATGAATATAAAACAAACAGGCAAAAATGCCAATGCCTATGTCAAGGAAATAGATGAACTCACTAAAAAATTAGAGACCGCCTACATATCTGACGGTCTGCCAAATGAAACTGCAAGCAAGTACACAACACGTGCAGCAGTTTCAGCAATAGTAAAAAATGCGTCCAACGAACGGGTCAAACTGATCATGGAATCAGGATCGTTCCTAAACATGGATGAAGTGAAAACAAAATTCATAAGCAGTTGTACCGACGCATACGGACAACCTAATGCTGTATTAACTTTTCAACACAGCTACAACAATATTCCTTCTAATTTCTCTAATAATAGACAACGTTACTCTAGGAATACTAGTAACACACCCAATAACTCTAATAGGGCGCCTACTTTTTATAATCGTAACACTAGTAACAGAAATCCTAATAACAGGAATACAATTGGCCGTTATGTAACTAGAAGCTTCAATAATAGCGGAGTTAGCAATCAATTCAATAACAATAATAACCGTTACAACAATAACAGCCGCAACGTGAATAGAAATAATAATATACGTTGCGTGCATGACAATAGTTCGGGAAACGAACTGACACCCCTAAATACTCAATAGACAAAAAAATCCACAACATAAATACAAGTTTATACAGTTATCTGGTCTCCAGAACCACTCTAAATGACAACAGGTCCACATTCTTAGTAGATACAGGTGCAGACATATCAGTCGTAAAACACCACCAAGTTCTAAACGAACCAATAGACCCTACTAGGCGAACTAGAATAAATGGCATTGGTCAAGGTGTTATAACTACAATAGGCAAAGTTAAAGCCGATTTAAAACAAGAAGATCTGCTTATAGCTCACGATTTTCATGTCGTAAAGGATGATTTTCCGATTCAAGTAGACGGAATAATAGGTATGGACTTTATTCGAAAATACAAATGCATTTTAAATTACGAAGATGATCAAGATTGGATCACCTTGAGAACTAATGATGTTCCGTACGACCTAGCAATCCCTTTAAGAAATGGTCCAATTATCAATTCCATATCACTTCCAGCAAGATCAGAAGTTATAAGACCGATAAATTTCATGTCAAATGAGGAAGAAGTATTAATACCTCAACAAATGATTCAGGATGGAGTATATATCGCCAACACAATAACTACTAAATCAAGACCTTTGGTTAAAATCATTAATACCACAGATAAAGACGTTATAATTTGTGACATTCAAGTCAAATCCGAAAGTCTAAATGACTATAAAATCGTCAATAACAATTCTGAAACTAATGCCAAAATAAATAAGGTAAAACTTGAAAAATTAACAAAAAACTTTCCTGAATACGCTCCTAAAAATTTGAGAAAATTATGCTCAGACTTCATAGATATTTTTGCTTTAGAAACAGATAAAATAAGTACCAACAATTTTTACAAACAAAAACTTAAACTTCATGATACACAACCAGTGTACATCAAAAATTATAGAATTCCTCATGCCCACAAAGAGGAAGTTAATGCCCAAGTAGATAAACTAATAGATGATGGCATAATTGAGCCATCAATCTCTGAATATAACAGTCCTCTTCTTATAGTTCCGAAAAAGTCATTACCTGGTTCGACACAAAAAAGGTGGAGAAAATAATCGTAGATTATAGAGGAATAAATAAAAAATTAATAGCTGATAAATTCCCATTGCCTCGTATAGATGACATTCTTGATCAGTTAGGAAGGGCCAAGTTTTTTTCATGCCTCGACTTAATGTCGGGATTTCATTAAATAGAATTGGAAGAAGACTCTAGAGACATTACGTCTTTTTCCACAGAAAAAGGCTCTTTTCGCTTTACAAGACTGCCTTATGGTATCAAAATTGCCCCGAATTCATTCCAAAGAATGATGTCATTGGCTTTTTCTGGATTATCTCCAACCCAAGCCTTTGTATACATGGATGACTTAGTAGTGATAGGATGTTCTTCGGAACACATGCTACAAAACTTAAAACAAGTATTTAGCATTTGCAGAAAATATAATCTCAAGCTACATCCGGATAAATGTACATTTTTTTGTCGTGAAGTAACATTTTTAGGTCATAAATGCACCGATAAAGGTATTTTACCTGACGACAGCAAATATTCAATTATACAAAAATACCCAACACCTACAAATGGTGATGAAGCTAAACGCTTCGTAGCGTTCTGTAATTATTACAGAAGATTCATTCCAAATTTTGCTGAATCATCACGACATATCACCAGATTATCTAGAAAAAATGTGGAATTCGAATGGACTGAGCAGTGTGAAAAATCATTCCAATACCTTAAAAATCAACTGCTAAGCCCAAAAATCCTACAATATCCAGACTTTTCTAAAGAATTCTGCATAACCACAGATGCAAGTAAACATGCCTGTGGGGCTGTTTTGAGCCAAGAAAAGCAAGGTAGTCAGCTACCAATTGCTTACGCATCCAGATCTTTCACAAAAGGTGAAAGCAATAAATCAACAATAGAGCAGGAATTAACTGCAATTCATTGGGCAATACAATATTTCCGACCATATGTTTACGGCAGAAAGTTTATAATTAAAAGCGATCACAGACCCCTAACTTATTTATTTTCATTGAAAAATCCGTCATCAAAATTAACCCGTATGAGGCTGGACCTAGAGGAATATGACTTTGTGGTTGAGTATATTGGGGGTAGAGAAAATTACGCCGCGGATGCGCTATCGCGTATAAATTTTAATGATATAAAAAATATTGATGCTAACACAATACTGAAAGTAACTACGAGACTTCAGGCAAAAACGAGTAGAAATTATAATGACAATGGTATGAAGAGTAATACAAAATCGGTTGAACTAAAGGTCTATGAGGCAATTAATGCCAAAGAGCACAGTAAAATGCCACAATTGCATTTTACCAAAAATAAAGTTATAATTAAAAAAGGAAAGCGAACTCTTTCCGAATTTATGTTGAAAGACACGGTTATTAATGGAAATGTAGACTTAGGTCACCTCTTTCTAAAGCTTGAAAAAATAGCTGATAACATGGGTCTAACAACCATGCGAGTACACCTCGATGATAATCTGCTTAAGCTCCTAGGAACCAATGTTGAAACCTTTAAGAATAAAGGCAATGAAATACTTCAAGAAAGTATGTTAACAATCGTGCTCACTCCTAAATTAACAAAAATTTTCACCGATACAGAAAAATTACAAATCATGCAAAAATATCATGATAATCCTATTTCGGGAGGACATCCAGGCGTAACACGCATGATAAAGAAAATCAGACTTCAATACCATTGGAAAGGCATGACTAGAGACATAGCCCAATATGTAAGAAGGTGCAAAGCATGCCAAGAAAATAAAACAGTTGTCAACGGTAAAGAGCCATTCATCCTAACGCCTACACCGTTAAAAGCATTTGACAGAATAATAATTGACACCATAGGACCACTACCACGGTCCGAGTCATTAAATGAATATGCTGTCACTATGATATGCGATCTAACTAAATATTTAGTCGCAATACCCATTCAGAATAAATCAGCCAGAACGGTAGCCAAAGCGATTATGGAAGGATTTGTTTTGACTTACGGTCCGATGAATACAATACTAACGGACATGGGAACAGAATATATGAATCAAGTTTTATCAGAGTTCTGTTCAATGATGAAGATAGAGAAACTCAATTCTACTCCATATCATCATCAGACCTTAGGTACTGTTGAGAGATCTCACAGAACATTTAATGAATATTTGCGAACATACATTTCATCCGATAAATCAGATTGAGACGTGTGGTTAAAATACTTTGTATATTGTTACAACACCACACCATCTACAGCTCATGGTTATTGCCCATTCGAGTTGATTTACGGGAAGATCCCACCAACTCTTGATTGTACAAAAGAAAATATTGTAGAACCATTGTACTGTATTGATTCATATGAAAAAGAAGTTAAATTCAGACTTCAGGTGGCGCAGCGAAGAGCTGCCAATATCATAGAAAATGCTAAGTGGGAAAGACAACAACTTTCCGCCGAAAGGGCAAATCCGATTGAATTAACCCTCGGTGATCTCGTTTTAATTCGCAATGAAGCAGGTCATAAACTAAATTCTGTATTTAAAGGCCCCTATAAAATATCCAAAATAGACAACAACAATAATTTGGAACTCCTAGATGAACATGGGAAGTCATTCACTGTTCATAAAAATAGAGTAAAGAAGTTCACAGAAGAAGAAGAAGTTTGCATAAATTATCCGAGCAAACAATTATTTCTTCGTGTCTCTAGTGTTACTTTAAATAGAATATAACTAAATTTTTTTTGTTTTAGTCGCATTGAAGAGGAATCGTGTTGCTCGCTATATTTTTTTAATTAATTCGCTATTTGTAAAGGTTTTATTTTCCTTTAATACAATATATGATTATGATATATGTATTTAAAAAATAATTGTTCATGATTTTTTTTCCTTTTTTCTCTTCTTCTCAAATACGTGCAACGATCTGTTGGACAGTTAAGACGACTGCACCATTACTATACAGTATCATTTCAATGCTTTAATCAAGTGTGAATTATTCTTTACATTCTAAGTAGCTAAAGGTTCCACATGAATCTACTACTTATCTCACCTTACTGTCCTACGTGACACCTTTATAGAATAATCAACCAATTATGATTATTTTTTCCGTAAAAGGGTGAAAGGTCGCCTCAAAAGCGCCCTAACTTCTTCTTCCAAAACATTTTATAAAAACCTAAATAAAAAAAAATATATTGTAAATAACAAAAATTTTATTATTTGTAAAACATTTTATTAAATAAATGAAACTACTCTATTGTTACTTTTAATTTGCAAACTATAATTTTTAAATATGTGTAATTTTGCAATAGAGGTTTCGTGAGAAACACCCCCTTTCATTTTTAAATCTATTGTACTTAAAGAATGATCAACCACCTCGTATTGATCATTCTTTCTGAAAAAGGGAGGTGTAGTGTATTTGTGTGTATAAAATATATCTGTCCACATACTCATGTGTTTGACTGTATAATTCATATTTGTCCACATACTTATGTGTTTGACTGCATCAGTTATTTCGTTATCAGCAAGTAACTTGATGATCTTGCTTATTTGAATATTTTATGCCCACACATACCATGCAGCTGGTCGGCATGTATTTATGCCGACCAAGCATTTTCTCACGATAAGTTTAAGTTAGTTTTTAAGTTTTTTTAAGACAAAGTACTTCAAGTGTTGAAGTACTATAGAATAAAACAAACAGAAATAAAAGTACGGTCGACCAGAATGGTCGACAATAAAACAAAGTAATTGTGTTATTAATAATTTTTTCATATTGAACAATAAAACAAAGCAATTGTGTTATAAATTCTTTTCCATATTGAACAAAAACTATAAGTAAAGGCATCAGTGAGCGCATTCCACCTGATGCCAAGAGTTTTCGTAGAGCTAGACTCATAAAAACGAAGAAAATTTAAATCATACAAGTCTTCTTTTTTTATGTTCGAGAGTAATCGAGGATCATTTGCGGTAATTTTCTTAAGGGGGAATCCTGCTGACTTTAGCGCGTTTATAAGTTGGGTCTGAGATTCAAGGGTCTCTTCTACCGAATAACCTCCGGAGAGGATGTCATCGACGTAGGTTTCGGTTCGTACAATTGATGCTGCCCTCGGGTGCTCGTCTTCGGAATCTGCTGCTAGCTGGAGAAGAGTTCGTATCGCGAGATAGGGTGCACAACTAACTCCGAATGTTACCGTTTTTAATTGGTATTCCTTAATTGGGTTATCAGACTTACTCTGAAACAGAATCTTCTGAAAGGGTCTATCAGCAGGATGAACTAAAATCTGACGATACGTCTTTTCTATATCGCCGCTGAAAACGTATTGATACTTTCTCCAATTGAGTATTATAGATATCAAATCGTTTTGTAGAGTCGGACCTGTATAAAGAATATCATTAAGCGAAAACTGCGATTTTGTTTTTCTTGATGCGTTGAATACTACTCTTACTTTTGTGGATTTATGTTCCGGGCGAACAACCGCATGATGTGGCAAATAATATGAGTAACATTTGCCCTGTGCTGAGATTTCATGCGAAGAGGTTTCTTCCATGTGATCAAGAGCTAAGTATTCATTTAATACTGCTTTATATTGTGACGCAAGGTTGGGGTCTTTACTGAGAGATTTTTACATTCTGGAATATTGTGCTAAAGCAATAAAACGAGAAGAACCAAGAAAAATTTTTTCGGGAAATTCCTTTCTGAAAGGCAGTCGCACCATATATCTGCCATTGATCTGACGTTTAGTTATCTGAGTGTAGAGTCTTTCACAAAAGTCATCTTCAGCTGAAGTTGAGTTGGCGTAGATATCAGGGATTTTTTCCTGCTCCCAAAACTTTTTCAATAAATCAGTTAGCTCAGAATTATCTGATATTTGAACAGACGTTGTAAAGGATTGATCTGTTTTACATTTTATTGGCCCGCTTAGTACCCATCCAAAGATTGTATTATATGCTGAAGCATGTCCGCAAATATTTCTTTT